>OZ035823.1:9366890-9606890 GCA_964034765.1 Knipowitschia caucasica | reverse complement strand
AACAATGCAGAGAATATTGTTTTATTCCACGACAAATCTCATTTCAACTGCACAAATACCAACACACTCACACAGTAATGCACTCGGACTGTGGAGTTTGAAAGTATTGGATTTGTTTCATGCTGCACTTTCTGACAGACTTTAACCTTGTTTAACTGGTGCACTTTGAGTCTGATTGACCATGATTTTTTTCAAAGTTCTCTGTTTAAAAGGTAAATATGGGGATTTTTTTTTTTTTTGGGTTGATCATCAAGACACATCATCAAGCAATTAAACAAACATTGTCTTCTTTTAAGGTGCCCTTTATTGATCCTCTGCATTTGACCCATCCTGATGCCGCTAAGACTTATGTCAGGAGCAGTGGTCGCCGTAGTAACAGCCCCCAGGAACCCATATCCAGATGTTGATGCTGGGCTTGGACAGAGCTGGAGGATCTAACCTAGTGTCCATGTTTTCAATGGTAGGGGAAACCGGAGCACCTGGAGGAAACCTACTTAAGCACAGGGAGAACATGCAAACTCCACTCAGAAAGACACCGTTCCGACCGGGATTCAAACCCAGGACCTACTTAATGAGAGGTTAGAGTGCTATCCACTCAGCCACCGTGCCGCTCTTTGTTGTATGTATGTGTGTGTGTGGGGCCTTTGTTCGTGCTCCTCAAACAAGACCAGAGTGTTTTTGGGAGATTCCTTCACATGAGGGAGTGCGCTGAAAGGTTGTACTTCCCACTGACGCTTCAGTCGCAACGCTTCTACTCGACAGGTAGAGTTTTCTAGCCTAGCTCCAGCCGACATTTAGCCCCGCCTACATGGCATTTCAGCGGGAATGTGAAATGTCATGTAGGCGGGGCTAAAGTTTAATCTGGAGCCACAGGCTGAAAGTTTGTTGTTCTATTTAGAGAAATCAATTTCAAATCACTTCCAGTAAAAGTGATCTATATGTCTATTTTGTCTGACATTGTGTGAAAAAGTGCAAATCTTCTTGGAGAGTGAGTTTGTGCGAGCGATGCCGACAGTGACTTATAAACAGAGCGTGCACACGAGGAACTGGGCTCGTGCACGTCTCTTGCACATGTTTTAATCGGCGTTTCCTCTCCGGACCAGGTAGAGCGTTGCGCATTTGCTTTTTTGGAGAGGGCGGTTCTTCCCTAAAATTTGTGAAAATAGCTCAGTTGGTAGAGCATTGGCCTTTGAGCCTAAAGGTCGTGGGTTCAAGCCCACCGTAAGACCTACTTCACGACTCCCACTGATGACTGCTGTCGTGTCCTTAGGCAAGACACTTAACCCCACTTTGCCTGAAGCTCCCACTGAAAGATCTCAGCTCCTGTGGACTCACCACCTGCAGGAGGATCAGTGAGGGGCTGGTGCTCTGTGAACTGGGTGGCATCTCTGGCCACCCCCCCGACCCAGAAATGGATTAAGGGGAAAAAAATGGATGGATGGATGGATGGATGAAATTGACCTGATACCTAAAGTCTCCAAAAATTAATAAAACATATTTTAGAGCGGACCGATAAAAATAAACCAATGGGATTCGTTCATCCCCAACGAACCAATGGGATGCGTTTACATGGATCTATAATAACAACTGGATAGGGTATTACTAGCTTACAGCTGTCCCACCCATGGGCACAGGGGACGCCCGTGGTACTGCAAACTAAATTTACGCAGGCTACCCAGAAAGAAGTCCCATAGATGCTCTGATCAGCAGCGCTGATTGGTCAGAGCGCGCTTGAGCCCCTCTGTGCACGTACATGAGAGCCACACACTCATATTTGGCGCAACACATCATGGGAGCTCGTCCACTGCACAGAACCGGGAGGACCAGACAATGCCCAAACACAGGCGAGCTCAGCTAATCTCCCGGTCTCTGTGCAGTCCCATGCGCTACTGAGCATAAGCCATTCATTTGAATAGGCCGCCATCTTGGATCACCGGGGCTTGTGCGTTTACCCCCTTCACCCTCGTCCTGTTTCTCGCAAGTGCGCGCACCTCATGGATCTGTAAGGCGCACCGGATTTTCTAAAACCTAAATTGTCTGAACCGAAAATGCCAATTTCACGTTTCAAAGAAAGTAATTTGTTTGATTTGGTGGAGAGGCGAGGGGAGGGGGGAGTGGTTTCGAGTTGGTGCTACAGCTAAGCTAAAGCCTGGTTCACACGACACGATTTTAAAATTGTCGGCTGATTTTTTTTCTGTGTGAGACCTCACACACGGAGATAAAAAATCATGGGTCTAACCACTTTGGTCGTACAGTATGTGGTGCGCAGCCCCACACATCACACACGAACCGATTCCCCCCCCGAGCATTCCCAGATCAGAAGGAAATCTCACAAAATCTCGCGAGATCAAGCGTGACTTCAAAGTAAACACACATGGCGGACGAAGAGGATGCAGTGGCGATAGTTTGTTTTTATCTGAGAAAAGACGTAATCAAAAGAAAAGGCGATGGTCAAAGAAGTGTAGACAACGCGAGCATGGGCCACGTGGGGCTAAGTGGCCGATGCTCTACCAACCGAGCCCCTGTTGCCAAAGTAGCAGTGTTGCACATGTGCATTTGTTCAAAAAGTGGAGAGTGCGGTTCTTTCCTAAAATTTGGGAAAATCCTCCTACATACCTTTTTTTTAAGTTTGTTAATTTGCGACAGGCGAGAACAGCCAATTCTAGACTTAATTTGCTATTGATTAGAGTCACCCTGAATTATCTGCTTGCACAACATCCTGCCAAAAAAAGAATAATAAAAAAGGATCCTCTCAACAAAAAACAAGATTAAATTATGGAAAATGCCCGAGGGTCAGTGCAGGGGGAGGTAATTCATCAATGTCATTTCCACATCACACCTGAGCAGCAGGTCAAAGTCCTCTGATTAAGCAGGACTCACACACTCATGCTTCTGTCTGATCCGCAGACACCGAGGAGAATCAAAGCCTCCGCCGGTAGCACAATGTTCTCTCGGTCTGCCAAACACACCCCGCTCTTTTTAATCTGACAAACTACATTTAATTAGACACAGCCAGCATCCACGGCACTTTGGTAAATACCGCACGTCGATAGCGGATTTCGTTGCATGCCGTATGGTACGTATAGGTTTGCATTATCGACAAAGTATATGTGGAATTGGATATTTTTTGTCGATTGCACATTGTATATTAATTTCTACAATTTAGCCTCTTGTTTGTGTAAGTTAGAGATGTTATACTTACTTCTTATTATGCTAAAGTCAGAGATTGTGTACCTATCTCCTGCTTCTTCATCATGCTAAAGTTGGAGATGGCTAAAGTAGAGATTTTGTTTTAGAGTTTTTGTTCATTCCTAATGTTCTGTAACTGGTGATGCAACACTGAAATGTCTCCATTGTGGGACAAATAAAGCATTCGTTCATTCAGTCGGGGGGGTTGCAATGAGAGCTGCCACCCAATGCTCATAGCACCATAGCACCCACTCCACAGGAAGATGGCTTCTTGACGCAGCCTTGTTCTTTCAGCAGGGGCTTCAGTGGTTATAAATGTCTTGCCCAAGGACACAACAACAGCAGACATGTGTGGGAGCAGTTGGAGTAGGTCCCATGGTGGGCTCGAACCCACAACCATCAGGTTCGAAGGCCAATGCTCTACCAACTGAGCTACTGTCACCACAAATAAAGGATCGCCTAATCTTAACGTGTGAGTTCATAGATACCTTTGCGTTTTAATATCTGTGATGACAACTGTGGCTTCTTCCCACCTCTGACAGGGGTATTGTAATCACCAGGGTTTTTTTTTTTTTTTTTTTTCACAATATTTTCAGTTAAACTTGAAAATGGGAAAAGGAACAAATGTTTCGGATTACCTTCCCTCACGACTGCTTTTCTAGTCGTCCAACAAAGTTCAATTGCAACGTTTTTTTTATACCCCTAAATCATAACAGTCGTCGACTCTCCAACACAAATCAGAGAATCAGACAGTTCAAAAACAGAAAATACAAATAACAAATGCATTAGGGGCAGATGACCAATGTCCATAAATGTTGTAAATCTCTCCATTGTAATTTCAATAAAGTTCCTCTTAATATCCATAAATGTTGTTGAATGTGGGGTGTCCTGAATCATCACCTGGATCATGGAAGAAGCTGATAAGAAAACTACAAACACACAAATAAAGCTGCCATTTTGCATATATCTCCCTCTTCATTAATTTTCCGTTCCTGATTTTTCCGTGTCAATGTGAAACCCACTTTTTCATGCCAACACACACAAAACTGTAAATGATTGAAGAGAGAAAGCCGTCTTCCTGTTGCCGCCTGTGTCCACCTCTGCTCTCGCGGTCCACTGTAGGAGATTTGCCCATGTAAAAGTATCCCCTAACAGGCCGACTGAGTGATGGGGAGAATAATTCATCCAGTGGCATTAAGCTGACACGGCTCAGCGCTGTCATCACTCGCCTCTTACCTGCCACGGCTCTGTGCGCTGCTCTATCCATCCTCAGCTTCTGCCTCATGAGGGGATGCTCTGTCTCACTTTTGCTCTGCCAGTTTTCACCTTATTTCCCCCCAAAATGTTCTTTCATGTGACATTATATGAAAGCAAACCATGCAATGTTGACTTTTGAGTGCGCTGGGAAACGGCAGTACGTCCTAAAGTAGCTCTGAAACAGTTGTTGTTGTTGTATGCTTTTTTTTATAATCAGTATTTTTCTAGCTGTAAATGTTTCTACAGTAAAGTTGATTTCATGATATTGCACTGATCCAGAGCAGAGCAGAGAGGATGCACGGTCTGGACCAAGCAGATGAAGTGGAAAATGGTCCGAACCAAGCAGACTTTGACCTGTCTGGCTCCACGCAAAGGCTGCACTACCTTTGCTTCTGAGTGAGTGAGGGTAATATTTTAGTAGAAGTTGGAGAACTGTATTTATTGGTATTAAATTAAATGTTTTGTGAATTATGTTATTTAAAGTCTGTAAATGTTCAGTGTGTATCTATCTACATTAGAATCCTTTTAAATGAATATAGCTTCAGCCTGCCCATGGGACTACAGGTGGCTATTAGCATCTTTGTTAGAACCTGGCACAGTACACCTCTCCTTTGTGGGCTCAAGTACATACCATAACATTTAGTGAATTTTAGAATTATGTATTTATTGGTGAGTATATGGATGGGTGATGATTCTGCTGCTGGACACCTGACTTTCTCACTTGTTACCTCTGCCGCAGCGGTTTGAGCTTGTATTTCACAGCAAGAAGGTCCTGGGTTCGATGCCACCTCCGGGCTTTTCTGTGTGGAGTTTGTAGGAACCTGTAAAATATATGTATGAATATGACTGACTTACTTCTCCTATGGGGGATCTACAGTGTAAAGTATCTGTCTATCACTGAAGATAACACAATCACACACACTAATAAATACATTCATTGATTATTTTAAAATTATGTGAGTTTGTGGGGTAACAGATGTGGGCCACCTGCACGTGAAAGCTAGATCCTGTTGACCTCTGAAGCTAAGCAGGGCAGGGCCTCCTTAGCTGTACTGTAAAGTGATGGGAGACCTCTGGGAACACCAGGTACTACAGTGGGGCGGCTGCGGCTGCAAAGTGCCTGCTGTTGGTGTCATGTGGAGAAAAGAAATGAGGAAGGACCCAAAAGCATAACAAATATATCGACAAAAATTCAACACCATGACA
Source organism: Knipowitschia caucasica (assembly GCA_964034765.1). Taxonomy (NCBI): domain Eukaryota; kingdom Metazoa; phylum Chordata; class Actinopteri; order Gobiiformes; family Gobiidae; genus Knipowitschia; species Knipowitschia caucasica. The sequence continues at coordinate 9,601,238 of OZ035823.1, read as the reverse complement.
GTTGGTTCCTACGGCAATACACTTCATCCACATTGTCTGGTGGTGGTCAAAGAGGCTGATGGCACATACTGGTCGCCTCTCTTCTGTCAGTCTTCCCCAGGGCAGATGTGGCTACAGCAGTATCTAATTACCACTGTGTATGGAGTGAAAGAGTAATGCTGTGTGAAGTGCACAAAAAAGCATTCTTTTGTACCATTATTTCAGCTAAAGTTTCAAGAGATTGACCCTGAATTGGAAAGAAAAAGGGAATTATAGCAATGATACACTGACACAAACACTCGCGATTGTATTTTGTCGTCTAAAACCAGTCGCACACTGATAAACAAAATGGTTGATTGAAAAGAAAAAAAGTATGAACTAAATATTCTGGTAAATAATGAACAGATGGTGTTTGCACAGAAAAGCGCCAGGCTGTTTGTACATTCACATTTACCCCGTAGAGTGCGTACAAATGAAAGGCTGAACATGAGAAGAATGCAAAGCTCACAATGAAACCCAAAAAGATTGCTCTCTCCACATTCTCCGATATTCATTTTACAAGACGCTCACATAAACAGACTGCATTCTGGGTGGAGATAGCGGTCTATCATTAAGACCGCTATGAACAGATGTAAATGAAACTATAGAATATTGTTTGGCTGCTGCTTTGTTGAAGGTAAGATTTACTTCAAACTTTACTCTTTCATCTAAAAGGCTGAGCCACACATGATTTTAAAATTGTCAGGAGATATTCCAAACCCAGGACATGTAGTATGACCAATGACTAACGTGATTTTCCAAACTGCTGTTGGCAAATTAATAACTATGTGGCAGCCCTTAAACATAACCGCTTTTATGATTATGGGCTGTATTGTCAGTGTATGTTGGCTGTGGGAGTCTGGCTCTTGGACCTGTTGAAAGTCTGGGGCCTTATCTCTCTCCTGTGTCGTCCTCTGTGGATGCAGGCGGCGCTCAGCTCCTGGTGCAGATGGCTCCTTGGATGACCATTCTTCAGGCGGTTACACAGCCACCCACCTCATAGCATTTGATGGTTTACCTATTTTTTCGGATGTGACTGTATTTTTGTGTGTATTTTTGTATGTATCTGTGTAAGTAAGTAAGATGCTTATTTAAATTAAATTTCTCCACTGTGAGATCAATAAAGTTTATATTATCTTCTTATTTTTTTATATTTTTTACAGACCAAGGTCACCCAAAGAGCTTTATAATGTTCAGAGATTGTTATTAACCAAAAGCAATCCAATCCACTTATTTTTATAGGACATTTCATAACCACGGTTTCTGCACAAAAACAAATATGCAAAAGCTGCTCAAAAGCAAGTATGAAAAGCATTTGTGATTATTTGTGAGATGTGATTATTTAAATGTATTTGTATATCAATCAATCGAACAGAATGGTGTCCACTACATTTGACCCAGACCACTCCTGTCTGGAGCACGAGACCTTGACAGTTGGATTGTCTTTAGTGGTATTGGCTTTCCATGTTTGATTTTAATACGTTTTCCTTTTCTTTCTTTGTATCTCAAGTATTTTTGGCTCATCGCGTTTGACTGGAATAGAGAGTGAAGGACATGTACACAGAACACGCTGTTAAATAATGCAATTCTCAAGAGTAGGCGCTGTGTTGACTCCATATTTTTGTATTTCTCGTCCTAATCTACCAACACAGCTCACACCTGTAGCTGCGGCGCCTCCCCATGTGGTTCCTTTGAAGTGCTGACTTGACATTATCTTCTCCACTACGGCGCTGTCATTAGGCGTTAGCGATAATGACGGCTGCATCAGGAACGCGCAGTATGAGACGCGCAACAAAGACGTTTCATTTTCACACGGACAAGATCAAGATATCGCTCTGGCGGCATCAGTGAAAGCACTAAAGCAGGCTTCAGAAGGTTTGAGTAAATGTATCAAAAGGTTCTCCAGGTTTCTCACAATAGAAATGAGCAGAATTTGCCACTTGTCATGTTGGAATATCAACGTCAATCACTGTTTATGATTCTGTTTCAGCATTTCAGGTAGTTTATCCTTCTTTTATCTGTGTCCCCAGACTCAAAACAGACATGTACAAATCAGAGAGATTTTCATAGGGAGGACTGATGTAATAGTGTGTCTTTCAAAAGTACAAAAAACTCAATGGGGCAAAAAATGATAAATATGGGGTGAGTTTTGCTTTTCTATCTTAATCTGAGTATATTCTGACTGTCTTAAAACACTATTTTCCAATGGGACAAAGCCATTTATTATTATTTCAAGAACTATTGTCTTCTTTTTTCATTCCAAGGGAGACATTTCTTGAATCTTTTGGCAAATGATGTTTTAAGGCGGTCAAAATGTGTTGAAATTAAGGTACATTTTGCCAAAGGGGCTGATGGCACATACTGGCTGCCTTGCTTCTGTCAGTGTGCCCCAGGGCAGCTGTAGCTACAGTAGTAGTTTATCACCACTGTGTTTGGAGTAAATTAATATGTATAATGAATGTGAAGCGTCTTTGTTGTGCTCCTGCACTGGCCCCGCTCCCATCTCTGTGTGGAGTGAGAGATAAATGCCCAAAAATAACAATTGTAAACCGCTTTGTGACTCTGGTCTGTGAAAGGCGGTATATACATAAAGATTACTACCACTTTGAATGTCCAAAAAAGCGGTAGGAATAAAAACAGGAATTAATTCTTTAAATGATAAAATATATTGTGCCATGTTCTCGACCTCTTCGTGTGGACAGAGAACACAGAATCTTTCCCCCAGTGAAGGACAGTGCGGTGTCACAGGAAGTGCACCCCACGGTCACTGTGATTTATTGCTCTGACTAAGAAAATGTTGTTTCGCCGTCTCATTTGAAAAGCAGACACACACATACAGTACACACATATACACATACATACAGTACACACACATACACATACATACAGTACACACACGGAACAATACGCAAGGTGAGTTACAAAACCAAAATCGAGTTTAAAATGAGCCTGAACCAAATAGTGTCATGGGATAAAACAAGGAAGGAGCCAAAAGCAGAACTGCAAAATAATACATTTTAATGACTGCCAAGAGTAAACACTTAAACACAATTATAAACAGTAAAACAAAGAGGACAGAAACACAAGGTCAAAAAAATAAATAAATACATTAATAAAAAAATTAAAAAATCCAAATAAAACCGATAAATAAAGAATAAATAGACAAATAAAAGTATGTGACGTTTTTTATTTTATTTTTATTTTTTGTATGAACCAATTTTATCTTGAGACTGAAATAACGATTAACAAAAAATAATCATTTTTAAAAGTTTATAGATATATAGAATCCGATCAAATGAATGTGGTCCTCAAGCCATACTAGCCCTCGGTAAAAACATCTGGAAGGTAACATTGTGGAGTGGTGTGATAAATGTTGTGATGAATGCAGGTAAAGTAGAGTGTGTTTTCCCCGTGGGTGCATGTGGACCACTCAAGTATTGACCATAAACCCTGAGAAACAACTTAAGCACCGGCTCAGACCGTGAGACATTCTTCCACCGAACTAATCCTGCTGTGTTTCTCTACAATCTCTTCAGCAAAGGTTTTGGTAACTGAAAGCATGCTTCCACAAATCCAATCTGTGCGGCTAAACGTGGCTCATAAATGATACATCGGGCAGCTTTTTTTTAATGTTATTGCTCTTTTTCTTTGCTCTGCTCCAAATCTGCAATCTCATAAATGTTTCACACGTTTTGATTTCCATCTCAGAAGTTTTGCTCTAAAGATATAAACTAAACGCAGCATATGTTGTGTTGTTAACAATATGAGTGAGTGAGTGTGTGTGCGTGTGTGTGTGCTCTTTGTGTAGCATTTTTTGTATGAGAATTGCTTTATTAATAAAATTGGTTGTATTTTCTTGAGCTGAATTTTTCTTGATAAAAAAATCACACTATACAGTAGAATATCATCATGTATTTTTTATTTTTCTATTTTATTGTTGTTGTTCTTTGTTCTTGTTTGCCATGGCTCGAAATAAACTATTAATTCATTCATTTTGATAATAGATTAATTTGTATTTACTGTCTAAATAGTTCATTTATGAAAAGGGGAAGCTGGAACACAGGTGTGAGGGTAGACTAATACAGCCTCAACTAGAGTAACAACCTCTGTAAATGACCACAGAAGTATGTAACAAACAAAGCAGATTGTGAATTTGTGAATAAAAATGATTCTCTGTGGCAGAAAATGTGTGTTTGTTTATTTATGTGATAGGGACACGTGTAGACAAACAACATATGAAACACTACATGATTTATAGCCAAGGCGAATGGCACTTAGCGACCACTGCCCCTGACAGAGGCCCCAGTGCATTCCAGAATGGGTCAAATGCAGAGGATAAAGTTCCCTACAGGGACAAATAATGTGCACATTTAGAAAGACATTAAATTATTACATTCACAGTATAAAAAGGCAGGTGTCCATCAAAACAATATGCGGGGTATACAGCAGGGTCTAAGGGCAGTGATGAACCGGGACATTTATTAATATTTAAGGACATTGGTCATCTTGCTCTCTAAACAATTTGATTTTCTGATCTGTTGTTGGCGAATGGATTTGAAGTCATAAATAGTCACACAACTGGCTTGTTTTTAAAAATTGCTTTAGTTTGTGGCTCTTCAGAACAACTGCTGATGTGATTTAGGGCTCTACAAAATTAATTGAATTGCATTGAGTGTTTGTCACGACTTGACGACCGAGCTATTCAAAGAGCGTCTCGTGATCTAAATCTTTGGTTCATGTTGACTCTATTTTATCCCTTGATTGTCTTTTTATCGATCATCTGTTAAGGCCGTTCATAAACACTTGCACATTTATAACCAAGAAAAATTCCTCACATTTTTGGTCATTTACATTTAGATTAAATTCTTTGGAAAACAGGGGATCAGGGGTGGACAATCACACTTGTTGGTCTGGTTCACTTTAACTGGACCAAGTCAGGTTCACTTCACAGAAAATATGTTTCACAGATGTTTCAAAAGATAGTAAAAAGTAAAGTGACTCGTGGACACATATGATCACTTGTTGGTTTTCGTACATCCAAAAATAATTTCAAGTAAGTTTCTATATAGCATGTTTTTTCATACCAAGGTCACCCGAACAGCTTTACAATGTTCAGAGTTCAAATATTGTTCCAGTCTCTCCACACACATGACAGAAGCAGGACGGCAAACGCACCAACCAACACCATCATTACAATCATACCTATTGTACACGTTTTCAGTGGTCGGGAAAACTGGAGGGGAAACACAGAAAAACCTGGAGGTGGAATCGAACCCAGGACCTTCTTGCTGTGAAATATACAGTAAGCTCTAACCACTGCCCCACCGTGCCTTGTGACCATGCCTACACAAACAAAACCTACAATAGTAACTCTGGAGGTCTTCCCATGGGTTAAAAATATTAAGTAAGCAGTACCTTTTGATTTACTTGACGATAAGTTGGTTAAAAAATATAATTTCTCAGCAATCAAAACTTAAGATTACTGTGATATATTTATTTTATTTACAAATAATCAAAAAATAATAACATTTTTGATTCAGTGAAAATATTTTTTTTTTAATTAACTCATTGTCAAGTAAATCACAAACCATATGTACTGCTTCCTTAATCTTTTTAAATTGGAGCAATCAAAAAATTCAATTCCATAAACTTAAAAAAGGTAAGGCAACTGTTTACATACTGTCCATTTTTTTTTAAATTACTGCTAAATTGTTTACGGTGCACCTGCTGGTCTGCCATGGTGACACTGTTTCTGTTTTAATGTTAAATTGTGAGTATTTCGATCAGCAGTGAGCCGACATCAATGCAGCTTATGGGGAATTTCCTTCTGGTAGACTGCCTGCTGCAGTTCCATCTCATCTCCTTCACTCTCAGCCTATCACGCAGCACTGCTAACATCTCTGCCATGTCAATCAAACCATCAGCTGAAATGCAGAATCCTCCCACCAACTAACGCTTCTTCAACCTCTCTCAAACCACCACCTCTCCGCCTCCTCCCCTGGCCCTTCAGGCACAACGCCCTCATCCTGTCAAGCAATGATCTTCAATAAACTCATTTAATGCATTTCCTGTGTCTGTCTAGTCTCTCCAGATTGAGTTGCTTTTAGCCACAGACAAAACACAAGGATTCCAGCAAAATGTGTATATAGAGAATTAAAACCTCAAACTGTCAACAAATAAGCAGCACAATTGAATAAAAAGTGTCAATACTCAACCATTGTAGTACAAAAAGAAATGTATTACTTTTGGGTATACACACAAAAATATTGAGCCCTACAATGTATTCTATCAAGTATTAAAAATTGTCAAATCAGTTAATTTATTGAGGCCGTATAGGCACTTATCCTCTGCCTTTGACCTAGTACCATTTTGCCATTTTGTCAGGGGCCATTGTACATGTTTATATAGGTATGGGAAATTGGAGAACCCAGGGAAAGCTTCGCAGACATGAGAACATGCAAACCCCACTCACAAAGGCCTCGTTGCAACCGAGATTCAAACAATCTTCTTAATGAGTAGCGAGAATGCTAACCACTCAGCCACCCGTGTACAATCTTACGCCTCAAACGCTGAACTTAAATCTGAGCGCTATAACATCAAACGATATTGGTTTCTCCGCGAGTGTATGGACGAGTTTAATAATGCAATGCTCCATTATAAAGCAAACATTAAGAATTAGTACAAAATGTCCTACGCCAAGGCACACCAAAAAAAATACAAAATACTCCAGCCATTTCATCCAAAGGAAAAGCCGCAGCGCTGTGTGATCCTGTCAACGTTATTAACCGAATCGCGCTCGAGATTCAATTAAGAGCCGAGCATTGTGTTATACGACCGGCTCTAACTCATAAACATATTGCCCATGCTCCAACAACCCCCCCCCCTTCCTGCCCCCCCTCTGCAGAAACATGGAGCAGTGAGGTTATGAGACCGGGTATCTCATTCAGCTCCGTGTACGGCGCCATAACCACCTCCAGGAAGACCATATTCAAGCGTTCATCTGCAAAAAAACAAACTTTGATTTGTGCGATCGCTCTCACGTCCACTCCCATCGAACCTTCCCCTCCACTCCTTCTCAATGATTTCACGCCGGCGCCGGAGGAATCTGCACATTTGCGCGCTCTCACACATTAATGCCGGAGTCAATGGGAAGACGGACGGGGTGAAATGATTTGCACACGACCGGGAGAATTAGTTGCTCTTGCGCTGTCAGGTGGCCTCAGGGTTGCATAGAGAGGAAATTGGATCTGGAGGGAATTAGAGTGGGCCATGTGATGTCATTTATTACTCTGCTGGGGTGTAGGGGCGGTGCGAGATGCGAGAATGGGTTTTGTGTTTTGTTTTGTGTTTTTTTTGCGCCCATTGAACCACGCTGCACCTACAGTACAGGAAATTCAAGAAACTCATATGTAGGAGGCGGGAAGCTAAGTGAGCAGCAGTGAGTAGGTGTGATTCAGTGACAGAGAACCATGATTTTGCAGCGTGTAGAAAATCAACAGCCTCCATAACACGGCGAAAGTGGGAGATTTATCATCCGTAGGCTTTCTCTGGAGAGCGGTGGATGCAGGGGGTGATGCAGAGTTCTTGTGCTTTTAACAGAGAGTAAAAGCTGCATCAGTGTTTGCCTCCGAATAGTTCTTATGTCGGGCCATCGGTTCTCCACACCAATGCATAATTAATAATGTTTTGCTGGTGATAAGACTCGGCACCGACCGGGCAGCGCGCACACACACATGCAGCCTTTTGTACACAAGCAAACCTTGGTTATTGAGTTGGTAAATCTCAAATGAGGCTTGGTCATGATGCAGCCGGTCTCAGTAATTACAATAACGGTTTCAGTGCATTTTATGATGTTTTCCATAATGATGATTGTTTGATTTGAGCTTCCAAAGATTACGATGAAAAGATATTTTATTTGTACTAAAGTGAGTTGCATCACAAGTTACAGAAGAGTAGGAATGAGGAGCACACATCGCACACAAAGAGAGAATAGAAAAACTCCATAACAAGAAAAAATAACATTCGAATTAGTATATAATGGGAAATTACAGCAATAATACTTGTAAATTACAGGAAGAACTAGCAGTGTTTCGTACCAACATTTGATAAATAAGCTGTAATTTACAACTTTGAATACAATCTGGTTAAAAAAATTATGCAAATATTTTAAAACATTGCATTAGACAGTAACTACTCAGAAAGACACATTCTGGTATTTTAACTGGGGATCAAGGTTCTCCTATCTTATTTGCGGTAACTTACCACAACTACTGTATAGAAACATCTGTGAAGTTATCATAAAGCTAAAGAAATCCCATAATGCATTGCAAACAGTAACTAACCACAAAAAAAGATTCTGGTTGTTACACTGTGTACTTTCATGGTAAAAAACTGGGAAATTACAGCAATACCACGCATTATAAAATTGTTCTATGATATATGAGAGTTGGATTTTAAATATCATTGTGTATGATTTTTTTTTTCTATCTCCGAAACAATTTTTCAGGTTTTACCACATGTTATTGGCCGTTCCAACACAAAACAATTCCAAAAAAAGGTCTTCAAACGCAGCCACCTTTTCTGCAGGACATTTTGCTACATGTGCATCTCCTGTCACTTCTGTCGTCCAACGGCCACTTGTGATAAATGAGCAAAGGCTGCAGACCAAGAATATTCTAAAAGAGCTGCAGTTTTTGGGATACTCTGACCAGATGCCCATCCATTACAATTTGGTTTATGTCAAACTGTCAAATCTCTTACTTTTTTCTTTTTTTTAACAACATGTTCATACATTGAGTTTGTAACTAATTTTGTGACACTGGGAAAAAGAAATGGACACCCTAGGAAGCTACACAAGCTTATGTACGGGGTCCAAAAATACAAAGTCAAACAAAAACAGATTTGTTAAATTTGAGATAGGAAAATTAGGAGAGAAATGAAAAAATACATATATACACACACGCTCACACACACACACACACACCCACACCCACCTTCAGAGATCGTGTTTGTGTCATACATGGTATCGTTGTTTCTATGAAATTCAATGGTATATTCATAGTTAATACTGTTTTGTAAATTTATTTTTATTTTATAAGGTGTTATCACCACTATTGTTTTCTATTTACCGTTTATGTGTGCTTTCCCTTCCCTTAGTACAAGGAGATCAGTGGAGCCCAGGAGAGACTACCGTTTTAGTCAGGCAGAACAGTAGCGTCCTAAGAGCCACCGTCTGATATTTCTTTTAAACATGGCTAATGACAGAGACTGCTTGATGTCCTCGTCGAGCTCATGCCAGATACGAGGGCCCTTGCAGCAGATACTAAAGTTGGTAGATTTTAGTCTTCTGTTTTTCCCTCTTAGTTTGTATTTCTCTCTTGTGTCGTGTTGGTGTGAGGCTGTGGTCAGAGGGATGAGCTCACAGAGTCTGGGATTTAATTTGTGGACAACACTAAATATTAGACAAGCGTTTTGATACAAGTTAATTTCAGCAAGTTTTAAGAGGCCATATCTGTGGAAGAGAGGGTCTGAAGGAGCATAAAATGTGGACCATGTAATAGCTCGTATAGCTTTCTTTTGTAATATCTGGAGTGTTGCGGTGTAAGTAGGATAGGTGTTGTTCCAGATCACATTACAATAATTTAAATGTGGTTCAAATAGAGATCTGTACAGTGTTAACATTGCCTCTAAAGGAAGTTGATGTCTTAATTTATAAAATAAACCTACGTATTTGGATAATTTTTTCTCCAGTTCTTCAATGTGTTTTGTAAATTTTAGGGATTCATCTATATAAATTCCTAAGAATTTGGTTGAATCAACTCTTTGGACAGCCTTTCCGTCCATTTTGATGTTTACATTACCATCTTTATATCTATGTTTGATTGGGTGGAATATTATAAAAAATGTTTTACTGACATTTAAGGACAGTTTATTTAATTTGAACCATAAAGCTACTTTTCCTAATTGGTAATTTAGTTGTTTTTCTAATTCTTTCATATTTTTATGAGCTGTAAAGAGGTTTGTATCGTCAGCAAAGAGTACTTTGTGCAAGTCGTTAGTGCAGAATACAAAATCATTTATATACATTATAAATAGAAGTGGTCCCATAATAGATCCTTGGGCGACGCCAGTTTCTAAGATTTTAGTATCAGAGTTCAGCCCGTCCACATGAACATACTGCTGTCTTCCACAGATATAACTTCTGAACCACTGAAGAGCGACTCCCCTGATACCGTAGTGCAGTAACTTGCTGAGCAGAATCTCGTGGTCAATGGTGTCGAAAGCCTTCGACAGGTCAAGAAAGACACCTATACCATACTCTCCTTTTTCAAACGCATCATTGATTTTTTCGATTAAATCTAATATCGCCATACAAGTGGTGCTGTTTTTTCTAAAGCCATATTGCGAGGGTACTATTGTTTTGTATTTTTCTAAATAATTGCTAAGTCTGGAATACACAACTCTTTCAAATACTTTGGAGATAGTTGGTAGTATAGCTATTGGTCTATAGTTTTGAGTATCATTTTTATCCCCAGACTTATATATGGGTATTACTTTTGCAATTTTAGACGATTTTGGGACTACACCTTTTACTAGGGAAAGATTAATAATGTAAGCAAGAGGCTCGGCGATCTCAGTTGCTATAGCTTTAATAATTTTGCTACATATACCGTCAGCACCAGCTGTGTTGGACAATTTTAGTTTGTTTATGATGGTTAACACTTCCTCTCCACAGGTGGGTTTGAGATATAAAGAATTTGGATAATTTCCATGTAAGTAATGTTTGTAATTGGCGCCCCCTGGTGGGTTGATATTGTCGGATAGTGTTTTTCCAACTGAAGTAAAGTAATCATTAAAGACATTTGGTAGGGATTTTGTATTTTGTGGGTTCTGCACAGTGTCAGGGATGACTAATGTTTTATTATCACGACCAAGGATCTCATTTAGCACCTTCCAGGATTTCCTTTGATCACCAAGAGCATGATTAAATTTCCCAGTGAAGTAGTTTCGCCTACTTGCTCTCTTTACTTTTGTTAAAATATTGTTATATTTTGTATACATACTTTTATTTTGTGTGCTCCGATTTTTTGCATACCGATCATACAATTTATTTTTCTTCTGTATTGACTTTAAAATCCCCTTTGTTATCCAAGGCTTAGGTTGTATACTATTCTGTTTAATATTTTTTTCAGGGATAGTTACGTTGATGGAATTAGTAACTTCAGATATGAACAAATTATATGCATCGTCAGGATCAGTGGTGTTAAACACTGGATCCCAGTTTTTCGTTTGGAGATGTTGCATCAAAGCAGCAAGGGTTTGATTGTTTATGACTTTTACTTTTCTCCTTGTACATGGATATGGTGCACCTTTATTCAGTTTCATATAATAAGTAACAGGATAATGATCTGTGATATCAGAGCATACAACTCCTGCTTTACTTTCAACGTTTTGTATATTTGTTATTATATTGTCTAAAATTGACTTGGTGAGTTCTGTGACTCTAGTATGTTTATTGATTTGGGGAAAAAATGATGTGGAAATTATTGTATTTAAAAATTCAGTTCCGTGTTTCCCTTCTTCAGATGTGTCAACATTAAAGTCCCCCATTATAATACAGTTTTTGTTCCTTTGGCTGATAGTACTTAGGATTTTCAAATTGGTCTCTGAACGAGTTATAATTTGAGTCGGGTGGGCGATAGATTACACCAATAATGATACTTTTGGCATTTTTGGGTGTAATTTCTAAGAAAAGTGAATCTGAGAAACCATCATGCAGGTTTAGATATGTGAGTTCATTAACAGAGTATTGGGAGCTTACATAAAGGCACACCCCTCCACCGCTTTTTCCGGTTCTATTTTTGTAAAACATAGTATATCCATCTAAGTTGAAAATGTCTACATATGAGAGTTCATTTAACCAAGTTTCACTTCAACCTATTACATCAAATTTGTGACCTATGCTTGCAAGCAGTGAAACGAGGTCATCGTGATGTTTTTTAATGCTTCTAATATTAAGATGCATCAATGAGAATGTGAAGTCACTTTTGATATTTAATAGATCTTCTGGTTTGTAATATTCACAATTTTGTACTTCTGTGTATTGGTGCTCTTGCTCGTCACCTTCATTAGTACGATGCATGTCAATCATACCCAAAGTGATCTGAGGTCATGGTGACACCATGTGTGTACAATAGTAATTTTGTTTCCACTGATCTCTGCGAACATATACAACGCACGCACACACACATACATACACACACACACACACACACACCCAAGCGCTCACACACACATACACACACACATGCAGGAATAATAATACATAATAACGGTAATAATAATGGAAATGAAGATAAAATGGCCATAGACTCAATTTAGGTTTGTCAGAAAAAAATGTCTCTACTTTATTCCCACAGTGATTGAAAGCCAACCCCCGAGTCTCAGATTCATCATGTGCCACCAGCTTAAGCAAACAAATTATATTATTATTGGCACAGAGAATAATAGTCACTCACCGGACACCATTTCCCGAAGAAATAGTAAACATATTATGATCCAATGTTTATGTTCAAAAAAGCTGCAGCCTCATTTGGATCTCTAAATGTCTTTTTGATGCCGTCGGTGGTGAAGGACAGAACCGCAGGGTATGCCATCAGAAAGCGTATGTTTTTCTTAATAAGGTCCGAGCACACCGCATTAAACGCTCTCCTGGCCATCCTGACGCTTGGTGGAACATCTGGCACGATCCTCAGGCTGGATCCATCGTGTTGTATGGCCCCTTGTCGCTTTGCCGCAGTCATGATCACCCTGACATCACGCGAACGCTGGAGTTTGATGATGATCGGGCGCGGACGTCCATCTCCAGGTACCCCAAAGCCCCGATGGGCACGATCGATGGGCACCGAAGTGACGGGTAATTTCAAAAGTTTGGGAATAAATCCTTCCAAGAATATAGTTAGGTCGCTTCCTTCAGTGGCCTCTTTCAGGTTTAATATTCTGATGTTGTCCCGTCTAGATCGACCTTCCAAGTCCAGTACCTTGTCTGCTAAAGCCTTATTGCATTGCTCCATTACATCCAAGCGCTTTTTTAGCGGTGCAATGCCGTCTTCAAGCCCAGAAATGCGTGCTTCTGATTCGGTCACTCGGACGCTGAGTGCGTCGGTGGTGGCTACCACGGCGTCAATGCGCGTCATTATGCTGTTTAGCTTTGCATCCACCGTGGCCTCGAACTTGTTGAAGGACTCTAACAAAGATTGTTGAGTGCGCTGTCCCTCCTCTGCAACAGCCATGGAAATCCTCTGTAGCAGAGCCTCAGTTGATAGCTCCGAAGAGTTAGCGATTAGGCCTGTTTTTGCGGGGAAGCTCGCGTTAGCACTAGCCTCCCGGGCAGCATTTGCATAGCCACTGGTAGCTGGAGTCGGGTCTATGTCGTCTTCTGCTGAATCGGGATCATTCCGTGTTGGTCTTTTTGTTGGCTTTGGCATGTTTGCGGATATGATTTCAAGTTCTGTCAGTGCGGTTCAGTTTGAGAGGGTTAGGGTGAATATTAGGAGACAAATTGACTGGAGCCTTTTCTCTCCCTCACTCACTCTGCCGCCATCTTTCCATTATGTACCGTACTACATTAGTATGGACGGACGATGAGGTTGAACTGTTGCTTCGGGTCACACTGGATTACAAAACCAACAAGCTACAAGAAAGTGTCATTATTTTCTGAGTGCGGCGCATGCGTGCTTTAACAAGAGGCGGGGCGATGACGCAAGCGTCTCAGATACATTGCGGAGAGGCAGTAACCACGGAGCGGCATATACGGAGTTTTGAAATCTTTCCACTCTGGGACCTACTTTCAAAAATGTTCGTTTACACCCCCCCAAAACGCCGGCCTCGTATGGACGATACACTGGATTGATAAAGTATTTTTGCGTTTAGGCCTGAGCTTGACTTTGTGTGGACAGGGCCTTAGTTACCTACTAACTTGCTCACCTACCTACCCACCTACTTACTTACTTACCTGTCTACTTACCTACTTAGTCATCTCCTTCTTACTTACTTATCTACTTACCTAATTACCCACTTACTTTCTTACCTACCTACCTAAATGCCTAATTACCTACTTACATACCTACCTTCCTACATACCAACTTGCTTGCCTACTTACTTCCTTACTTAATTAGTGTGCTGCATCTTTAGAAAGCAGCAGCAACAACCGTACATTTTTAAACTTGCACCGTGGCGCTCGGATCCTCGTTAGTTCAGTTTGACTCATTTAAGCAGAACGTGGCCTTGGAGAGAGACGCAGGCCAGGGAACAGACTTAGAGCTGGGAGCCAAGTGGAAAAGCGCTGGGCACCTGATTTTCTGCAAGGACAGATGGCAGCGCACTGTGAGAGCACATAGCCAGTGTCTGATTGTACCCCGAGGCGTTTGGCCAAATGAGACTTAACACTGACTGCTAATGAAACCCAGGATCTGAACATGGAGCCCAGGATTAGGCCACGAGCCAAAACAGCTGCTGGGACCGAGTCACTCTTCCTCAACAGGCGTCTGTGTCAAGAGATGACCGATTTATCAACCACATTTATAAGAGATGACCAACAGTCCAATTGCGCTGTTATTCATTCATTTTCAGCCCCTTTATTAGTCAATTTCTGGGTCGGGGGAGGAGGGGGGTGGCAATCAGAGCTGCCACCCTATGCTCTAGCACCAGTCCCTTCGCTGATCCCCCGGCAGTTGATGGGTTCACAGGAAGATGGCTGCTGCTCCATCAATTGCCCTGTTATGTGCTTTATAATGCTCAGTATACTTATCCATATATAGCGTTGAAAGGGTATGCTATGTCAATCAATTAGTCAACCAAAAAAGGGGCAAAAGCAAGAACTTTCAGAACTTTTACGCATCTTCCCTAAACCGTGCACACAAGACCTCAATTTCATCTGACTTGATAATTTGTGAAAACCAACATCTTTATGATTTGGTTCATTGATTAAATATTAATTATATAATCAACTATTAAAAATGGTTGACTAATTAACTGATTAATTGACTAAACCACTATTACCAAATGTATTTGTTTATTGACTTTTATTTAACCAAGAAAAACCCACTCAGATTATTAACTATATTTCAGGGGATGGCCCCAGAGAGAGGTGAGCTATTTGTCTGTTTTGTAGCGGAAACCGGAAAACCTGGAGGAAACCTGAACAGACGCACTACACAGAGAGCACACAAACTCCACTCAGAAAAGACCCGACTGGATTTGGAATCGAATCCAGGACCATCTTGATGAGAAGCGAGAGTGCTAGCAAGTGGGGGCGGGTCCCGGCTCAAAAGGGTCTGTGAGCACGTACTCCGACATGATTGTAATCTGGCTTCTTGCAGGTGGTGGCGTACCCGGAAACAGAATTATCCACTGAATTCTTGCGACGCCTTATTTCCTCTTTAAAATAGCTTTACAGGATGGTCCAAAAGTCGCCTCTTGGCTCTACGAAGGCACTGGTTAAATGATTGGGGCTCGTGCTGGCTAACGTACAGTATGCACAAATGCGTTTCTCCACATTTCACTACGTCCATTAATATTTACAGTCTATGGTGCTACCTAAAAGTCAAATTACCTCCCGCCTGAACATCACCTCATGAAGTTGTTAGAAAACTTCTTTGTCTTCCCGCCCTTTCATCTTCTGCACATTTAAACACACATGTATTAGTCATAGTTCTTGTTTGCAGGTATTAGCCGTCCCAGCTGCAACCCTTGTCTTCAGAATCTTTTATAATCCATCATTGTTCCGATCTGTCTGCAGACATGATGCAGGATCACAGCAGAGCTAATAAAAGTCTGAGCACACAGAAGCAGGCGAGCGCTTTATCCTTTCTGTCTAATCCTGTTTCTAATTAGAGACAGACTTATTAGAAACCTTCCCATCGGCTGAAAACTTGTCAATAGCTGCATGCAAGACTAATTAGAATATTTTATGTCCCTTACTGCTGGGTTTCACGGCGCTTTTTCAATGAAGTTTATCCCTTCCAGGCAGCCATTCATTTTTCTCTCGTCTTCATCTTGGACATTTTTTCCTGTCCAGGGTCTGATTCAAATTGACATTTCTTAATGAAAGTCTCGTTTGAAGTTGGTTTATGAACATTTGGAATCAGTCCATAATAATCAGTTATTATTATAAAAGTCAATCATGTTCACTGATTGGTAAGGAAGTCATTGAGTGAGTGAGTATTCTTTAGTTCCTTTTTGACTCTTAAGTTTTGGAAAATACATTTTCTGCGTTACCCTTTTCTGTCCTAAAAATAACAGGTAATTTCATTTAAGATTAAGAGATTAAGAGATCCTTTATTCGTCCCACAGTGGGGAAATTTCAGTGTTGCATCACAAGTTATAGAACAGTAGGAAAGAGGAGCACACAGCACACGTTACCTGAACAATAGCTATACTAATTAAAATAAAACAAACTCTAGCTTAAATAATAAGTATAAATCTCTAGAAAAATTGTTATCTTGAAAATAATAATAAATGTAAAAATGTAACATTATTTACAAAGTATAAAGTACTGTGTATTCTAGTGTTAGTAAAGTGTGGTTATATGTTTACATCTGTACATTAGCAGCAGTATGTTTACATCTGTACATTAGCAGCAGTATGTTTACATCTGTACATTAGCAGCAGTATGTTTACATCTGTACATTAGCAGCAGTATGTTTACATCTGTACATTATCAGTAGTATGTCTACATCTGTACATAAGCAGCAGTATATTGCACTGGTATAAGAAGGATATTGCACATTCTGGTATAAGATAAGGATATTGCACATTCTGGTATGAGATAAGGATATTGCACATTCTGGTATGAGATAAGGATATTGCACATTCTGGTATGAGATAAGGATATTGCACATTCTGGTATGAGATAAGGATATTGCACTGGTATAAGATAAGGATATTGCACTGGTATAAGATAAGGATATTGCACTGGTACAAGATAAGGATATTGCACTGGTACAAGATAAGGATATTGCACTGGTACAAGATAAGGATATTGCACTGGTATAAGATAAGGATATTGCACTGGTATAAGATAAGGATATTGCACTGGTATAAGATAAGGATATTGCACTGGTATAAGATAAGGATATTGCACTGGTATAAGATAAGGATATTGCACTGGTATAAAATAAAAATATTGCAACAACAATGTATGACACATGGAAACAGGTTGGAGTCAGTCCTTATTGTTTGTTGTACAGTCTGACAGCAGCAGGAAGGAAAGACCTGCGGAACCTCTCCTTCACACATCGAGGGTGAATAAGGCTATATCCACACGAAGACAAAACGCTTATAATTTCAGAAACTTTTTCTGTAAACACGGAGTTAGCTCAGTAAATGTGTGCGTCCATATGAATGTAGTCAATACGCCTGAAAACGCTGTGAAACTATGCCAGACCTGTTGGTGGCGCTGTGACGCAATGACGGGATCAAGCCCAAACTTCCGTGGGCATGCGCGGAATTTTGTAAACAGACAACATGGCGAGTGGGCGAGCTGGTACTACATTAGTATGGACGGACGATGAGGTTGAACTGTTGCTTCGGGTCACGCTGGATTACAAAACCAACAAGCTACATTGTTGTTGTCATTATTTTCTGAGTGCGGCGCATGCGTGCTTTAACAAGAGGCGGGGCGATGACGCAAGCGTCTCAGATACATTGCGGAGAGGCAGTAACCACGGAGCGGCATATACGGAGTTTTGAAATCTTTCCACTCTGGGACCTAGTTTCAAAAATGTTCGTTTACACCCCCCCAAAACGCCGGCCTCGTATGGACGATACACTGGATTGATAAAGTATTTTTGCGTTTAGGCCTGAGCTTGACTTCGTGTGGACAGGGCCTAAGTTGTAACATTCCTTTCGGCTTCTCAGAGCCATGTTTAGGGTTGCAACAATTTACATACTGTAGCACATCTCACAAACCAAGGTCACACAGAAGACTTTACAATTCCCTTCACAACACAGCGACGACAAAAGCAAGACGCCGAACACCATTGAATGTTCTCACCGATTATACATTGTTTTTAGTGGCAGACATTTTTTTAGCATCAGGAAGAAACCGAGACAGAAGACACAGAGAGAACATGCAAACTCCACACAGAAAGGGGTCATCTTGAGCCGCACCCTCCTCCGAGTCAGCTTCACCGTTGATGTTGATTTTATTAACATCAGAAGTCCCAGAGCAGTCAATTTGACGGGTTTTAGATTTGGAGGTATCACTACTCAACGTGTGTACCTTTATGATCGTGCTAAATGTGTGACTATCTTCCCAGGGTGGTTACCATAGCAACTATTTACAGTCAGTTATTTGGAAGCATAAGTTAAGTTAACAGACTATTTTTGGCTATATTTTAAGTTTTCACCACTATTAGCACTTATTAAATGTGAGTAAAGGGTAAAAAAAAAACAATCAATGGACTTTTTCAGAATTCCTTTAGTTTGAACGGTGTGGACTTATTTTGTTTTTAACTGGTTTTATTTTGATATAATTGTTCTCTTGTTGGGATTGAGTGTTGCGTCCGGTCTGTCCTCTAAATTATTTGCCCCGCCCTGACATGTCTCCCTCTGTGTATTTAGATCCCCACCGCTGTCAGACTGTACAATAAGTCACTTTAAGTCACTTGCATTAGGACTGAAATACCTGCACTACTATTGACACTGTTTCTTGATTGCCACTTTTTAATTTGCCACTTTTTATTGTACATAATATATCCTGCATTTTACATGTTTGCACATTTCTTTCTTTTGCACAATCTTGAGTGTTTCTGTCCATGCCAGATGTGACATGTACATTTCCCCTGTGTGAGATCAATAAAGTCTATCTTATCTTACCTTATCTTAGACCCAGTGCTCCTGTCCTCTTGTTGTCAGTCCATTCTTGTTTGTTCCCATGTCTTGTTCCTGGCTCCAGTTTTTACGTAGCCTGGCCTTAAACATCTGTACACTCCGTTCAATCATCATTTCTCTGCATGTAACGTCTGGGTTTGGTCCCTGGGTTTGCGATTACAATCGGTTAAATCTGACCGACCAATCAGAGAGCGCGGAAGGCAGGTGTTGTAGTTGTGGGTGACGTCAAGCGTTTGCATCGAACAGGAAGGTTGTAGTTAAATATCAAATTTTTTGTGATTGCCAAAGTAATCCGGTCTGGTTCTATCAAGAAATTGAGGCCCGAGCATGGGTAATGTTTAGCAAATGTAATTGCTGGAAAAATTTTGGCGCTACTCCCCACGGGCTCCGTTAGCGGCAAAGGAGATGGATAAAGCTACGCTAATTGCTAAATGCTAACGACAGACTCGGGCGCATTACATACAGTACGTCACGGTAAACTCAGAGCCAACTATGTACTATGGTGGGGTACGACCAGGCGAGATTTTTACGTAAGTGATTTATTTTTTGTGGCATTTATTACATTATATTAGTTTTCAGTTCTGCCTTGGGCCCTTCCTTGTTTATACATGACAGGAGCAGTCAAAATGATGGAAGTTCTAATATTTTTAGAACACTGGTCGTCCAGATGGATCAATGTCTTCTTTGTGTTTGTTGTTTGTTGTATTATTGAATTTCCAGTTTTTGAACTTTTTGATTCTCTGATCTTTTGCCGGTGAACCGTCAATATTTGTAAAGTCCACAGAGACAACTGCTATTGTAATTTAGGACTACACAAAACAAAATGTATTGAATGTACCCTCAGTTGGACTATGTCTCTACGTTCCCGGCGTACGGCTCAGCATTGGTCATAATTATGTATCATTGATGATTCTCTAACGCACACATAGCTTCGTTTGAGTTGGAGTTAAATTATCTGCAGCACGCATTTGGCAGCGACTACAAGGACATTAAACAAGCGGGAGTGGAGTAAGCAGAGCAAACGGATGAAAAAACACAGATATGAAACTTTAATGAGTGCTCTCCATCACCATGGCAAACTCTGAGCGAGTGGCCATAATGTGTGGAGTAAAAGGCCACAAAACACAGCAAAAAAAAAAAACGTAAGAAGAAGTAGAAGAACTCTGACTGCCCATTAGCCTCGCGCCATCGCCCTATCTCTCACTGCTCTCCTTCCTTTCATTCTCCGTCTCTGTAGATCTCACTTTGCTTTTTTATTTTTCAGTTTTTACAAGTAAGACGGTGTAAGGGAATATTTCTTTGACTCAACTGCAGACTGTGGAGGCCTCTTCTCCATTTCACCCAATCTCACTGTTACGACCCGGCTCAGTTTAGGTGTGAGGAAGTAACAGAATAACCAAGACGGTAGAATGGTAACTAAACTCATTATTTATTCAGATGACAAAATAGGTAAAACTGGTAACAAAATAGGATTAAATATCTACATAACACACAGAGTAAATAAAAAACCTATTAAACAGTAAGCAATTGACAAAACCAAAAGGTGTAATCTCAACTACAGAAGTGTCTTAACATAAACTACACAAGTCACTGAACTAAAGTACCAGCACAAGTGACATAACACAGACAAAACTAAATGGCGAACGGAGTCCACAGACTCCAGCTGCCCTGAGCCGCAGAAGATTGGCAGTTTATAACGACGGGTCCTCCAGGTGAGTGCGCGCCGATTGGAGGACTACCTCAGCTGCTGCCCAATCAGCACCCAGGCCTTGCAGTCAATCAGCTCCAGGTGGGGAACGACTGGCCAATAGGAGCCCAGGACTCACAAGCGTGGGTCGTGAGTTGTTTGTTGCCGATGCAGGAAGGTGTAATGACTGCAAAGATCCGGGACATTTAGGAACATTTATGGACATTTAACAGCATTTATGGTCATTGGTGCCACAGTGGGGCGGCTGCGGCTGTAAAGTGCCAAAACTGTCGTTGTGTCCTTAGGCAAGACACGTCACACCCATTGCCTAGAATGAGTCTGGTGTGAATGGTTGGTGGTGGTCAGAGGGGCCGATGGCACATACTGGTTGCTTCGCCTATGTCAGTGTGCCCCAGGGCAGCTGCGGCTACAGTAGTTTATCACCACTGTGTATGGAGTGAATGAATAATGACATGTAGAGTGTCCCAAAAAGCGCTATATAAAACAGATGTATTGTTTACCTGCTTCCTTTGGGCTAATGGCATCTATGTGTTTGTTATTGTTGCATTCACTGTGGTGCTAAGTGTACTGGGTGCAGTTCTGGCCACCCCCCCGACCCAGAGATGGATTAAGGGTGTAGAAAATGGATGGATGTGTTCAAACTGTGATTGTCTGATCTGTTTGTGAATGGTCAACTTTGAATAGTCTCCCGTGATGACTGCTGTTGTGGTTTAGAACTATATGTCATGCAGAGAGGTGATGGAGGACTCAAATTGCAGGAATGTCAAAAATATGGTTTTAATGATGATAAAACAAAAGTCCAAAGGTAATGAGACGAAATCCCAAACCGGGACCAGGAAAAAAGACAGGAACAAGCAAAGACAATACAATGAACCAGCAACAAGAGGAAAGGAGCACTGGGTACATATAGACACAGACACAGGTGAAACACATCAGGGCGGGGCGGACAATCAACACAGGGGAACAAGACAGGATGTACATCTAAAACCAAACTTATGTCAAAATAAATAAATAAAAAGTACAAAATAAAAATCCACACTATGACACTATATTATTTATTTCTGAATCTTTATGGACACAATACAATACGGTCCATAGTTAAAAGAAAATATCCAATTAATACTTTATATTGTATATTGAAAAAGAAATATGTACAGAAAAACAAAAAAAGAACATTACAGCTGCTGTAGAGTATAAAGGCTTGACCTCCAGTAAGTCCATAAATTGGAGGTGAACAGCAGTGAGCAGAACTCGGGCCGACCAGAGTTTGAACAATTGCATTATTAGAGTTCCTTCGACGACACATGCTGTACATTTGAACTGAACATACAAAGAAATGCAGAACATCTCAAAATACATTGAATTAATCTGGATTAACTGATCTGCAAAAGTCCTTTTCATATAATTTTCAGTTGTTACAGATTTGAATGGGCCTCTCTCGACCTCCCATGAACTTTCTGCTTCCCATATTCTCTCTGTTTGATTTTCTATGGTTTTCCTCTTTTTACCAAACACCTTCTTCTCTCAGACTGGTCTCGGAAGCGCTGAGTTATTCTCAGCTGCCTCTCCATTTCCGTTTGGATGCTGTGATGAACAGAATGTGCGATTACCCTGCGGGACGACTGCAACTGAAATAGTGACGCTTGATAAGAAAAATAACATAAAATGAACCAGTAAACTTTCTTTTTTAATTTCCAAGTGTTTGGGAAAGCAGGAAAGGAAGACATTCTCATTATTCTTAATCTTCTTCTTAATTGGACTTTTTAATTTTATTCTTATAAATGTTTTACTCAAATATTGTAACACGGTTAAGTTACACCAATTTGAAAAAGCACAAGTGGAACAGCCCCCGTGGGTTTTAAGTTTTTGGGCACAAACTGTACTGCTGAAAAAACAGAAAGTTGAAGAAAAAAAAGTCTTGAACAACATTATAACGTTTTCAAGGTCTCACCGAATGTGGAGATATGTGCTTCTCCTTGAAAACACACAGACGTACAGAAGCAGCGCACAAAGAGATGTTCGTCCTCAGTTTCAGGGCCACATGCTTTGGATTCAGCTTTGTTTTTCTGTCTCCGCTTCTCTCACTGCTATATTTTCAATTTTCAATACAAGTTGGCAACTCTTTTCTGCTTTTACCAGAGTATTCATCATCATTCTCCATTTGAAAAAAACAGTTATTAATCTCATTTCATATTGTCCTAATCTTTTCCCAAAAGCAATCCCTTTTATTTTCCATTCATCTGTAGAGAGTCAACAGACAAAGGGGATATTAGAACTGTATTTATTGGTTGGCATGGTGATCTGTTACAGCAATAGACAGGAAACAAGACTCAGCAGACATTTAATGCAAGAATAACATGTATTGTATTCTGTACATGGAATGGTTATGATTTGACCCCAGAAGAGCACCGCATGACAAATGCAGAATATGAGATGAAATCCTCCGGGGCCAAGACCTGGTGGTGGTAGCTTTAAGAGAAAGGTTAAGCCTAGCGTACATCGACAGAGTAACTGGAGACAACTAGTTGCAAGGCGGCTTTTGGTAACTGAGAGGAGATGGTGGGAGATGATCAGTTGCCGAAATCGGTCGATGTGAGCGCTCTTACAACTGGAGATAAACAGTCGATCTCCGGATTCAGTCAGTTGCTCGTGTTCTACTTTTCGGCAACTAGTTGTACTCAGATCCGGAGAAATGACCCGATGTGCGCGCTCCTAATAGATCCATGGCGTGCTCCAACAACATGTGTGTGTTGCGTGTTTTGCCCGCCTCCACAGTTTATGCCAGAAAACACACTGTAGTTGAGGCCAGTTGCTGTCGATGTTATTCCCGAGACTGGCCTGCTACTAGGAGTTGCCCGTTTTCGCCAGATTGTCGATGTGTGCGGGGCAGCAACTCATATGAGAAGGATATAATCAGTTGCCAGTCCGATGTACGCTAGGCATTAAGGAGCTTGTCTGGCTGATGAGGCGGTAATGGGGAGGAGGAGGGTCGTCGCACCACATCTAAGCTCTATGACAATGCAGGGCAGTATTTGTAATAATACAAATAAAATAATGCATTTTATTATAATGCACCTTACATTTCCATGAAACCTCAAAGTACTACAGATTAAAAATCAATACAACAAACGGAAGACAAATCATGAAAGTACATTCATTGTGAAGAGTTAAAATCTCATAAAAGTCCTAATACTTTTTTGCGCCTCTTTTAAAGCCTCCAGAATGCAGTGCCCTTAGAGACTCTGTGATGGCGTTCCAGAGGCATGGCGCTGTGACCCGAAATGCCCGGTCGTTCATGTTGGAGATAATTTAAATACAGCCAGGTCAGAGATGATCGTTTCTGTGGCAGCGAGCTTGTGCACATGGGTTCCCAGTGTTCTAACCTCCACTTTAGCTTCATGAGCCATTAAGCTTTGACGTCAATTTTAGTCAATTTTAGCATATATATTTGCATTTGTCTCCCTTCCATGCCAAACTTTGGTTTTCTTTATAGTTTAAATAACAACCCCAGCTTCAGATGGGGAATAGTAACAACCATACGTCCCAGGAAAGCAAAGCCAAGTGTTTTATTTACACCGAGTTTGTTTATCTCAACATTGTCTCCTTCCTCTGCTTTCCCTCAAACTCCGTCTGTGTGTTGCTTATGACAGATGGAAGTGGATGGAGAGACAGCCAGAGAGGCCCAGGGGGAGCTGATGTCAGCCCCAACACTCCCAGATCACTCTGCTGCAGCCTCCACCTTCAGTCACAGAGTGAGTTTTGTGAGACGACTCCTCAAAAACATGAGCTGTATGTGAGAATCAGTTAGTTTGTTTTCTTTGATTTGTACATGATTAAGAAAGGGGCAGGGATCATGAGACCTGTTTTCTTCCTTCTGCTCCTTTTCATTTGTGTGACAGGTTGACAATTATTTGAAAGGTTTTTGTAATATGTGGTGTATTGTCATGCCACATGTCATTGATGCTAATAGATACAAAATAAATACAAAAAATAACATCATCGATGGATTATGTTTGAAGTTATTGTTGTGTTACAAGGATTTAACGGACTTTTTTTATTATTATTATATAAATTGGGTCATTTGAAAGTCCCAGGACCTTCTTTTTGTCACTGTGCTGCCACAACATACAGTATAATTATTTATTAGTTATATGTCGGACTGGGAATCAAACACAAGTAAATACTAAAATTTAAAGTAGCTTTAATTTGGGGTTCTAGTGAATACATCACAATAATAACACCAATAATTACAAACTCCCATTGGGAAGGCAGTAAATTCTTGTCATGACATGGAATTTGTTCTGTAATTAAATTACTCCCGCCTCCGTCGAGCATAGTCGTGTCTTCAGACCGCTCCTGCTTCTTGTTTTTGTCTTTTCCTGGAGTTTTGCCACAGACAACTCTAACAAGAATTATGGATATCATTAACTGGTCCCTCAACGCAATTGACACTATTTTTTCAACACGTAAGGGAGGACCGGGGGAGCCTTTGTGCCCAGACGGGACTGCACCTGCGGGGTATACTCTTGACAGCTGCACAAGTGGCAGCCCCTCTGGTTGTCGGTCTTGTCTATTGAAGATTCGGAAGACGTATATATCTTTGGAATTTTGGTGGTGGGGATCCTCCTTTTTGGGTTTGGAGCGTTCCTTTTCTACCGCAAATTTGGAGGCATGGCAGCTCACAAAATTCACAACCTGCTGTCCAACTAAATTGATGGGATGTACAAGGAGCTGACCCGTGTTGTGGTTGAGAGTGCCATGTCTGGACAAAGGAGAGTTGTGCTAGTGGAACAGTTGATTAAAGACCTCGCAACACGTTCACTCGAAGGGCATAAGACACTGGAGATGAGGCTGAATGACATTGTTTGCCAATCATGAACTCTCTGACCCGGCATGGATTTGCCCCTGTGTACGGAGGTCTGAGGGCGCCACAATTCGGTTTAATTGGATTTAATAGAATATCTGCCTGCTTCTGACTGCTACATTGCCTATAATATTGTCCCTCTCAAGGCGATGTGTTTTCCTCCACTGCTGTGGCTGTCTCCACTCTTATCTATCTCACATTCCTCTGGCAAGGCCGAAGATAACATGGACTTCGCCAATCTACAACAAACCTCACACTTACAGCTACCCAGCTTTGGACTTTTGAATCTGAATCTGAATCATGCATTCACAAACAAAAGTGGGCTTTGAAGAGAATTTATATAGGAGTAGTTCCTATTATTAAGGAGTGTGTCTTTGAAGACACAAATTGGCTCTAAAATGCAAGTTGGAGTTTTAGATGTGACCACCACTGTCCTTATACAAGAGATGTCCAAATGTGCTGGGAAGAAGTTTCTTATCATTTGCAAAAGGGGGAGATAGGTTTTGTGTAATTTTACATTTAGGAGAGACAGAATTTGGCTTGGGTCACTGAAGAAGTTTCACATCACATTAGTGCATGTTCAGAGTTTTATACATATTTAGACCACCAACAGTATTTATAATCACACTCAAGATGTTAAACCTGTGGAGCCTGATTAAATTACTTTAATTTCCAAACACCATGGTGTCTTTGATTAAGCGACCAACATTAGGGTTATAACTTTGTGACTTTTTTTTTCAAATTTGATTTCCTGTAGTAGGAATGGATGAACTCTTGCTTATAATGGCCCAAAATGATGTTTATTCCATTGGGATTGAAAAAAGGTCACACACAAAGCACTTTCTATTATTACTGTAGTATCTAAGCCTTTTTTTATTAAAAGACTGTTTTCATGTAGTGTCTATTTTGAATTTTATTCAATGTGGCTCTGTTTACTTTATTAGGAACACCAGGTAAACATTTGCTATATTACATATATTAATTGTTATCCATTTTAATAGACAGTAATTTCAAAATGTTCTTTTTAAATTGTATTCAATTGTTTGTTTATAATTTGTAATTGGAAATAAATACTTATCCTTTAGAAGCATTTTTGTTCAGATTGGAATCTGCTTGGAATGATGTCAACATTTTTATGAATAGTATGAATAATGAATTTTTAAAAATCAGTTTGTGGGTGAGGTTTTTTCATTAAAATAACTTAAAAATGGTATTTTATTTGTTTTTTCATAAAAGTTCATTACATAATGACACAGGGATATGAGGTTGTAAAAAAGTTATAACCCTAACCCACATACTTCAGGGAAAGAGGCAACATTCTTTGCCCAACAAAAAATAATGTTTGTTGCACAGATGGACTCTTGCTGAAGTAAAATGCTGCGAGCAAATCAGACCACAGCATAGTCTTTTCATCTTATCTCGAAACATGTTATGTTCTGCATCCAAGAAAAGACTCTGAGAGCTACTATTGGACTTTGGGCTGAAAGCTGATTGGCTGAAAAAGTGGATCTAAAGATAAGATGCCAAACACCAGGAGTAGAGCCAGGAACGAGCTGGATTTTATTACATAGTTCCAATTTGGAAGTTTGAGGTTTGAAAGTTAGGTTTGTGGCGCTCATTTGATCATTTGAAAGACAGATCTTGTCAAACTTCTGAAGCGAAGCAGGGCAGAGCCTGGTTCTATCTGTGATGGGAGACCTCTGGGATCACCAGGTAATACAGGGACTTCGACTTTAGATTTATAACTGTTGTGACACTTCATGCACTTTGCCTAGTACGAGTCTGGTACGTATGTGAATGATTGGTGGTGGTCAGAGGGGCTTCAGTCAGTGTGCCCCAGGGCAGCTGTGGCTTATGTAGTAGCTTATCACCACTGTGCATGGAGGGAATGAATAACAAAATGTGAAGCGTCTTTGAGTATCAGAAAAAGTAACATTCACAATTATATAGTCATCTTATAAGCACAACCACATCTTAACAATGGTCAGAATCTCAACACACAACACAGGCCAAACCTCATTATTCTAAGGTGACACTAAGATAATATAATTTTGCAACATTATAGATAGTGTACTGAATGTTACAAGGATAATTAGGATGAGATTAGTGCTGCAAACATATAACTGATTGGACCATGCCAGAGTGTATTTACCAGCCAAATAAAAAGATAATGGCCTCACCCTTCCCTCCTCTCCAACAATGAATTGACTTTACTTAATGCACTAAACACAGACTCCATGTCATTTTTGCTTGTTAATCAGATGCTTCTTTCTCTCTATCTCCCTCTCTCTTTCTTTGTTAATCTATTTTTTATTCTCCTTTCGAGGGACCGACTTGTACTGTGACTAAAGTCTGCTAATGACCGCCGTGCAGTGTGATGCAAATGACTCATTCATGGTTCCATTTTTCCTGGAGTAGAGCGAGAGGGAGAGCTCCAGCCTTTTTGGAGTCTCATTGATGCTCATAGTCGTTTACACACACGGCCATTCTTCTCCTGCAATGTCAAACTAAATCAGAGACAGAAGCAGATCTTACGCAGTCCTGCAAACTGGTTTTCAAGTGACAATATGAAATCCTTTTCCCGTGTCCTTCTGCAATAACAGTGTATTAGGGTTTTTTGGAGAAATAACATTTGAAGAGATTGTATATGGATTTTTTCTCATTGGGAAACACCAAATTTGGAAACGAACCACACATACAATACACACATACAGAAACCGGCAGGCCTTGAACCTCGGGGAAAGACATGGGCTGGCCTGCTTATCAAAAGGGTTGCAGAATATTACTACTGTTTCACACACCACCCTCTCTCCTTTTTGACCAAATCGCTCTGGTCTTATTAAACGAGCACGTACTGTATCACCAGAATGATTGACAATTGGGAGGACCAATAGTCTTAACGATCCACCCGTAAGTAGAAAATTCTCCTATATACCTAGTAACAGAAGACCTTTTTATACTGCAAGCTATATTAATTATGTTGAGCACTATCACGTTATAGAAGAATGCTCAGTTGAAACAAAAAAGAAAAACACCAAAAAGGTGGAATAAAATTAATGCCTTATCATTGGGATGACATTCGGATTATTAAACATTTTTAGTTTTTGTGCGAATGTGAACAATTCTTTGTTTTGTCTGTTTTTTCAGTTTTTTTCTTTGTCTGTCCCTTGTAGTTTGTCCTTGATTAGTGTTTTATTGTTATGCTTATATTTCTGTTGTTTGTCCCTGAATAAAAAAAATACAATAAAATGAAAAATTGCCCTTCGCAGAGTTGATATGGGTTTCAGTGTCTTACGCAGTGTGCACGGGGTGAGAACAGCATGCAGACGTCAACACGGCATCATCAGAATCTGTTAGTGCAGACGTCAAACATCGTCATGTTTTCACAGATTTTATAATTATTTGGTGATTTATGTGTTTTCTGGTACTCCTCACCACTACAGATGAAACTGCAGCACAAGTCAATATGAGCCACTAAATCCCCAGTATCCTCAGGACTTCCAAAAGGATTGATAATTGAGAGTAAATGTCTGTATGCAGATAAATGACTGGATGGAGTGTAATTTAAATGTGTAATGTACATTTAAGGCCAAACGAGCAAAACACCAGATTTGATACACATTATTTTAACAATGTTTACATGCTTCTAAATACACAGCCTGATAGTTGAAAAAGAACTGAAGTAAATGCTGGGGTATCTCAACTTTTTTTCTATAAATAATGCAGATGTCATGAACAAATCCTGCCACCATCTTGTGAGAAAGCCTGGTATCTTTGTCGAGTTCAAAAAAGCCCTGTGAGTCACTATTTGGCACTGTGGGCAGAGAGCTGATTGTCTGAGGGAGGGGGGTCCTCTCGTTGTAACATTTCTGTCTGAAATAGCTGAACACACATTTACAGCGACGAAATAATGCACAAATGTGAGAACGGGAAAACGCTTTGAGAGCAAGGAACTATTTGATGGATTTTGTTAGATATAGTTCAAAATGTGTGGTTTGAGAGGTTCCCGAGCCTTAAACCTGATGAGTTTATCATGACATGCAGTGAACATGTCCACACAGATCTGACTGAGGAAGAATCAGCAGACACACACAGGCCTGATGTATGGAGCAGTAAAGGTCTAGTGCTTCCTGCTGTAAAATGAAAAATATACGTCTTGTCATGGGGCAGTTCTGCAGCGTTGTTCTGATTTACAGAGCTCTCTGCACAGCCTGCCATAGCAGGGCAGCGGCTTTATGGGGCAGTTGTAACCACGAGCCGCCTCCAGCGAGAGCAGGGGTGGAGTATATCTTCTGGCATGCGCTATTAATGCTGAATTAACTTTTACAGAGCTTTACAGCTCCCCACTGGGCAGAGCGCTGCACAGCGAGACGCACTGTGCAATCAGCTGCTTTAGCTTGTCAGCAGGACCTGAGATGAAAATCCAAAATGATTGACATAGGAGTAATGTAGTGGTGTAACGTGCAGAGCATCCCATTAAACCCAGGAAAAAGTGATGAAAGATAAGTCAAAATTTGCAGAAAATGTCTTAATTTATCTGCTTTATAACATTATTTGCCAATGGGACGAGCAAGTCAGAATGTACTAAAACTTTGATAAAAAAAACACTCGATTTAAGCAATTACTACCTCTTGTTGTCAACTTTTTTGCAGTGAATGAATGTTCTTCATATGACAGCAAGTGTGATAAGTCAATAATTTGGCTCATGCTGTTCTATACTTGAGATATTATTAAGCCTCCAGTGATTTTGAACACATTTACTCATTCCATTGTGCACTGTTTTGTAAAATCCGTTACATAAATAAAACATTTACAATGCCATTCGATATTACACCTCAATCCCACACCAAATGGCACTTTCCCCCTTTACATTTCTCTTGACTCCAAATTCGGGCTAAATAATTAAAGAGACTGAGCAGGAATATGACATTTGCTGTAGGACACACCAAATCGGCCATGCACCCATATTGTCTATTGTAAATAAAGGAAGAATGATGCTGAAATGTCAAGGTCGGGGACTCGCTCGCAGACACACTCTATATGGGACCGAAGCTCGTAGCATCCAATGACGACGCCTGTCTGTTTGGTTGCAGCCCGTGGGAGTGGGGGGAAGGGTGTTGATGGAGCCTCCGCTGTAAGTAGAGCAGCATGCGGTGGCGCTTTCCAACACACTATAGATATGAGCACGTAAACAGCTAGGGGCCGATACTCTCCTGTCTGCATATCAAGCTGGATGGATGCTCTCTTCTCGCTCAGGTGCAATAAGAGCACGGGCCCTCTCTCCTGGCGGTAGGTGGTGGACCATTGATCGATATTCCCCTGTGGTCTAATATTTAAGAGGACAACTGCTGAAAGAGAGTGGCCCCTGTATTGATTTGGCCCTCAAAGTGGATCACTGCTAATCTTCTCCGAAACATGATAGACTGGCCTAAATGCATCGCAGGCTTTCATCTGCAGGAGTCCACTGAAGGGCCGTGTCCCTAAATAAGACTGATGTTGTGCCAATAAATCTATTTTCCATTGAAGGGGCGATGTATTGATTCGAAGGTTAATTGTTGTGGGCTGGTATTGACGTGCGTGCGCTGAAAAATGACCCGATTGTGTAAAAAAAATAGTCATTTAATCTTGTTTTTAACGGCATAACATTACAGAGAATCTGGGAAAAAAAACATGTGAATTAATGCAATTGTTTGTTTAATCATTTATTGACAACAAAAACATAAAGTCCGCTTGGTTTGAAATGTAACCTTAACCTTATAGCATTCTCGGTTACAAATGTGCAACATATTGTTTAAAAGTTATGGCAAAAGAAGTATGATGTTTTGGTATGTATATATTCAATTAAAGCCACATTGGCGCTAGAAGGTGGCGGCGGAAGGTGGCACCGTGGCGGGGACAATAGCATGATGATGAATCTCGTGTAGCCATCTTTTTAATGTAACTACACGCCTTAGATAAACACAATTCATTCATTCATTCATTCGTTGTATGTATGTACTGTATGTATGTAGGTAAGTAGGTATGTGTGTGTGTATGTGTGTTTAGGTAGGTAGGTAGGTGTGTGTGTCTGTGTGTGTAGATAGGTAGGTAGGTAGGTGTGTAGGCAGGTACAGTGCCTTGCGAAAGTATTCGGCCCCCTTGAACCTTTGAACATTTCGCCACATTTCAGGCTTCAAACATAAAGATATAAAAATCTAATTTTTTGTCAAGAATCAACAACAAGTGGGACACAATCGTGAAGTGGAACGAAATTTATTGGATAATTTAAACTTTTTTAACAAATAAAAAACTGAAAAGTGGGGCGTGCAATATTATTCGGCCCCCTTGCGCTAATACTTTGTAGCGCCACCTTTTGCTGCAATTACAGCTGCAAGTCACTTGGGGTATGTCTCTATCAGTTTTGCACATCGAGAGACTGGAATTATTTCCCATTCTTCCTTGCAAAACAGCTCGAACTCAGTGAGGTTGGATGGAGAGCGTTTGTGAACAGCAGTCTTCAGCTCTTTCCACAGATTCTCGATTGGATTCAGGTCTGGACTTTGACTTGGCCATTCTAACACCTGGATACGTCTATTTGTGAACCATTCCATTGTAGATTTGGCTTTATGTTTTGGATCATTGTCCTGTTGGAAGATAAATCTCCGTCCCAGTCTCAGGTCTTTTGCAGACTCCAACAGGTTTTCTTCCAGAATGGTCCTGTATTTGGCTCCATCCATCTTCCCATCAATGTTAGCCATCTTCCCTGTCCCTGCTGAAGAAAAGCAGGCCCAAAGCATGATGCTGCCACCACCATGTTTGACAGTGGGGATGGTGTGTTCAGGGTGATGAGCTGTGTTGCTTTTACGCCAAACATATCGTTTTGCATTGTGTCCAAAAAGTTTGATTTTGGTTTCATCTGACCAGAGCACCTTCTTCCACATGTTTGGTGTGTCTCCCAGGTGGCTTGTGGCAAACTTTAAACCAGACTTTTTATGGATATCTTTGAGAAATGGCTTTCTTCTTGCCACTCTTCCATAAAGGCCAGATTTGTGCAGTGCACGACTGATTGTTGTCCTATGGACAGACTCTCCCACCTCAGCTGTAGTTATCTGCAGTTCATCCAGAGCGATCATGGGCCTCTTGGCTGCATCTCTGATCAGTCTTCTCCTTGTTTGAGATGAAAGTTTGGAGGGACGGCCGGGTCTTGGTAGATTTGCAGTGGTTTGATACTCCTTCCATTTCAATATAATTGCTTGCACAGTGCTCCTTGAGATGTTTAAAGCTTGGGAAATCTTTTTGTATCCAAATCCGGCTTTAAACTTGTCCACAACAGTATCTCGGACCTGCCTGGTGTGTTCCTTTGTCTTCATGGTTCTCTCTGCGCTTTAAACAGAACCCTGAGACTATCAAAGAGCAGGTGCATTTATACGGAGACTTGATTACACACAGGTGCATTCTATTTATCATCATCAGTCATTTAGGACAACATTGGATCCTTCAAAGATCCTCACTGAACTTCTGGACTGAGTTTGCTGCACTGAAAGTAAAGGGGCCGAATAATATTGCACGCCCCACTTTTCAGTTTTTTATTTGTTAAAAAAGTTTAAATCATCCAATACATTTCGTTCCACTTCACGATTGTGTCCCACTTACTTTTGATTCATGACAAAAAATTAAAATTTTATATCTTTATGTTTGAAGCCTGAAATGTGGCAAAATGTTGAAAGGTTCAAGGGGGCCGAATACTTTCGCAAGGCACTGTAGGTAGGTATGTGCGTCTGTGTGTGTGTGTAGGCAGGTAGGTAGGTATGTGTGTCTGTGTGTGTGTAGGTAGGTAGGTAGGTATGTGTGTCAGTATCTATGTGTGTGTGTGTAGGTAGGTAGGTAGGTATGTGTGTCTGTGTGTGTGTGTGCGTGTGTGTGTGTGCGTGTAGGTAGGTAGGTATGTATGTGTGTCTGTGTTGGTTGTTATGTATGTGGGTAGGTAGGTATGTGTGTCTGTGTGTGTGTGTGTAGGTAGGTATGTATGTGTGTCTGTCTGTGTGTGTTGGTCGTTATGTATGTAGGTAGGTAGGTATGTATGTCTGTGTGTGTGTAGGTAGGTAGATATGTGTGTCTGTGTGTGTGTACTGTAGGTAGGTAGGTATGTGTGAGTAGGTATGTATGTAAGTATGTTTGAATTGTGGTTTGTATGTAAACCCAAGAACCCAAAGAAGCAAATATGACATTGGCCACTTTGGTTTCTGAACGCTGCTTTCCAAAAATAGTACAAATACGTTTTTTCAACAAAGTCATTTGTCTCTGGGTTCTACAGAGTTAAGACCTCAAGATTAAAATGCGACTTTACCTTCCTGTCTGTTAGAACACTTTCAAATGAATCCAATGGTTAATACTTACACATGTATTTTTTATTTAATTAGACAATCCATTATTTAGAGTAGAATGTTTTATTTAAATGAAAAACATAAGTGCAGCTGAATGTAAAACCCTGAGGACAAAGGCGCCCACAGCAAACAGTTCAGCAGCTTCATTATTATTCAGACAAACAAACTGATTTGATTTAGAAACTCTGACCTGCACGTGAGGTGTGAGCTGTTGAAGACTGTTTGGATGTGTAGTGTTATTTTATGATTATTGATGAATATACACCGTGGCTTGTAAAGGAAATAAGCACAATATACTTTAGTTCTAATTTTCTTCTATAAATATATTTATGGGTCACACGCCCTGAGGACAAAATGTGTTTACAATAGATTTATGCATGTATTTTGCCGCGTAGCCTCTGGTGTGTAGAATGTAAAGAAGTTTAATGAATATAGATGTGTGAGGGACGTCTGAGGCAGATGTATTGGAAATGACCACAAGCTAAAAAGAGTTCTTTCATTTTTCTGAGCCTCAGTCTCATTCTACACTTTATTCTTTTTAACTATGCTCTTTGACCATGTGCAAGATGTGCCCAAGGCCCCAAAAAAGAGTAGAAATATTACAGGGATAATGAACTGGAAAAAAGTGCACACACACGCTGTAATGAGAAGATGAATTCTTATGCCTCAATAGCATTAGCGTTGAAGATCAGTGTGATTGGACGAAATACACTCATATTGTTAGCAGCGCGGTGCCTGAGTGAGTAGTACGATTGCATCACAGCAAACAGGTTGTGGGTTTGATCCTGTGTCGACCCGGATCTTTCTTTGTGGAGTTGGAGCTGACAGGTCGCTCTCGTCTAGTGGCTTTGCAGGATCAAGTCAACTGGGTCAAGAATTTAAAATTGGATGAAGTGCAGAGGACACATTTACAAAAACTGTTCTCAGCATGGGCGGCACGGTGGCTGAGTGGTTAGCACTCTCGCTTCTCAGCAAGAAGATCCTGGAACAGGGTCTTTCTGAGTGGATTTTGTATGTTTGCGTAGGTTTCCTCCTGGTGCTCTGATTTCCCATACCACTGAAAACATGCATAGCCCTAACCACTAAAAACATGCACAATAAAATGCACAATAGGTACAATCCTCCAGCTCCAGTCCAGACCAAGCCGAGCATGAACATCTGGAGTTGGGCCCCCAGGCGCTGTACTACGGTGACCACTGCTCCTGACGGAGGCACAAGTGGCATCAGGCTGGGTCAAATGCAGCGGACAAATTTCCATACGGGGACACAAAACCTTTTCATTTTACATATCATGCAATAATGTGCAATAATAACAAGTACAGTCGTATCATTAGAGCGAATATTTGAACCATTCATATTTTTGTGTGTGTATTGCAAATCTATCTATAGATTTATTCCTCATTTCATAGAAGCAAATCCAGGCTTATTTTTTTCATTAAGACCAAGATTGTGTGGACAAGTAGAGAGTTGTGCTATACTTCACGTCATATATAAGTCATTCGCTTATCTTATTGTGTGTTTGTGTACCCCCTCCCTTCCTCACTCCTAACCCATAGTTGTATAGTCTTAATGCAGAACAGGCCGATTTGAACAATTGGGTCATATCTGGATTTAAAAAGACAACAGCAAAATGTAAGTAAGTAAGTAAGCTTTATTTATATACCGCCTTTCACAGACCAGAGTCACAAAGCGGTTTACAATTGTTATTTTTATTTGTATGTTGTATTTTTTATTTTTTTGGGCATTTGTCCTCTCACTCCACACAGAGATGGGATCGGGGTTGCCGAACAGGAGGCGCATGCCAGAACTATTGTACATATTTTTAGTGGTAGGGGAAACCGGAGGAAACCTACGCAGACACGGGGAGAACATGCAAACTCCACTCAGAAAGGCCCTGGTCCGGCCGGGATTCGAACCCAGGACCTTCTTGCTGAGAGGCAAGAAGGCTATCCACTCAGCCACCGTGCCACCGTAAACGCCAGGATGACAGAGAGCTCTAAAACCATGGCGCATGTTACACAAACGACTACTGAGCTAAAGGAGTTTACTTTCCAGCATCAGTGCTACAGTAATAGTCCATCCATCCATCCATTTTCTTCCGCTTCATCCGTTGCCGGGTCGCGGGGGCAGCAGTCTAAGCAGAGACGCCCAGACTTCTCTATCCACACACACTTCCTCCAGCTCGTCCGGGGGGACTCCAAGGCGTTCCCAGGCCAGCTGAGAGACATAGGGCCTCATTCACGAATAACTTCGTAAGAAACTACTCAACTTTCTTCTCAAGTTGTCCTTAAGTAGATTTCTAAGAAGTCCCCACGTGGGATTCATCAACGCGCTCGTAAGCCGCTGAATTGTTCGCAGCTGTTCTCTCAGATTGATGAATCCCATTTCCTCGTAAGTACAGCGCGCGTGCCAGGTGCTTCATTAGCATAGGTACTTAGCATAAGTAACCGCCCATTAATGCCCATATAAGGGACTGCAGGGCCGTGTGCAGACGGCTGAGGAAACAGCAACAGGCCTAAGCAACAGGCCACGGAGCAAAAGAGTCACCCTTTTTTCTTCTTTTACCAGACTGAGAATAAAGTTATAAAATGTTGACTTAAAAGTCGAAATATTATGATAATAAAGTCGAACTAGCAAAATTATGAGATTAATCTAAGAATATGATGAGATTAATCTCAAAATGTTATGATCTTAATTTAAAAATATATTATGTATTATTTTAAAGATGAATCTCAAAATGTTTTGAGATTAATCTCAAAATATTTTGGACCCTGGGAGGAGATCCAGCGCGGACCAGCGCTGAGACCAATGCAGACCCGAGGAGAGACTGGAGTGACCAGCACACAGAAACCAGCGCGGACAGGAGAGACCGCATAGACTGGAGTGACCTGACTGGAGAGACCGGTGCGCAGAGACCAGCGCGGACCGAAGATAGACCGCATAGACCAGACTTGAGAGACCAGCGCGGACCCGTATGGATCCAGGAGCATGCAGCACGGACCCGTATGGAGAGAGACCAGTGCAGACCCGTCTAGAGCCATGGGAGAGACCAGTGCAGACCCGTATAGATCCATGGGAGAGACCAGTGCAGACCTGTCTAGATCCATGGGAGAGACCAGTGCAGACCAGTATAGATCCATGGGAGAGACCAGTGCAGACCCGTATATATCCATAGGAGAGACCAGCGCAGAGACTCAGCGCGGACAGTAACCTCCTGCAGCAGCAGTATATATGCCGTTGTTCTGTGGCCCGTGGATAAAGAAATGCCCCCTATAAATAGGAAGGGGTCACTAATACACGGCAAGATTTCCAATGTATTTGATAAAGCGTTGGCACATTTCATTTCAAAATGAATTAAAAAGTAGGCCAGATCTGCAGTGAAAAAGGCGGTATATAAATAAAGATTACTAATAAAGATTACTACAAATAAATAAATACATACATCGATATGACGGACATATCACTGGAATGTTGTATTTTTATTCAACTTCACCAAAGAGGACAACCCCAGCGTGTGAACATGACGGCACTGAATGCGTACGAGTGCTCCTGAGGACTCGTAGGATTTGTACTTGCCCAAGAGAAATTCTGGTTACGAGAAATATTCGTGAATGCCACTTTCTTCGTAAAAACCGCGTAAGTAGGATTTACGTACAAATCTGTTCC
The DNA here is from genome assembly GCA_964034765.1 of Knipowitschia caucasica. Lineage (NCBI taxonomy): Eukaryota > Metazoa > Chordata > Actinopteri > Gobiiformes > Gobiidae > Knipowitschia > Knipowitschia caucasica. The sequence continues at coordinate 9,563,725 of OZ035823.1, read as the reverse complement.
TAAGAACCGTTCGTGAATGAGGCCCATAGTCTCTCCAGCGTGTCCTGGGTCTTCCCCGGGGCCTCCTCCCCGTGGGACGCGCCCGGAACACCTCCCCAGGGAGGCGTCCAGGAGGCACCGGAACAGATGCCCGAGCCACCTCAACTGGTTCCTTTCGACGTGGAGAAGCAGCGGCTCTTTTCCGAGCTCCTTCCGTGTTACTGAGCTCCTCAACCTATCTCTATGGGAGCGCCCAGCCACTCTGCGGAGGAAGCTCATTTCGACCGCTTGTTTCCGGAATCTCGTTCTTTCGGTCATTACCAAAAGCTCATGACCATAGGTGAGGGAGGGAACAAAGACTGGCCGGTAAATCTTTACCACAACGGTCCGATACAGCGACCGCATCACTCGTGAACAAGACCCCGAGATACTTGAACTCCTCCACTTGAGGAAGGACCTCCCCACCCACCTGGAGAGGGCCTCAGATTTGGAGGTGCTGATTCTCATCCCACCCGCTTCACACTCGGCTGCAAACCGTCCCAGTGCATGCTGCAGGTCCTGGTTCGTTGGAGCCAACGGGACAACATCGTTCGCAAACAGCAGAGATGAAATCCTGTGGTCCCCGAACCGGACCCCCTCCTGCCCCTGGCTGCGCCAAGAAATTCTGTCCATAAACACAGTGAACAGAACCGGTGACAAAGGGCAGCCTTGGCGGAGGCCAATATGCACCGGGAACAGGTCTGACTTACTGCCAGTGCTAATAGTAGCCAGAGGAAAACCTTGTCTTTGAGCACTTCCCCTTTTATGCTTCATTAAGCTAAGCATTGTCCATCTATATACAGTCTACGCTTCCATTCTTACACTTTGCAGAGACAGAGTAACTCGGCTGTAAAACCATCTGTATCCCATAGATGCAGCGGCGCATGACGACGGGAGACGTTGCCACTTCAATGAGGACATTTTCTGATCGCTACACAGACGGATTTCTCATCGGTGTCCTGGTGCTCGAGTCCGATGGCACGCTCGGCGGACACTTTGAAGCCGACTCGTTCACACAGTGTGACTTTCTCCGCAGCAAACACATGGGCGTAATCCTTGGCCTGCCTTTGAAGGGCTTTGAAACAGTGTTAAACCAGCGGCTACAGTCAAAATGCATGAGTAGCATTCTGATCACACTAAAAACAGAGAAGGCAGCTTTCAGGAACAAATCAGGAATATCCCCTCTCATAAATCAGCAGGCTGGGAGAAGTTTGCCGGTGCGCACAAACTTGGAATACTAAATCACTTTTCTTGTCTACTCATCTCAAAGTTCTTTTTTTTTGCCGCATGCGCTCGTCAAGCAATTTCCCCCTGTGATGTATAATTGAACAATTTATGTATGAGTGACTTACATTGTGTCACTAATCCAATTTCCACAGAATGATAACGAGTGAGCTCTAATTTGCTGAAAGAGATCAACCAAATCTGTGCCACTGATATAATAAAACAGGGACAACCCATGATCCACTCTGAACCATGTTGGGCTTTATGTTGACTAACATTGCAACGTAAACTCCTCTGGCTCAGAAATAGTTTGTGTCACATTCGCCCTTTTGGGTCAAACATATTCTGCACTCTGTGGTCCTGATGTTTATGTGTTGATCTTATACATTTCTCCGTTGTGAGTTTGACCATATAAGGATTGACCAATCACACTGTAACAAATTTCTGTAAAATTACAATGAAATTTGAACATTAAAGAAATGTTATTTTTTTTGTTACTTTAAGTATAAATTAGTTACAAAACATCCAGTGGCGTTTTATTACCACAATTATATTGTGATTACAAAAAAACGTTACAATACCATCACAATGTGTTACCGTAATTTAACATCAACTTGTTGTATTTTTGGAATTCTGGGAAATTTTTGCTAGCAAGCAACCATGAGTGTAAAAGGCATGGGTAAGAGTTTACCATGTTATAAGATAAGATAAGATAAACCTTTATTAGTCTCACAGTGGAGAAATGTCAGTGTCATAGAAGAAAAGATTTCAACTAGTTTCAACAACTAAGTTGTTAAAAACTAATTGAAAAGTTGCGGTCATTAAAGGAAAACAAAATGAAACTGTGTAGTTTTTTTGTTAAATGAAAATAATTAGAAACAGAAACAGTCATATGGTGTAATAATACAACATTTACATTATAATGCTGTGTTTGCAGTAAGTGAATGAACAGGAACATACAGTTAAATCCTGAAATCACAAAGCAAATTGTGATTCAGTGAAACAGTCTTCAACCGTTAAAATTAGCAACGGTAATGCCATGTTGAGAAAACGGTAAATTCCTGGAACTATATTTGCCAGCTTTTTACCGTTTTTCTACTAGGACATTTTTTACAGTGCAGTCTTCAAGGGAAACTCCAGGTAGTCTGAACACCCGTCTCAGCAATACCTCTGCCCCTGTTGTGGCGTGAAGCTAACGCAAAGCTAACGTAAAGCTAACGCAAAGCTAAGAGGGAAATTGGCTACAGCTAGCTCATGTACAAATCAACCTCTTTCTTTTTACACTATGGGTGACGTCAGCACTTTGTTAGTCCTCTGACACTGTGAACTATGTCACTGACTGTAACGACCATGAAATGAGGAATACACTGTCAATATCTGTGCATCCATTGAATCTCTAACTGATAATCGCAGTTTAGAAAAAAAGGATAAAGAGCCCATTGGTGGCACGCAGCTGAAGCCTCTCAGTTTCTAATGTGATTTTGGCTTCCATCGTTGCATCATTAGCGCTTCTGTATGACACACATGGAGGAATTCACTGCCCCGACTCTTGTTCACAATTACACGGCCCAAAGAGATGCATCCGGTGTCTGCATCTCTGCTTTCGGGTCTGAGCAGTCTATCGAGGAGAAGACACTGCAGAAGAACTTTTGACAATGGACCACATGGATCGTACAAATCACAGATATACTTTAGATTCAGTTTATTTATTGTTTCAATTAAAACCACATTGACAACCACACTACTTTAAACTGGCACTGCGACAGTCACTTTAAATTGAATTGTAAGAGTATATCTTGCACAATAGAGATTATCTTTTCAGTTATTACCATGTTTGCACATTCGCTGTTTGCACATTTCCTGTCTTTTGCACACCCTATTCATGCCAAATGTGACATGTTTAAATTTCTCCATTGTGAGATCAATAAAGTTTATCTAATCTTATCTTTGTAACAAAACATTCCAGACTGCTTTAAATCCTTGTGTAGTAGCAACTATGGCGTTTTACTGCAGCAGAATCTCCCTCTAAATGGGACCTCAGATTCACTGACCTGATAATTAAAGCCTGGATACCTGACTAATTTGGCTTCATAAGTACTATATTTTATTTGTCCAACAGAGACGTGTAGATTTATTTTGGGAGGGGATCAGTCCACTCCATACTGTCTTTACCTTATTATGACAGTGGTCGACAGTGGCTCAGTTGGTAGAGCATTGGCCTTGAGCCTGAAGGTCGTGGGTTCGAACCATAGACTGTATATATTAACGAACAGATTCACGCCTATCTCCGCCGTTCTAACTAATGGGCCAAAAAATGTGCTCTACTGGAGCAATCCAAAATGGCCGCGAGTGGTCCCGCCCACAAGAAAATTGTGAAAAAACGCATCTGCGCAGCGTTAGCCGGCGCAGCTCCATTCATTTGAACGAGAGACTTCAAAAATTCACAGCAAGTAAACTAGAGTGGACCAAAAAAATCCACTCCCCTCAGCATTGACACACATGTGGAACGGAGCTTTGGGCCAAGAGCCAACTTTTGATCCATCCTGTAAAGACGTTTTCGAGAGGTCTGCCAACGCTATATGTTAGCATTGGCTAATTCTACTTCTGGGTCCACCCAGAAGGTGGACCCAGAAGAAGACCCAGGGTGGTATTGGAAGCATGTCAGCGCACATCATTTTGGCCACTTTTGAGCTGGGACCCTCCCCCACTGGTTCGAACCCACCACGAGACCTTTCCCACCGACTCCCACTGATGTCGGCTGTCATTGTGTACTTGGGCAAGACACTTAACCCACTCTGCCGATAAGGAGCACAGAAGTGATGTTTGCTTCTTGCCTTGATGTGTATGTATCAAACTGAAATTTCCCCATTGTGGGACAAATAAAGGACCTTCTTCTTCTTAGGAAAACCATTATTTGCATACTTAAGAGAGAGAGGGGCCTGTGTTACTATTTGACATTTTGGGTTGAGAGCTGATTGAGGGTGGTCCTCTCGTTTCATACGTGTGGAAACTGGTGATCAAATCAAACAGTTTTGAGAGCGAGGGACTTGTTTTATTGGTTTTAATACACTGCTCCATTATTTTTGGTTGGAAAGTTAGGTACCCCAGCTTTAAGCCATGTCCTCATCAACTCTTAATATCCTCTGCCTCATGTTTATCCAATCAAATTAAAGCAATTCTTTTCACAACAGCAGGCGTCTAAAAGTGCTTGGAAAAATTCTCCAAAAGCAGAAATAGTTGTTTTTGATCTTGTGGTATCTATGGCGATCAATTTGATATTTTGTTATTCTGTACTTGTACTCAGTCATGTTGCGAAAATGTGAAGAAAAAGGTTTAAAATACAGGATGTAAGTAGAATGCTAAAAAGGAAGGCCTTGATCCAAACCATCAATACACACATTTTAATCCAAGGACATTTGCTTGGAACAGATTTTTCTTTCATTTTAAGAGCTAATTTACAAAATAAATCTTGGTCTTGGTTTAGAGGACATTATGAAAGAAGTATTTTTGCACAACTATAGCCACACTGAGCTCAAAGAGAAGAGTCTAAAGCCTTAAAAAGGACTGGCCCCATAATATAATTCATCCAACCACCCAGTGAGGTTCGAGGGCCAGCTACAGCTCATGACTCCGAAGTTGGGATCTAAAACCCAGGGGCCAGAGGGCGTTCTCAGTCCCCCGGGTTAGGTTAGGGTTTACCCTGACTCCAGCAGACCTTTAGCCCCGCCTACATACAATTTCAGCATTGGAATTTAATGTAGGCGGGGCTATAATTCGGCTGGAGCCAAGCTATCTAGGGTTACTATTTTCTCTGTCTGTGCCATAAAAGAAACGTTTATCTGATTGGATTGGATTATTTACACTACACTTTTTTATACTTATTATTATATATTTTGTTGTATATTTTATTTTTTTGTCTGTGTCTTGTGGTGTCTTTGTATTGTCTTTTATATGGACCTTGAGTCTGGAAGAAAGATTTGTTATCAATAATATCATACAAATACACCCTATACACTTTCTATACAGTATACAAATGAATAGACTTTTGTGCATGTGACCTTAACAGTCTATAAAGTCCATACAATATATTATGAAGCAGAAATGGCAAAGCTGTAAAGATTTCAGCCTGACTTGAGCTTAAACCAACAGACAATGCACGCACAGCACACCTGGAGACTGGAAAGAAATGAAATCCACTCAGTAACGAAAGAAGTCTGGTTGTTGTTCACGGCAGACTCTGTGGGAATGAGGTGAGAGAAAACCATAGTAGTTGTGGATTCATCTTGTTGTGAGTGAAATCGCAGTGTTCACAGTTGCAGCTCGGAGCCTGGAGTGTGTCTCTGCGTTGCCAGGGGCTCTCAGCGATTACTGCTGCCTCGAGTACAAAGCAGAGCATGCATATTTTTACAAAATAATTCACAGGGTTTGATCTGTGAGTGTATTACAATCAAATATCAACTCAATCAATTATAAATGTGGGGTATTTTTGCTCATACATTATGCATTGTGCATATTCAAACAGTTTTTAGTATCCAAAAGTATTTAAAAAAGCTAAATTTAGCAAATCAGACAACATGCTTTCTCTAGTTTAGTATATATTTAGCCGCAGCTGCCCTGGGGCACACTGACAGTATGTGCCCACAGCCCCTCCGACCACCACCAACCATTCACACACACACACACACACACACCTGACTCATTCTATAGGCAATGGGACACAACAGCAGTTTGGCACTTTACAGCCGCAGCCGCCCCACTGTGGGTGGGTTCCCAGAGGTTAAGTGCCTTGGCAAGGACACAACAACAGCAGACAGTGGGAGTCGATGGTGAGAGTTGGGCTCGAACCCACGACCCTCTGTCTCAAAGGCCAATACAGAGCTACTGTCGTCCTAATTTGACGCTTTGGGCTGGGAGCTGATTGGCTGATTATGAGAAGGTTATGTTTTCATTTGCGGGTTTGCTTGTTTGTTTGTTTCCATGTTTGTTGGTTACACCACTTTGAGTTGCCTTGTGTATATGAACTGTGCTATTGTTGTAAATGAGCTGTATTCTGTTCTATTCACATCCAACAGGAATGCTGACCAGGACACAAAGAAGCAGGCTTGCTTTTTATTTTAAGAGTCTAGGATCATAGGTCAGATGGACACATATGGTAAAGGTAACAGTTAGTATTTAACCCATTGTAGTTTGCTATTCTGGGTCTTCTGGCGTTGAGCCTGAATCAGAGAGGGGCCCAGGCAGAAGAGCTCTTTGCCTGAATTGAACTGAATGTATTCTGATTATGTCATTAAACTCCTTTTAATCATAACTCAGAGTTCATTCCTTCTCCATCACTATCCATTGTGCGGGAAACCCTGTCTTCGAAGATAAGGAGACACTACACTATGCAGATAAACTTGCCTTGTCTTAAATTGCCTTGCCATAAATGTCCTAAATATGTCTCTGATCATCACTTTGTATAGAACCTCCTGCATCGGCAAGAAGCCTCGGGGAAGGCCCATATTGAGAGAGGAATCCGCCCCCTCAAACAGACAGGTTTTAGATCTAGGATTCAGGCTGTAGAACCAAGACATTTTTTTTTGCAGTGGGAAAGTCAATAATCTGCATTAGTTAACCATTAGTCACTTTACCTGAGCACTTCTAGTTTCCCAGACATTTAAATACACAACAAGAACGTTCGACATTGAACTTGCACAAAGGACCTTTGGGTAGCTTTCATCTTGTGCCAGAGGGGCCACAAAAATGTATGAATAAAACCACTTTTTTTTTTTGGTGAGGGAAAAGAGTTTTGAGTTAATGAGTTGTTTACTCTTATGTTTTTATCCTCTGTCTTCTGAAAACATTTGCTTGTGTAGAATGATGTGGGATCTTCATACTAGTTTCTCCAGCAAAGCCATTAGAGAGTTTTGGATGAAAGTGAAGAGGTCTTCTGGTCATTAACAACGCGTTTCAGATTTTGTGATTCACTGGTTACAATAAAGTGTAAATGATTTTGCACTGCAGAGTAGAAATGACTTTCCAATGAGTTTGAACTCGACGTGACATCAGTAAAATGCCCTTGAATGGTTGTCTGCATCACTATAACGGCGGATATATATAGGTCTATTCTCACGCAGAGCCATAATCGGATGCCTGGGACCATCACCGCGGGCCCACCACAAAATCTGACATCTGGCATCTGACATTTGTGTCTTTTCAAAGTTTGCTCCTAACATAATACTGCCAGAGAGAAGATAAATGACTAAACAATACTTCCCCCTCGAGAGGCGATGAGAGGAATGTGTGTGCAGCATTTACGACACCACAGACTCCTTAAGAAGAAGACATTATGCTTTCCACTGGAAGCTCATTTGCATTTGTTTTACTTGAGAATTAAAATGGTACTATAGGTCGTACGCATGTATTTGAAAGTGTGTGTGTGTGTGTTTGCAGGTGAGTGTGTGTGTGCGGGAAGGTGTATGTGTTTGTGTACAGTATGTGTATGTGATCTGTATGTGTGTGTATGTGTGCGCGCGTGTGCAGGTGAGTAGGTGTGTTTGAGTGTGTGTATATGTATGTGTGCATGCAGGTGTGTATGTGTGCGTAAAGATTTGAGTGTATGTGTAAATGTGTGTGTGTGTGTGTGTACATTATGTGTATGTTTATGCAATGTGTGTGTGTGCGTGCGTGTGCAGGTGTGTAGGTGTGTTTGAGTGTGTGTATATGTATGTATGCATGCAGGTGTGTGTGTGCGTGCAGGTGTGAGTGTATAGGTGTGCGTGCAGGTGTGTATATTTATGCGTGCATGCAGGTGTCTGTGTGTGTGTGTGTGTGTGTGTGTATGTATGTGTGTGCGTGCATGCAAGTGTGTGTATGTTTATGTGTGCATGCATGCGTGTGTTTATGTGTGTGTGTGCACGAAGGTGTGTTTGTGAGTGTGTGTGTAAGTGTGTTTGTGAGTGTGTGTGTGTGTGTGTGTGTGTGTGTTTGAATGGGACAGTGCATACCAATGAACAGACATAATAAAAGCATGACTGTAAACAAACATGCCAGATTTTAGCCACGGGCTGATTTCCTTCCGCAGTCCCAAAAGGCTGGAGTCACGAGGGCGATACACAAATAACATGAACTAAAACACACATTACAACAACAGAGGCCACAGTCTACACACACACACACACGCACACACACACGCACACGCACACACGCACACGCACACGCACACACACACTGAACCACTGCTCAGTCATTTCTCATTCCATTTCCGCGATCATAATCCACTCTCTGTTTTAGTGACCTTTGAATGATGTTGGAACCTCTTTTGTGCTTATTTTACTGAAATAAAGTCATAATTTGGTTCAGATGTCAGCTCTTTCTACAAGTGAGAAGTTAGACATGAATTAATGCATATCATGAACTCATTTAATCACAATTTATGATCCTTGTTTTTCAGAATGTCATGGTGCTGTGGTTTTACCGTAATTGCCGTTACTTTATTCCAGTTCTTTAAACAGTGTGGCCTTTGTAGAGATGTGGCCATGTTTTTTGTTGTTTTTCTTATTGTGGTCGAGTATCTCCGGGGCCAAAGGAAATAATGTGTTTATGTTTATGTGAACAGCAGAGATAGTTGTATTATGTTTTTGTGATTAGAGCTGCAGTCTGAGCAGAGTTTATAGACTCCATGGTTCGGTTACCTATGGGACACACGTTTATTATCAAATCAGATTGGTAAATGAGTCCTGACATGGAAGCTGACAGTTGATGCTTGCCTCCTCAGGATTCATTGTGTTATTTACTCATTTTTGATCATAACAAGCCAACAGTTTGTTAAACACCTCGTCATTACCTCATAGTGTGACAAGTTTGTTTTCTCCTTCAGCTGTTTTATGTTCAAACCATAGATTGTAAAAATTAACGTACGTAGTCACGCCACAACTTCCGCGGTTTATGGGCATTTTCAAAATGGCCGCGGGGGCTGGAGAATGTGAAAAAATGCATCTGGGGGTCAGCTAATGCTATACGTGACCATTGGCTAATTGTTATTCCAGGTCCACCCCCATCGGGCCGGGGTGGTATTGAAGCATGTCAGCGCACGTCATTTTGGCCACTTTTGAGCCGGGACCCGCCCCCACTGATTCAAACATGGAAATATATAAAGAAGGCCCTGCGTGGCCGAAATGCGTTGGTCCCTTCTCTATTAAAGGACTTTTATCAGAGTGCCTCGGATTTCACCCTGTCTTCATTTTCCATGGAGAAGGGCTTTGTTTTTCAATGTCATTTCTCATCCTGAAGAGCACCTGATTTTAATTACTTTTTTGGACCCTGTAGCACTCACTCCTCCTGTTCTCATAGAAATATATAAGTTGAAGGTAAAGATGCACTTTATTAATGTGGAAAAACTTTCTTTTCAAATTCAGTGGGTGTGATTTTTTACAGATGTGCTTTATAGTCCAGCATGTACTGTACTTTTCTTCACAGACTCACAGATATGTACAGTCTTGCCACCAGAGTAGATCAAATTCATGTATAAATTTTTTTGCATAATACTTCGAACCCCCCAATCAGCAGAGGACGAGCTCTCGCTGTTAAATCCCACTTGAATGAACTTGAATGGCCTGCTGTTGTCACTTAGTTAAAGCAGGAGCACAAGGAGAGAATGGAGGCGGCGTGTGTCGCCCTGCAGTGAACACAGAGAGCTAAAGTGATGAAAGGAGGAGAAATGGCAGCTTGCCTCAGAGGGAAGACCTCAATTCTATTACACAACCTAAATTTAAAATGTAGCTCTTTCACTGCCTTTTCCTCATGTCGGGTGCGGAAGTATACAGATTATACTGATGCAGCTCTGCACTCTGGGAAATTCATTCACCTCAAGTTTATGAATTGAAATGTTGAAATGCAGCTAACGCGGAAATTCATACTGGAAGACTGAGTGCTCTCTGTCTCACCTGTCACACTGACTGCTCCCCCTGCTACACCCTGAGCTCCTCACCATCAGCCTCAGCTCACACACCTGGGCTCACAACCAGAGCCTGCTGTTCATGCAGCAACCCACCTCCTCCCCATCACTGCCTCTTCACGGGAGAATCACCACGTTATCAGCTTAGCATCCTTTGCCCCAGGGTTTGCGCACTCATAAAATCTATTACGTTCTCTCCTGCCTTTGTCATGCAGTATTACTACTGTTCTATAACCTGTGATGCAACACCAAAATTTCCCCACTGTGGGACAAATAAAGGATCTCTTACTCTTTCTACTGGGGTCCAACCCTAATGAACATTATCAAATGTAACACATATATATTAGTACAATATGTGTGTGATGGGTCTGATCATTGTCAAATCATACTACTCCAATGTCTTCATACAAGCAGGTCATAAGATACACTGTAATACTAGTGCAATCTTTCCAGATTGAAATATGAGTTCATGTATTGATTAAAATGTGCAATATGTTTTTTCTTGGTGCATTTCATACGGACCCTCCATTAAGGTATGGTAACATAGATTACTTTTCATCTTGATACATGTGTGTATACACCGTGCAGTCAAACAGACAAGCAAAAACACTCCATCCACATGAAAGAAGCAAAAAGCATGTATAGCACCCCTCATTTACAGATTATCTGATTCATGTGAGGGGTGGGAGGAGACCCCGGGGAAGACCCAGGACACGCTGGAGGGACTATGTCTCTCAGTTGGCTTTGCCCCCCCCCCCCCTCCCCGGATGACCTGTAGGAAGTGTGTGTGGATAGGGAAGTCTGGGCGTCTCTGCCCCCGCGACCCGGCAGCAGATGAAGCGGAAGAAAAGGGATGGCTGGATGGATGATTTTTGTGAAACCAAACGACATAGTGCAAGCACAAACTCTGAAATACATAATTGTTGTTTGTAGATCTGAGAATTTTTCCTTGAGCCATATTACACGCTCTCAGTAATACAGTAATGCTGGGTAGACAAAATCTAAATCGATACTTAGAAGAATATTTGTAAATTCATTTTAACGTGTACAAGGACAAGAATTAGCATATTTCAGACAGGTAGGTAGGGGCAACTTGGGTGGGGGGGGCTTGGGAGGTTCTGATTGAGTAGTGTGCTCAGGCGAGGATGCTTGGTGATGTCGTTTCTCTTTTATTGCACTTTTGTTTCTGTGCAAACGCCAATTAAAAAGCAAGACTATTCTAAAAAGACAAAATAAAATCTCTCACTTCAGCATAAAAAAGAAGCATGTTTAAAATCTCAAGCCTCAGCATTATGAGCAGAAACTTTAGCCTAATGAAGAGGCGAGAATTACGTACAACATCTCTGACTTGTGCACAACAAAGTATGCAACAAAGTATGCAAGTATGATAATAAAGAAGCAAGGACAAAAGACTGTACATTCTAGTGCAAGAAATACATCAGTAAATATACATTATCCGACCACAAGTGCTGCAGAAACATGTCCATATATATTTAAGCAATTAATTCAGACAGGTCCCTTGTTAAAAAAAATCAATTGTGGCACCTTAATCTTCCCGAACACAAGAAGAAGTCATAAATCCCTATTTGTATGCAATCACTCAGACTAACCTGTCTGATTTATGCTCTTTTATTCTGACAACACATCTTCCTCCCCTTCGCTGCACCTGCGATAAAGACATCTTCGCCCATCTGCAAACAAGACAGCCCCCAATTTGCATTTTAAGTTCAATGAGCAGAAAATAAATCTCGTCGAACAATATCTCTGCTGCATAAATCTCCATCTTCGTGGTGGGGATTGTGGGAAAAACCAGGACATTCTCTGTGGACTTAGAGTTGATTGCTTTGATCAGCTCTGCGCTCACCCCGGCTCTCTATGTATTATAATGAGCAGACTATGGGCGGAATATATGTCGTGACTTCCCCACCGCCTTCCCCAACCACGCCGACCGGTCACTCTAATGGGATCTGTCTGTTTTTTACCGGAGGGAGAAAAAAAGTACGGATTTTGGAGTAATTATCTCAGTGGACCTGCGTAAAAAAACTCTCCTGTGTGAAAGGCATAGCGAAGGGAGAGGACAAAAACGAGTATATTTTCACGTCAAATTAATGAAATATTGGGTTTTGATTGGATTCTAAATCAAGGAAGTTATGGCTGTAGGTGGATTAGGTATTCTTTTTAGATTGGGAAGATGTGGAGCAACAGTAGAAATGAAAGTGTCATTTTTGTGTGTGTACTGATATGAGAAAAGTGCAGAGGGAAGATCTTAGACTTTTGCAGATGAAACCAATTCACGAGGGATATAATACAAAAGTTAAGGCTGAAAGTGCTGTTTTACATAAAGATATCTCATTTTCAAGTACTCTATTTTGGTAAATTATTGTTAACAGATTTCAGAGCTCTGTACAGACCAGCACAACATCATTTTAGAATTATGTATTTATTTCTGTTCGTAGGTGTGATGTGTTTTCTGCAGCTGGACACTTGACTTTCTCCTCCAGGGATCAATAAAGTAAGGAAGTAATCTGTATTTATGTAGCGCCTTTCACAGACCACAGTCACAAAGCGCTTTACAATTCTTCGTTTTGTGTTTGGGAATTTGTCTCTCACTCCACACAGAGATGGGAGTAGGGTCACCAGTACAGGAGGCACAGGCCAGAACTATTGTACATGTTTTTAGTGGTAGGGGAAACGGGAGCACCTGGAGGAAACCGGAGCACCTGGAGGAAACCGGAGCACCTGGAGGAGACCGCAGCACCTGGAGGAAACCGGAGCACCTGGAGGAAACCTACACAGACACAGGGAGAAGATGCAAACTCTGCTCAGAAAAGCCTCGTTCCGACCAGGATTTGAACCCAGGACCTTCTTTCTGAGAGGCCCAAGTATCAGTCTATTTATTAGTATTTCTATCTATCTATCTAACCCAGCTTGAGATGCCTTGTATTATTACAGACGTTTGTGCACACATGAATTTATTTAAGTGTCATATAAGCAAAACACATAAAAGGAAAGAAAGTCCAAGCAACGGCTATCATTTGAGCTCTGGAAACAGTGTTCTCTGTCTTAGTACCCGGGCCTTCTCCACAAAAGTGACCAAACAAAACATTCACAGCTCACAGCACCAGGCGACAGCAGAGGGAGCAGTTGGAGTAGGTCCCGAGGTGGGCTCAAACCCACAACCTTTAGGCTCAAAGGCCAATGCTCTACCACATGAGCTACTGCACCCCAAACAAACATTTAATTTTTAACCCTTGTGTAGTGTTCATATTGTTGTTACTCAGCCAGTATTCGTGGGTCTAATGGACCCGTTGCATTTGTGGCTTTTAAATAACAAACAAAACATATCCCTTTCAAACAGCCAAAACAAATCATTTATGGACATTTATCAACACTTATGGACATTGGTCAACTCCACCCTATGGCCCATTACGGGTATGGGTTCTCTATTATTTGTGTTTGAACTGTTTGATTCTCTGATCTGTGTTGGCGAATTCTGTGAATGTGTTTTGTAAAGTCCTCAAAGATAACGACTGGTGTGATTTAGGGCTATACAAGAATACATTGAAATGAATTGAATATCCAGATTTTTTATTCTGATTGATCTGATACAAATGAGTTCTTCAGTCATGATACAATGGGCAGTAAAACATAAACCTCAACCGCTCATAAGTACCACACAGCATAGATTGTGTCAGATAAAAGTAAAAAGTCCACACTTCTTCATTAAAGTAACCCAAAACCCCACAAAATGGAAAACCATGTCTGCATTGCTTCATAAAACACAACATTTCATCATCTCACTAGTGGACGGTCAGCTCTTTTGATGGTGCCTCGTGCGGCTTAAAACCTTCAGAGACAGAATGTGCCAGAGACAGAGGCGTCCCCTGCTGTCCCGCGAGTGGGCGAAAGAACACAAAAGGGAGGAGCTTTTTTATTTCCCTCTGAAAACAAGTGTCCCTCCTGCTCTAACACATCTTCAGCCGTTCTCAGACTAATCAAACCCACTCTGAACTGTAAAATGCATCATGAAAACCTCTCTGTGCTGGCTCTGTTGGGGTCAGTGTGTGTCTTGCATAGGGAGCAGCCCCGCCTGACCTTGTTCCGCCGCGCTGTTGCAGTCCGGCGGCCAATGCGGTCCTCGGAAGCAACGTGCTCTCCACCATCACCAAGGTGATTTAACCAAGCCACGGGAAAGGTAATGTATTTCAGCCCACGGTCCATCTACAGAAATGAGTCAGACTGAGTGAAAGAGACACAACACACAGCCGTACAATTCAGACAGACGGCCATGAGTATTTGTATGGGATTAAGGTAGATAGATACATTTAAACACAGAGACGTTTTAGAGAATATTTATTTAGTAATTTTGTTGGTTTTTTACAAGCTCTATGCGCAACAAATGTGCTGAGTTTTTGTATGTGTTAAAATAAGGTTGGTTTGTATGTTTTAATTCAGATCCCCATTAGCTACTGAAATATACAGTAGCAATTCTACCTGCGGTCCAAAAATTATGTTTAAACAAAAATACAGAAACACACAGCAGTATCAATAGCATCGGCAAAAATAGATAATCTCAAAATAATGTAAATAGGTAGATAGATATCCATTTAGATTTTGGAACTAATGTGGAGAGAGCATAAATGTGTTATGCAGAAAATCACCTCATTGAGAGAAGCATATAAGGGCAATCCATTAGTCCCTGTTAAAAAGCAGGTTCTCCAGAGGAATTCTCTAAAAAGTCAATGTAGAGAGAGTGGGGATATTTCTATGTTGAAATTCTTTAGCATAAAATGAGAAACCAAATAAAGAAAGTGTGGTGGTATAGTGGCTTTCACAGACCAGGGTGACAGAGTGCGTTCCATACATACAGTGAAAAACAGAAAAACAAGTCTTTTTACCGATGTTGGAGAGAAAAAGCCAAGCATAAGCAGAGACATCACACCCTGACCTATATAGGGTGAGGCAAGAATGATTGCCTAAACAAATGTGTTGTAGGTTGACTCTTGAAACTTAACCACAGAGTCCAAGATGTGCAGAGATTGGACAAGCTCACTCAAAAGACAAGGATTCAGATTCAGTTCGTTTGCAGTAAGACCACATTGGAATAACTGTGCAAGACTGCCCCCAGTGTGCAGCTGACAGAGCAGATAGTACACACCAGAGCTCTTGGTCTACAATCTGTCTCCTCTGATTTTAGTGCAAAGGACCATAAACCTGTTCTAACAGAGGATCTTAAAGCCTGGTTCACGCGGGACGATTTTAAAATTGTCGGCCGATTTTCCAAACCTGAGAGACCCCACACACGGAGATAGAAAATCAAGGGTGTTAGCACTTTGGTCGTACAGTGTCACGCAAAAACCACACACGAACCGATTTCCCCCCCGAGCGTTCCGAGGTCAGACGGAAATCTCACAAAATCTCTCGAGATCAAGCGTGACTTCAGAGTAAACAATCATGGAGGACAAAGAGGATGCAGTGGCGATAGTTCAAAGTTTGTTTTTGACAGAGAAGAAGTGTTATCAAAGGAAAACATGATGGTCAAAAAAATGGAGACAACGCGAGCTCGGACTATACAGTATATATTTATGCGCCATGCCACAGACTGTTATGATTTTTCTACAGAGTTTCCTCGCTGCTTTGTCACCTTGTCTTCTGATTGGCTACACACCGCGGCCCACTGGCAGCGTGCTCGTCTGTCCCCGGAGGACACCACACACGAAGAGAAATCAGGCCAAAACAATCCAATGTTGGATGTCCCCGATTTGAGATCGGAGCAGTCCCGAAGTCCTT
This sequence comes from Knipowitschia caucasica, assembly GCA_964034765.1. Classification (NCBI taxonomy): domain Eukaryota; kingdom Metazoa; phylum Chordata; class Actinopteri; order Gobiiformes; family Gobiidae; genus Knipowitschia; species Knipowitschia caucasica. The sequence continues at coordinate 9,547,758 of OZ035823.1, read as the reverse complement.
CTGAGCGACGAGTGCAAATTATCTTAAATCGGCCAAATTATCCTGCCGTGTGAACCAGGCTTTATCTCTTGTTAGCGACATAAGGCTGGATCCGGTACTTACTATATTCTGGTGTCTGACCATGAAGAGCACTGAAAGTAGGTCTGCTGTCCCCTTTTTTCACCTGGCCCTCTCAGCCAACCTGTTTTTACTCTCCCTATACTTTCTGTCATTGTTGAGATATTCTGACGATGACGCTCTCCGTACCAGCACCAGGGACAGCTCTCTGCTCAAGGACGCTCAGCTTGACATTTTGACAGTTCATTCACCAATCCATTTTTTTTAACCCTTCTTCCACGTATTATTCTTTTCCCCACAGAAGAAAAAAAACGCAATCAACCACAACAGTAACCGAGCATCTCCCGTTCCCCTGACCCCTTTCAATTTCCATGATCATAACGATGCACGAGAGCACCTTCCTGATTAGAATGAACAATCATGTCTGTTCTGTACGTTGAGGCACAATACTGATTAAGTGGATGCTTTTGAACAGTCCCTATCACCGGATATTGATTCTTTCCTGCAGGAACAATGGATTTCATGCGGTCTCTTCGTGGGACTTGCTGTTGACGACTGTGGGGAAAAAGCAGACTAAGGACATGAAAAAACACAACATAACTTTAGCATTGTCTCTAGCCAATTATTCTATCATCAACATTTGGGGAAACAGCAGAAATGAGAAGATATTTTCACTACTTATGTGAAGGAAATTATGAAGAGTGTGCTAATTTATTTAAAGCTGCCTCATTTTCAAGTGTTTTTTGATACATAGTGACACAGCCATTGTCATTCCCAAAACCAAACATTAGCCATAGTCACCGATTGTGTGGCTCTCTCACAATCGGTGGCTCTTTCACTTCTCTGCATGTTCTCCCCATGTCTGCATAGGTTTCCTCCAGGTGCTCAAGTTTCCCCTACCACTAAAACCATGCACAATATCCTCCAGCTCTGGTCCTGACCGAGCCGAGCATCAACATCTGGACATGGGTCCCTGGGCGCTCTACTGCGGCAACCACTGCTCCTGAAAGACGCCCAAGTGACATCAGGATGGGATAAAAACCTTTACCTTTACCTTATCAGTGATGGACGGAACAAGTCATCATTAAGTACCAGCCATAACATATTCTTTTTTCAGAATTAACTTCAGGATCATGCCATAAGGAGCAGTGTCTCACACATATAAACACAAGAGAATTAGGGCAGTTACTTCCAGGTAGAGAATGATTCTTCTCTCTGTAAAAGCTGTAGAGGCCTGATGCTTTTCTTTGACCTGGTCCTTTTAACTTCTTGACTTTCACTTAAGTAAAGGAATGATTGTAATTCTTCTACTTTTATCAAAATGTATTTGTAGATATTTTAAATGTTATAAAAAAAATGTGTATAACAGGCTAACACACTTTTCACAATAAGAAGGCATTGTGGTGCAGTGGTTAGCTCTTTGGCTTCACAGCAAGAATTTCCTGGGTTCGATTCCACCTCCAGACAGAGCCTTTCTGTGTGGAGTTTGCATGTTCTCCCTGTGTAAACGCAGGTCTGTGTTTGTGTGTATGCGACTGTGGAACTATGAAATGAGCTACAAAGCTGCAGTCTGGTCTGTTTACAGCTTCTGTCGTTCATGAACACACACTGTCCCATCCAAATAAATAAAGAAACACATAACGAACAAAAATTTCATTCCAGTTTGCCATTTTTATAGTGGTATACAAGTACCTCTATAAAAAGTGATTGATGACATAACAATTAGACAAATGTGTGTTTATTTATTTGAGTGAATGAAGTGCCGTAAAAAAACATTTACGTTCTGTACATTTTCACATATGTTCACTCTTTCCTTCAAAAACTCTGTCTTTATTTGTGTATTGCTGCCGTTTATATTTGATCGTGTGCCTTTTCAATAACATGGGCGGCGCGGTGGCTGAGTGGATAGCACTCTCAGCAAGAAGATCCTGGGTTCGAATCCCGGTCGGAACAGGGCCTTTCTGAGTGGAGTTTGCATGTTCTGTGTAGGTTTCCTCTGCGTGCTCCAGGTGCTCCGGTTTCCCCTACCAACAAAAATATGCTCACAAGGTTAAATCCGGTTGTCCTGACCAAGCCGAGCATTAACATCTGGAGATGGGTTCCACCGCTCCTGACGTGAGCCTTAGTGGCATCAGGATGGGTCAAATGCAGAGGACAAATTTCCCTACGGGGACAATAAAGTGCACATTTACATTCACATTTACATAAGACAATAATAAAAAGTACCTAAAACCAGTACTTTGACCACCTCTGTCTTGCATGCCCCCCTTCAGCTCTCTCTGCACATTTGAATGCCCCTCGCCGTGCTATGTCACTTCCGCTCAGCACCATGGACAGCGCCGTCACTGCTCTTTTCACATCGGGCTCGCACACGGCAGCTCGAGGCGGGGAGCTAAACTTTTGCCAGTAGAGCCACGGGAGCGCCATATAGCCTCGTCCACACACACGCACACGCACCTGACAGAGCGCTCTGGCCGGGCACCCGAGCCAGCCCCGATGCGACGCCTTTGCCGCTTCTGAAACCTGCTCTGGCTGAAGACGACGGCAGCAGCAGCGCAAGGGGAGAGGCAACGGAGCCCGCATGAACTGAATATGCACAGAGACGATTCCCACGGACACCGAGCTACACCGCTTCTTCTCCGCTGAGGGACGCGAGCAGACAAGCCGAGCCGAAGTGCGCGATCGAGGCGAAGGAAGCAGGACAGGGCTTCTGACAGGGGGGGACTTGATCTGCATGTAGGGAGCCACACTGGAGGCAAGCGATGCAACCAGCCAGCAAGCTCCTCACGCTCGTTCTCTTCCTCTTCGTGGGCACAGAACTCACCCAAGTAGGTCCTTCTCTGTTTCTTGTCATTTACCCAAGCCGTGTTGAAAAAACAAAAAAACAAAAATCCCTGGGCGGACGCGTTAATTGGCAGCATATCCCATGTAAGATTATGTTGTTACCGCGTCTAAAGTGCCCTCTTGACCAGATTAGCTGGCGGTATTACATGATGGGTATATACGTATTGCTGCACGGGCGACGAGAGACCCGCACAGCCCCTCTGTGTGTGCTCTGTCTCCAGCGGGTATAACACAACATAATGTCACTTGTCATTTTTCTTTATATCATCAAGCATGCTTATACAAGAACTCTCTGTGTTGTGACGCTCAGATCTACACTCAAAAGCTTTTCTCTTTTGGCACAACGAGGGAAAAGTCCATGTAATGAGATGCCCAACACAATAAATGGTCTGAATGGTAAATTGGATAGGACTATTAAAACGGCTTCCTGTTACAACAACAAAAAAGCTTGTTTATAGCAAAGACTTTTGCATTAAGCTACTAGCTGTGAGAGCCCCCACCACCAGCCAGGAGAGAGGAGGGTAGATGTATTTATTGCCATATAGGGCCTGCTGCTGTTTAGGTTTCAGGAGTTTGATGATTTAATTGACCTTGCTTAAGCAAACAGCCATATTTCTCTTGTTGCGCCTGAGCCTCCTGTGAATCTACTCGCTGGTAATTGCGAACTGAGAAAATCAAATGTGTTACCAAGGTATCTATCAATCAATTAACCTTTCTAGTTCTATTCTGGAGGCACACATACTGTATATGACAGAAGTAAACACAGCTTGTCTTGTCTGTGTGTGTGTGTGTGTGTGTGTGTGTGTGTGTGTGTGTGTGTGTGTATGTGTGTGTGTGTGTGTGTGTGTTAGTTAGAGCATCACGGTGACAGGAATACACTCAGCATTGATTTCCAATAATTTATGGATGTGTGTGTGTGTATCTGTATGTCCTGGGAGGGAGCATTTCATTCAAACTGCAACATTCTCACATGGCATTTTCTTTAGTCCATGCATGCAAATGGCAGCTCTCTCTGTGCCCGCTGTTGCAGCTTGCTCTCCCCGACCCGGACTGAGCCAAGAAGCGCAGAAATGCTGACACAATATCCAACAATGAGGCGATCTGCCACTGATTGATGTAAGCTATCATTGAGAGTGCAGGGAGGGAGAGGCAGGGAACATGCTCCAGAGCTGAGGCCCCGGTGTGGGTTGTGAGTTTGAGTGTCATCGCGGGTCAGGGTCCTTCTATACGTTGACATTGTGCGCTTCTGACAGTGTGTGTCATGCTCTGGGAGGTGAGTCAATATTAGTCATGAGCTTGTCTGTTCACGTCTACAAAGCAAACTGCAAGAAGAGATGCAGGCGAGGGCCCACAACCTCGTGTTAATGCTGCGAGAAGGAAAGGAAAGGATTGGATTGTATGCTATATTCCTTAATCTATTGGACATTCACTGACAAAATATATTTATGAGAGCATTGTGATGTGAAAGTGCAAAAAGTGATGTAAAATAAATTAAAAATGGCTCCAATTTTGCAAAATGTGTCTTATGTGTGTCCATTTTGACTGCTTTAAAACCAGATTTGCCAATGGGACAAAGCAAAATGATCTTGTTTTTAAAAATATACAAGAAATATCTCCCTTTGAATGAGAAAATAAAACAACAGTTCTTGAAATAACACTAAATGGCTTTTTCCCATTGGCAAATCTTGTTTTAAAGCCACCAAAATGTGCTGAAATGTATGACATATTTTACCTCACTTTTTGCAGTGGACCACTTTAAATGCTCTCTTAAATAGACTGTACTGAAATTAAGATAAAAACCACTCGATTCAAGCAATTATTACCTCATATTTTAGCATTTTTGTGAAGTGTACTGTCTTGTTTTAAGATCAGAAAACTTTGCTCCATGTGACTACACAACTCGACTGATTTAAGAATTGGAAATATGTTGTTCAGCATAAATAAACCAAAACGAAGGACTTGAGGATGGTCTATCGCTTTGGAGATTTGATTCTTTTGACCTGGAAAGTTTTAGAACAAGCAATAATATACACATGAGAACAATAAGCTACAGTAACATAGCTTATTGAATATTTCAGTTGTTATGTTTCCCATTCATGCATTTTTAATGTTGTGTATAGACCCCAACATCTCACCCACAAAATTGATTCGCAAAAAGTCAATTTACAAATCAAACTTCGACGGCATAAATCCAGTCGAACCCCTGTAGCTTCAGCTGCATGGGTTCGACACATTGTTCTTCTCTGTGTCCATACACATCTGGCTCTTGCTGGCTGATTAGTCGTTTTAATCACATTCATTCAACCTCAGTCCTCGTACTGGGAAGAATAGTAAGTAGCCTGAATGGCATCTGCTCCCCTCCCTCGCGCCTCCCTTATGTGCTGGTGGGCCCTGCATCTAAAAAGCCGCACCTTGGAGCGAACACCTGATGGGACAGATGGTACACTGCCATGGAACCCCCCCTTTGACACCACATAACACAGCCTACATACCTCCACTCATAATGACAAAGCTTAGTTATCAATTAGTGGTTGTGTGTACGCGCTAAACGCTTCGCAGTGAACACAGATGCCTGATTATTAAACATAAAAAAAAATTATTTAGAAACTGGTTCTGTCTCGTGGCTGCGCTTATACCTCAAGGTTATAACAAAGGATCATTTGGGGATTTGTGAACGCACGGGAACATCAAAATGGGGAAGAATCAATCTGGTTTTATGTGAGAATGTGAGCCGAAGTAAGAGCTGAATTGCAATATGCGTGGTGTGATTGGCAGCCCGGGCTTGGAGCTATTTATTATTCAGTATGGGCTGGTTGAGCAATGGAGCAACGAGAAAGAGAGCAGAAGAGGAGTAGGTGGTGGTGTAGAGAGAGACGCTGCGATTGTGTGGTGGCAGGAGGGAAATGGGATTTTATTGCCGCTACCATGAAGCTTTGGGTTGTAAAACTTGCTTGTTGCGGAGGGTTTGCTACGGCAGCGTGAGGCTTGACGACATGTTGGACTATGAGAGTTGTAGGCTTAAAAGCTCGGATAGACGTGTTTTTGAAAATAATTCTAAAAATGTCATGGTTACGTTCTCTGGGATTAGCTGAATGTAATATCCCGTTGTTTTGAAGTTTACCCATATATTTTAAAGGAGCAGTATTTTAAAATCTGGCCAAAAGTGGTACTGCAACCTCTCCCACTGCCAGATGTGCAGACTGATCCAGCTGGGACCATAATATCTGAATAGATGAGCGTTATATCAACAACGAATCTAAAACCAACACTTTTTTCACATAAGCCACGATAGAAATCCTTGTTTTTTTTCCGTGTTAATATTAAGGATTTGAGAATCATAGCAAGACCTTTTTTAGTTCTGCAGCAACATGTTACTATTTTCCAGATGAGATTAGCTCAACACACCCGGATCACGGACTCTCTGATTGGTGAAACGGTGGCGGGCGGGACATCGAAATTAAAACAATAACAAGATTTACGGGCTGTAAAACTAATTTTGAAATCCAAATATCTAAAGACGTATTTGAAAACAGCAAAATGTATTAATGCCTTTTGACAGATTTGGATCATTTAATGATCACTTGACATGAAAATCCTACATATTGCTACATTAATGTTCACTCCTTGAAGAAAACAAAGTAAATACATTTTAACCCTAAGCTTTTTTTTCTATCCTGGGCCTTTACCAATTTGCTGAGATGCAGTTTGATGTTAAAAGTGCCTAACTAAAACCAAGTAATGTAGATTCCCCAATGAGGTAGATTTCAGTTCCAAGTAAGCTCCAAGTAAAAATATAGTGACTTCAGTGATCCTCCAAACTGTTGAGGAAACCATTAAAGGGTTAAAGGTAAATAAGAGGATTTTCCCACATTTTAGGAAAGAACTGCCCTCTCCACTTTTTGAACAAAACTCTCTGGTCTTATTTGACGTGGACCTATAGTCTTGAAGATCCACTCGGAAGTAAAAATAATCCTCTTAAAGTCGGGGTTCTGAGATGAGATCCCACGAAAACAAGAAAACTATCCACCACCAAGTAACGTAAATACACCCAGGTCTGTGAAAGTGGTTTATAAATATAGAAACTTTCTCACTGAATTATTTATTTTGGGGATGCCTCTTGTGGGGTCTTTTTATGGAGGCGTATACCAAACAGATGCATTGATTCAGATTGAGTTTATTTGCCATTTGCAGTAAAACCACACTGGATTACAGATGTGAATGTACTCCAGTGTGCACCAGACACAGTACATGAATAAAACATGGTAAAAAAGTACACAAATCAAACATATCCATTACTTACAAGCATGACACTAGTTATGGAAGTTATTTTACGCTGCAGGGAAGATAAAGGCTGCTTCACGGTGCTGTCTTTTCTGTTTTTTACAAGTAATATTTTATTGACAAATCTGACAACAAAACTCCAAAAACTCATATTTTTAGACAAGCCTAAAATCATAACTACACAATCCTCCGTTCATGTTGCTTTAAACATATTTAATATTGTATTTTAACTGTTTTTAGAATGCACTTTTTACTTAGAAATTAAATTATTATTATTATTATTATTATTAAGAACTGGCTTTATCTGTTACATACTGTACATACAACACGTTAATTTTTTTGTGCTGAGAGCTGGTATTCAATTCAAACTTATCTCATATATTTTATTTTTGGAAAGCTCTAAATCACAACAGCATTGTCTCGAAAGGACCCCACAAAGTTGTCGATTCACCAACACAGATCAGTGAATCAAACACAAAAATGCAATATTAATAAAATAAAAAAACCCATGAACATCAATGGTGTAAATTTCATGATTCATATTCAGTTTCCATTCATTCAGATTCATTTTTTTCCATAAGTTCTCTCTTCCTCCAACCAACAACATTAGCATTTATCAAAATAGGAAGCTAAAGCATTCAAGCAGCTAGCATTGCACAGCTAGCAAACACGTGTCTTTTGATTGACAATACTTTCAAAACTGATTATTTACTTATTTAATCTTCAATTCAGACACACAAAGGGTCCATGTAAAACAAACACAACAAGAACAGAGACACACAACCTACAAACATTATCCAGGGACGTGCAGAGAGCTTTAAATCGCAGCTAAAGACACATTTCTTTGCTCTGGCTTTTATAACTTTGCTCTGGCTTTTTAACGCCTCCCTGGGGAGGTGTTCCGGGCACGTCCCACCTGGAGGAGACCCTGGGGAAGACCCAGGACACGCTGGAGGGACTATGTCTCTCAGCTGGCCTGGGAACGCCTTGGGGTCCCCCCGGACGAGCTGGAGGAAGTGGGTATGGCTAGGGAAGTCTGGGCGTCTCTGCTTAGACTGCTGCCCACGCGACCCGGCAACGGATGAAGCGGAAGAAAATGGAAGGATGGATTAGCGATAGCATTCGAGAGAGAGAGAGAGAGAGAGAGAGAGAGAGAGAGAGAGAGAGAGAGAGAGAGAGAGAGAGAGAGAGAGAGAGAGAGAGAGAGAGAGAGAGAGAGAGAGAGAGAGAGAGAGAGAGAGAGAGAGAGAGAGAGAGAGAGAGAGAGAGAGAGAGAGAGAGAGAGAGAGATCTCAGAATAAGGTTGAGATGTGGGAGTGAGAGATCGGGTGAATTTGCTTTTTTCTCAACCCCCTCTTTACTGTATACAGACAGAAATAGCAACTTCCCCTTTAATGTGGGAGCTTTATGTAGGTTAGACCCAGCCTTTGTAAATGTGAGAATGCTTCCCTCTGATCCAAAGTGCTTCAAGAAAAATTGAAAATACCATTAAACACATTAGAAACGAGTGTTGGGTTTAGGTTGTATACGTAGGTTATATTGTAATTTGCTCCACCGTGAGATCAATAATGTATATAATATATTGTGCATAATAAAGAATGACAAAGAGAATGAAATAAAATGAATCTGTTTGGAGGAGGAGTGCTGAAGTCAATTTCATTTTTGCACTTAATTTGTACATGTTTCAAGAAAGATGCAAGCAACATGAGTTTGTTTTTTCTTTTTACCACATATCATGTATATTATAATTTAATTTCAAATACTTGTAATGTATTGTTAATGTATTGTCGTATCCACAATTTAAATAAATAAAAATAAATAAATATAGAGAAAGATTATTAGTGCCTATGTTTTGGATTCACTACCGTAAAAAATAAAAACATAAATCACTACTTTTCAGCAACGCCACATTTGGCTGCATGATGGCGCCAGAGTCACACGGATGAGATATGGCGCGTATAAAGCCAGATCCAATTCTCTCCTTCACCACGGGCGACTGTGGTGCGACTACTATAATTAGAAACATGGCAAAGGTGATATTACAGCACTACCTTGAAAAAAAAAAAAAAAAAATAGGGAGAGGAAGTTTTTTTTCTTCTCTGGGGCGTGGAGGATTCTCTTTTGTTCCATGTTCTCCCCGATTCATAAAGATACTGGGGATGGAGTGCGCACGGGTCAGTGGAACATGATCAGGAATAAAAGCTGACATCACCGAAAAATAGATAGATGGTCAGAGAGGCAGAGGACGACTCCCAGGCACCTCCTCCTCCTCCTCTTCCTCCCCCCCTCCTCTTCCTCGCTCTCTCCTCCACTCGCAGCGGTCCGTGCGCTCAGTCAGTGGCACTTGCACTTGATAGAAGACGCGCTGAGGCAGGAGGCGGGACCAGCAGCATCGGGCGTGAACAAAATAGTAACTGAGAGCAGAGGACGAGACAGTGCGCGGGACAAGAGCCAGAGAGAGGACCCCCCAGCTCCGTGCGCGTCTCTCTTTTACCCTGTTGGATCCAGCTTTTTCGCGTTGCTTCATTCCGGCCGCGCACCTGCCTTCCCGTGGTGGAAAAAATGTCCAAAAAGAAGAGCTCAGACCCGGATCCAGGGGTGAAACATGGAGCTATGGGCAGCTTGACTCGCATCCGACTGGCTCTGACCACGGTGGAGTGCGTAGACTGAAAACGGCCTAAAAGAAGAAGAAAAGCTGGGGAAAAGTCTGAGCAGAGTCTGGCGAGATGACGGTGCCGCTGTTGAAGATTGGTGTCGTGCTCAGCACCATGGCGATGATCACCAACTGGATGTCGCAGACCCTCCCCTCTCTGGTGGGGCTCAACACCACCAAGCTGACGGCAGCGCAGGGGGGATACCCGGACCGGAGCACTGGAGTAAGTTCATCCTCTGGGACAGGTGGGACAGGCCGTGCGAGAGGAAAAAGAGTTTCTGGACAAAAAAACTGGTATAGGCTGCAAGGAATCCAACATTTTAACGTTACTACAGCTGAGATAATGGGGGGATTGGGTCTTAAGTGATCCTTTTTTTCTGGATTTGATGCACTAATATGTGTATTAAGAAACAAACTAAAATACGTATATGTTTCATGACTAAATGTACTTTAAAGTTAAATGTATATGGTGCGTTATAGTAAACCCTCCCCTTTACCTTTCTATGAATGAGAGGCGTTCAAAGCCACGTCCCTTTGTTTGCCGCTGTACGGGACGCAGATATCTACACGCTGTCAGCACGCACACGCACACACTCACGCATACACATGCACATACACACTGTAGCTTATCACATGAGGTCATGCTTTCTATTACTAGAAAATGGGAGAATGTGTTTGTCTCCTCGTCTGTAGATGTGTGTCGGATTGTGCCTCCTTCAGATGTGGTTTCAGTCTGTCACTAATTGAATCATTCAGCAGTCTCCACACTGATTGTTCTTATCGCTTAAGTACAATGCCCTCCTGTAGAATGAGCACAGATGCTATCTTCGTTCAGCCGTCACTCACTCTGTCTCCAGCCCTCCTCATTAGTGACTTAGAGCTGGACTCGTACTGCGGGAGAAACTCGCCTTGATGCCACCTCCGGCACTTCCCGCCCTGCCTCCACAGCCACCTATTATATATGTATAACTCTGCACTGGTTTCTGTTTGCTTCGGTTGGTTGTAAAATATCCAGACTGATGGTGCAGGAAGGTGGAGCCTGGATCTGGTGGCGTCCAGATGGTTGTGAATGCAGCACCAGCTTTGGAATTAAGCTGGCACTGTGCACTTTATGTGCAAATAAATCAAGTGCTTGTCCTTGGTTGCGTCTCATTGACCTAAAACACTGGCAGTGATTGTTATAAAGGTGTGACCTTGTTGTGTTAAAATGTGGCTTGAGCTCTTTGTATCAAATGTTTTTGGCTCCTTCTAGACCAACATTCATCATCTTTTATCCACTGCTTGTTTTCCAGGTCTTGCCAGCCAACCCAGAGGAATCATGGCAGGTGTACAGTTCAGCCCAGGATAGCGAGGGAAGGTGTGTCTGCACTGTGGTGGCACCGCAGCAGTCCATGTGTTCGCGGGACGCTCGCACCAAACAACTGAGGCAGCTTTTAGAGAAGGTAATTACAGTTTAACACACGCAGTTCACAACATCATCATCAAAGTCTCACAGTTCCACCTCTGCAGCTGTCTGCTCACACATCTATACTCTCTGGTCCCAGCGTCACCTCTTTGCCGCTGGACAAGAATAGGAATCATGCTCTAATGAGCTCCCTGGAAACCTGAGAGGCATCATGGGAGTCAGACTGTCTCATGTACTGTACACATTCAAGACACACGTCTAATGATGTAATGCACTCACTCCCCACTGAGAGAGCTCAGGCCTGACCAGGGAGCTCTGTTAGGAGGTCAACGTATATGAACATGCAATATTTAGTGTATGGGAGGGAACAGTTGAGCAAGGCCCTTGATGAGCCAGAATCCTCACAGAGGTGAGAAAGCAAATGTCTGAACAGTATGTGTGCGATGCACCATGTGTCTCAGGCCCCTGACTAGTTGGCCTCAGTTCAGTGAAAGTGACTCACTGCAAGACGCCAGAACAACATATTGGAAATGTGTTGCATATTCATTGCACCATCTTTTGTGTCCAAAGCCAATTATGATGTCATTCCATTAATGATGAAACATATGTTTTAAACAGTTATTCTTCCTGTTTGACTCATCAGGTGCAGAACATGACACAGTCCATTCAAGTGTTGGACCAGCGGACCCAGAGAGACCTGCAGTATGTGGAGAAGATGGAGGTCCAGCTGCGGGGGCTGGAGACCAAGTTCCGACAGGTGGAAGAGAACCACAAGCAGAACATTGCCAAGCAATACAAGGTACGCATGTCACAGCCTCACTTCCCATAAAGACAAGAACTCTTCTTTAGAATGAACTCATGAAATCCATATCTCTACATATTCGCCACAATATTCACTCCAACATGTTTGCCATAATGAAACCACTTGAAATAATGACACTAAAATACTCCATATGGAGTAATAATCTCGTCCTATCTACTTGGTGTCACTTCATTACAGCAAACATGTGTCAGATCTGAACCATCACAGAAGCATGTTCATATCATCTGTCATTCCTCCGCATGAAACACTCTCAATATCATTCTGTCCCATGATACAATGTGTGTGCGTTTGTCTTTTAGATAGGATAGTAAGACCAAGCCCCTGTCAACAGTCTGTCTTCCGTTTTCTTGCTTGCAGGGCTAACTTTAAGACATGTAAAGAGAGAGAGCCACAGGAAAGAAGAGGCAGGTCTATTCCAGATTCCCTGAACTGGGCCACAGTACTGAGAGCATTTTGGGCGACAAACATATTAATTTAACCTTAAGCACCATTCAAAACCAGGATAAACCCTTTCCCTTTGTCCTAAACCTACCACTGATCTTTTTCCTGCATGATACTGCTAATCAAAGTTTTCCATTCAAGCTATTTTTAAAACGTAACAAATTATTCTTATTATTTATAATTTTTATGATTATCATTATTATTACAATTGATGTTATCTTTTTTTTTGTTTTCCGCTTTTGTCTATGCATATTTGGTTCCTCCACATTATAAAACTCTTTAGACGTACAATTCGAGAACACTTTGTTGTCTGTGACATGTAAAAGCATGTATCCCTTACTTACAATGTTGCATTTTAAACCATGATGACCAATAAAGAGCTTTCCCAATTGTTGTTGGTGTGGCGAGGTGCTTGCTTCTTAACAAAAAAAACAAAACAAAAACTGGTCACTTGCCAGGACGGAGCCAAAACCTCTGCTTGTCCAGCCGGTGTGGTTTGTTTTCATTATTATTATTATTACCCTCATACACCTGCACAGTACATGACACCTGCATACATTACCAATATGGCGTCACAGGTGCAGAGATAGGGGAAGAGATAGAGTAGCCAGGCAAAGATAGGTGACTTCTTAATTTCATTCTTTTTTTTCCTTTTCATTTTTGACACTCAACCGCGCTTATTCTAATCCTTTCAGGCCATAAAAACGAAAATGGAGGAGCTTAGACCGTTGATACCAGTGTTGGAGGAGTACAAAGCCGATGCCAAATTGGTATTGCAGTTTAAGGAGGAGGTCCAGAACTTGACGTCAGTGCTAAGTGAACTCCAGCAGGAGATGGGGGCCTATGACTACGAGGAGCTGCACAACAGAGTGTCAAATCTTGAGGGGAGACTCCGTGCATGCATGGAAAAATTAGGTAGGCGCAAAGAAAGTCTACACACTTTGTTTTTGTTTCTATTTAACATGCCACTGACATGCAATATGTTGTGAGAGAGAGAAGAACAATGGTCAGGCAAACAGTCAAGACATCACAAAGACACACTCACTTCTGCGTAATGTGTTTTATTCTTGCACACCATGGGATAAAACAGTGAAGGGAGGATGAAGAATCACACAGAAATGTCAGTATCGGTGGATTAAGGCTGGAGTATCTCACAAAGAAGAAGTAATGTGATAATATCAATTCAAAAAGTGATGAAAAATAAGTCAGAAATTGCTCGAATTTGGCAAAAAAAATGTATTTGCCATTTGTAGTAAAACCACATTGGAAAAACTGTGCAAGACTATCCCAGTGTGCACCCAATCGTAATCTCAGCACATTTTGACTGCCTTCAAACTAAATTTGCCACTGGGACAATGAGCAAAATTATCTTGTTTTAAAAGATATACAAGAAATGTCTCCCTTGGAATGAGAAAATAAAGCGACAGTTCTTGAAATTAGACTAAATGGCTTTATCTCGTTGGCAAATCTTGGTTTAGAACCGTCAGAATGAAGTCAAATTAACGGAAAAATCACTGATTGAACTTTACTGTTGTAGTGTAGGTCCTTTCTCTCTAAATTGTTAGGTTCTATCCCTAGTTCTCTCATGTATTTGAGCCCTCACTCTGAATGTAAGTATGCCAAAGATTCATTCAGAATGTAAAAAATCACATTTTCGAATAAAACAGCAGGTTTTGGTCTGAAGTGTGTAGGACAAACACAATTCATTCATGAAACACAAAAAGTTAAGGTACTCCAGCTTTAACTGTAAATGAGGGACTTTCATATTCAATCAAAATGGTTCTCAAAAGGCCTGTTTTGCTGCAGGTTTTTATTCCAACCAAGCAGGAGCACACCCATTGTTTTATTTCCTTCAAAGCGACATACAATCACAACAACAACAAAAACGCCAATATACAGTCTTAAGAAATGGAGCAGAGAAGTCTTATAATCTCTGCCTCTGAAACTCTTTCCTCAACTGAGTCCAGTCTCATCCTGAAGACTTGAGGAAATGGTTGGAGTCTGCTGAGCTCCTGATTGGTTGGATTTAAAACCTGCAGCTACTATGGCCCTGTCTGGAACCAGTTGGACTCCCCTGAAGCACTTTAAAAACAACAATTATACACATATATGGTCATACTAAAACATTTAAACTGGCATCGCTGGTTATTCAATTAAATGATGAATCGTGATTTTATCCTTGTGTGTATATGTGCAGCAGTCACATGCCTTCATAAAGTTCATTAATAGATATTGATAGTTTGTGATTATACCAAATGGAAAACAATAAATGTATCAGAGAAAGTTGACTAGAAAACATAACCAGGGATGCAGCAATATACAAGACTAAAATGTACACTTTTGGGTAATAATTAATGTGATATATTCTGATCGGGCTTTTATCTTTGTGTTTGAAGACTTTTTACTGGACTAAAATGAATCCAGAATGTCACAGTTTTCCCATTTACTTACAAAGTTACACACTAAGTTGTTCTGCTGTTAGTTTTTGGACAAACAACAGTTGGAAAATACAATTGGACTCATTTTGGAACAAGTTAGCTGTGATTTTAGAGAGACACGAAGGCTATTTTCAGTCTCTTCCCTGGAACACTGCAAAAAGTGAGACTTGTGTAGTTCATTTGTTCTCAGTATATTAATCTAATCACAACGATTTTTTGGCCTTTTCTATTCATTTAAGCTGAAGAAACTCAAGATAATATTACCTGTTATTGATATTTTATAAGTGGAGAAATCCTGATCCACTGGCAGATCATTTTGTACAGTACATTTTCTCTGATAGTAGCTATTTTTTCTTGTTTTTTTTTTGGAGCCACTTTTTTTCAATGTAAGGTTAATATGAAGTATTGGCTCATGTTGAAGCCAATCCACTTTACCCACTAAGCAAGCCGACGTTGAATCAACGTAATTTGAACGTCGTTGTCCGACGTAGAATATAGGTCACTGGTGGGTGCAGAATGAAAGTTTTCTCGACGTCGTTTCCCGACGTCACCTCAACCTCCAAATGTTACGTTGATGGCACGTCAATTCAAGGTTTGAATGTGGTACGGAACCGGTCGGGTCTGACGTCCTATCAACGTCTCATATGACCAAAATATTGACGTTTATATGACGTTTGTTTTCAGTCGTTCCCACTAAGCAAGCAGATGTCAAAACTATGTCATTTCAACGTCATCTGGACGTTCATTCAAGGTTGCAATGTGGTACAGAACCGGTCGGGTCCGACGTCCTATCAACGTCTTATATGACCAAAATATTGCCTTCATATGACGTTCGTTTTCCGTTGTTCCCACTAAGCAAGCATATGTCAAAACTATGTCATTTCAACGTCATCTGGACGTTCATTCAAGGTTGCAATGTGGTACAGAACCGGTCGGGTCCGACGTCCTCTCGACGTCTTATATGACCAAAATATTGACGTTTATATGACGTCCATTTACAGTCCTATTGACCTACTTAACCTCTGCAGAATCACTCACTGGTCGAGACATACTTTTTGCAATAGGCAAGGCAAGTTTATTTGTATAGCACAGTCAAAACAAAAGGAAACTCAAAGCACTGAACAAAAGATAGAAACAATCAAACAAGGCATTACAATTATAAATATTGACAGTAAATTAAAAAGATACAAATAAAATCTCTCATAAAATCTCTCAGTTGAAGCAGAAACAGAAGTGTTTTAAACCTGGATTTTAACATTGTCAAAGAAGAAGCCTGTCTCACATTTCCAGGAAGACCGTTCCAGATTTTAGCCTTGTGAATCTGAAATGCAGCTTTATCATGTTTAGTTCTGACTCTGGGCAATAAACGATAAACACAGCATTCAAAAATCATTAGAACAACTGTAGTAGAAGGATATCAGTCATTATTGCAAATGGAGCTGCATTAAAAATCATGTTTCTCTACATCAAAGTACAAGTTAAAGCACACAGGGCACAGTGTTATGAACACTACTGTACTGAACAGTTCATGCCAAAGTAAAAAAACATGATTGTAGCGCCTATGTTTGGATCAGTATTAAAACAGGCACAAGCTACACTCTAGGTTCCCCAGATGTAAAAACACAATCTGAAAGGCAGAAGAATGCATTTATTGAATGTTGAGGTTCCAACATGTGTCCTCTCTTGGTCTTCAGTCTCTCATCACAAGGTCCAAGCACAGCACCTGAAAATGTGGAACATGTTTAGTTTCAACATAATGTGGCAAAGTGATATAACAACACATAACTTTCTATTAATGCCTCAAACCACTCGATCCATCACCATGTGATACAAACCTTGGCACTGCACTAGCTCGAGACACTAGAAGACACTCCCGTCTGAGAAACTTGGGATAAGGCTTTGGTCATTGGAGTAATTCCATGTAAAAAACAATTGCAAATATGCATTTGTTTTGCACATGGACAAATGAGCCCTGAAAGCTACTTACCCTGTATTACTCTATATGTTGCATTTCCGAGGGGGCATTTTCCCCTTGTTGCTCTTTTCCCTCATCTTGAGTGAGTTGCTGAACAATCTGAGAAAAAGATAGATGTTTTCAAAGAGAATACACCAAATAATGGTTTATTCTAAAAACAACATATTAATACAGAACAACAATCAATGTGTGAGAGTGTGATTCTTACCTTTGAACACCTTCAACACAGTCTGACACCTGTAAGACTCAAACACACATCACACATTAGGAATACACACAGAACATTAATTATTGCAACAATCATGAAATTATACTCTATGGATTTCACAATAATTGACTGCATTAGCAAAGGTAAATGTATTTTAATTAACATATGGCTGGTTTTAAAGTTTATAAGAAAAAGTAAGAAATTGAATAGAGTTGCAAGCGCTACTTAGCTTGCTACCAGCAGATGAATGGATATTTAATATTTGCAGCTAACAATAACATTTAAACAGCCACAGTGAGAAGAAGTGAAAGTCTCTGACATTGAAGACCTGGGAAGACGTTAAGTCCATTTATTAAACAAAGCAATACATGAACATTAAACTCTCTTTCTGCAGCAGGTAACATCTGTGTGCTCCTATGGTCCCACATGGTCCCACATGGTCCCACACCTGAACTCAACTCCAACTGATGACATCACAGGTGTCTAAATGATGGGAGTGTCCCAAATATTAAAGCTGATCTCCCTGTTTTTAAACTTAGTTTACTAAGTACTGTTGTCTTTTTGCAGTTTATAAACCATTGTGAAATATACAGTAACTTTACATTTTAGAATTGAATTATTATTTTAAAACTCAAGAATCTTAACCTTTTTTTAACACATACTTTGTTGGACAGTCTAACCTAAGAATTTGAATGTGTTAAAAATAGTTTGAAATATGAAAAACAATATCATATTTTAAACTTTAACTTAAAAACTAAAAAAAGGTGTCTCCCTTTCAGCTGAGCAGTGCCAGCCGTTATTATTATAGATTCATGCACTGGCAATTCAAAATACAGATAATATACAAAATATACTTAACAAAATCCACGTATACGTGAGAAAACAACTTACTTTCTGTCTCCAACTCTTTTCAATGTGGAAATGATACATCTATATCTAAAAACTGTGCTGTGAGAGGGTGATTCCAAGTAAATAAAGCAGGGCAGCGACAGAGGTACAGATTCAACGTCATATCAACGTCTGGGAAGACATTGCTTTACGTCCAGATGCACACCTTACGTCGTTTAGACGTGGAAAACAGGTCCTCGACCGAGCGACTCACGTGTCAGGCTGTAAAGCCCAAGTTATACTCGCGCGGCGCATAAGTGTGCGTCGGTTGTTTAGGGTGTTATCTATTATTTTTTCACAGTAGTCAGTAACATGCCTGGCCGTGGTGTAGTGGTTGCGTAATGAGACTTCAGTCGCAACGACGCAGGTTCAAATCTCCGTCGGAAAACTTTTGACTTTTCACTTGTTAGCAAACAATTTTTCTGTTTGGTTAAAAACGAATAAACACTCAACATAAGATTATGTAGTGGCTAATAATAAAACTTGTGAACCCATGCATTTGCATAAAATCTCAAGTGCTCACCCCTTATTTGCACACTTGAGATTGTTAGCACAACAAATGCATACATTCACAAGTTTTATTATTAGCCACTACGTAATCCTATGTTGAGTGTTTATTAGTCTTTAACCAAACAGAAAAAAATTGTTCGTTAAAAATCAAAACAAATATGTAAAGATAATAATACACACACGTGGGCTCGAACTCACGTAACCAAGACTGCACACGTTTGCTTAACCACTACACTACCGTCAGGTACCCTAAGATTGCTTCACAGCCTATATATTGTATTGCTAGATCAAGACGTACTGCGTCGGTCGGCCGATGACCTGTTTTCAACGTCTAGGGGAGGTCGGGATTGGACGTCATATCCACGTACTGTATATAGGAGGTCATTGTTTTACGTCCAGATGCGCACCTTGCACAGACGTCGTTTGGACGTAAATAAAAGGTCACGACCGACCGACGCGATTTTGACGTGATCTGGAGGTTGAGTGGACGTCGGATGTTTAGTGGGTATTTATGTAGCACATTTTATAAAACATGTTTCCAAAGTGCTGCACAGACACAAGAAACATGTTAGAATATACAAGTCTGCCAGCTTTGAATAGAGGCGATTCAAATGAAATACAAATAATAATAAAAAAAAAAAAACAATTGAAATAAATAAAAACAATTGAAATAAAATAAAAACAATAAAAAATAAAAACAATAAAAATAAAAACAAAATAAAAGATAAAAAAAATACAAATAAAATGATAAACGATTAAAATCCATCCATCCATTTTCTACCCTTTAATCCATTTCTGGGTCAGGGGGGTGGCAGTCAGAGATGCCACCCAAGTCTCATAGCACCAGCCCCTCACTGACCCTCTGCAGGTGGTGAGTCCACAGGAGGACGGCTGCTCTCTGAGTGTGAGCATAGCCTTGATCTTTCAGTGGGGGCTTTGGGCAAAGTGGGGTTAAGTGTCTTGCCCAAGGACACAACGACAGCAGTCATCAGTGGGAGTTGGTGGAGAAGGTGCAGAGGTGGGAATTGAACCTTCTGACCTTCTGGCCTTAAGGCCAATGCTCTACCAACTGAGCTACTGTTGCCCCCCTATAAACGATTAAAATACAAATTAAAAATAAAATAAAATGTAAATTAAAATATTTTACAAAAAAAAACTTCAAATCAAAACAATTAAAATAAAGTAAAAGACCATTAAAATATAATAAAAAAAATATTAAACATAAAGACAACAACAACAACTTATTCTTGTATATCCCTAACAACAGCAGTCATCTCAGAGGACTTAACAAAACCATTGAAATCACCAACACAGATCAGAGAATCAACAGTTAAGACGCAAGAATATAGAACACATGTTAAAAGATGTCCATACATGTTGTAGAATGTTAAAGTGTCCTGGATCATCACCACAGTCCTTCTAGTTGGACACTAACTGCTCAACAGGAAAAACTCACAAAAACCCAGAGGGAAAAAAAGTGAGAGACCTCGGGGAGACCCACATATTGAGAAAGGGATCCGCTCCTACACGGACGGACAGGCTAACGTAACCTGCACAGTCCATGGCAGTATTGGTGATATATAGCCACATACATTGGCAGATGATGAAGCCAGTCTGGACCGGTATCAGTGATGGCATTGGTATCAGTAAAGCCACATCGGTGAATCCCTGGACGTAAGTGTGGCCGGTGTCCTCGTGCTGCGTGTCCAACTCTTTTGCTTTTAGCCTGTGTTCCGTCTTCACACTTCGCTCTCAGCCCACAGTGCTAATAGATGCACACCCACAGAAGCACACTTACACTTGGTACTTGCATATCACGGGTTTATTGTGTCCCAGTTTTCCAATTCTTTGTGGAACATGCAAAAAGAACCAAATAACAGATCATAGTTTCAGCCTCTCATCAAACAATCGAACCACAAATGTGTGATTCAGTGACAATGGCGTCTTTTCATTTGGAAGAAAAACAAAAAACGCAGTCAAAACCTCTCTGATATTTACACAAATCTTTAATTACATTAGTTATGCAGTTAATGTCTTTCATGAGGTCTATTGTTTTTGAAAACCTGACTTCCAGGGCAGGAACTACAGTACTCGCTGGACTTTTAAACTTCTACTACTACTACTACTACTACTACTACTACTACTACTACTACTACTACTACTACTACTACTTTCTGTATATAAACCTCATTAGCTACAACTACTTGGATATAGCAGCAGGTCTCCATTGCTGCAAAATCTGATGAAAAATAAGGCTAAATTTGACTGAATGTATCCTAATTTGTGCTATTTTTGACTGCATTAAAACCAGATTTGCCAATGGACAAGTAACATTATCTTGTTTTAAAAAGATACAAGCAATTATGCAACAGTTCTTGATATAAATGGCGACTAAATGTGAGACTAAATGGCTTTGTCCCGTTGGCAAATCTCGTTTTAAACAGTCAGAATGTGCTCAAATGAAGATAAAACCCACTTGATTCCAGCTGATATTACCTCAGATTTAATCATCTTTTGCAGTAATGTAACACTTCCAGTAACGATAGACGAGGACTGTTCTAACTGGTCACAACCGGATTCAACGATGAGTTAGTTTAACGCACTGTAGCCGTACTGTTTGTTTTCTCATTCCAAGGAAGACATTTCTTGTATCTTTTAGTTTAATAATTCATTTTATTTCATAGCGCCTCTTAAGACACCCAAGGGCGCCTTACAAATATATATATAAAAAAAGTTCACACAAATAATTAAAAGTACAAAATATAGAATAAGCCAGTTTAAAAAGGTAGGTTTTGAGATGTGATTTGCAGATGTCCAAAGAGTCTAACGGTCGCAGGTCAAGCGGTAAAGTGTTCCAGAGTTTAGAGGCAGAGTGGCTGAATGCCCCCATCGTGGCCATTTTGATTGTGGGGACAGTGAGGAGTAGGGTTATTTTTCCCGAAAATGAGACGTATCAAATCCCGGGAAAAGACGACGCCATTCCCGGGAAATCCCGGGAAATAGCTGTTGTTTGTAGTTGTTGTTTTTAGCCCAAGTAATGTATGATATCACTCAAATATATAATCCAACAAAAGCTGCCATCTCCACTAGTGTTTCACCAAGCGACTTGCTAGCTTTGCTAAAGTAGCCATAGCGTTTTCAGACGTTTTGTTGATGGGCTTTCTTCAGGAATTTCACTATTATGAGATTATAAATGTCTGCGCAATCCACTTGGTGGTTTGGAGGCACTGACTTCAGCCCAATCAGATGAACATATATCATATAAATCAACAGAACCTACAAAGCGGCTTATTCACAATTAGTTTTGCTACAGCAGAATGTTTTCCATGGCCCGCATTGTTTGCTCAAACAAAACGCAAACGTTCGTAAAAGGCACATTTCCAATTGTGTTATGGGTCTTACCTTAGTTATTAATGAACAGCACAGACCACTTCAGTTCAGACCAGTTTCATGTTTAAGTCCAGATAATAGTTTGAGCGCAGATATGTAATCCCCCATTTGGAAATAAGCCCAAAGAGTTTTAAAGCGTAAAACAAAACGGGTGCCACCTCCATAAACTCCTGTGTTTTCGCTGCAGCCGGCTCTCGGGCGCATCCAATTTCTAATATCAACCTTCTTACCCTTCTCCTCTCTTCCTTATCATTCCTATCGTCATTGGAAGCAGAACATTACCCTAAATGCATTTTATATGATCTTAAAATGTGTTATATGTATGTTAGCCAAACCTGTTGCTGCCCTTAGCAGATGAAAAAAAGAAAGGAGCTTTCTGATAGAATTGGACGTAGCCAAATTCTGGGCTCACATGTGCCCCGTACCCTGAGGCTGGCCTCATTACAAGTCATGGTTTAGCGCAATTAAGACCCATATTTGTTGTCAAAAACACAATTTATGAGCCATCCTCTCAGTTGTAGACATGTTGATTGTAAATTAAATATGTTTGAACTTTGAACAACAATAAACGTGCTCTATAATAGGAGCGCACTGTATTTTTTTTTTAACTTTCATTTCCCGTTTCCCGTCATAACATTTCCCGGGAATCGGGAAATAGTTTTGATCATATTTCCCGGGATTAAACCCTAGTGAGGAGAGCAGCAGATGGGGAGCGGAGAGAGTGGGACGGGGTGTGCGGGTGGAGCAGGTATAAGGGGGCCAGGTTATGGAGAGCTGTGTATGTGAGAGGAGAGGAGTTTAAACTGGATTCTGTGGGTTGTGGGAAGCCAGTGGAGTTGGGTTGATCTGTTGATTAAGTTCGGGTGATGATCCTAAAAGCAGAGTTATGGACCTTTCGGAGACGTTGGATGTTTTTAGTTTAGTTTATAAACATTAACCTGAAAGGGAAAGATGCCAAACAAAATCATTTTTCTTGTCCCTTTGGCAAATCTTCTTTTAAGAGAGTCAAAATGTGCTCAAATTAAGACATTTTCCAACTTTAAGCAATTGTTTACTTATGTTTTTCAATGCACAAATACACAAACAAAAAACGTATATTACACACCAAAGTTACCTATAGTGTAACATACTTTTTTGTTTGGTTAAAGTTACTCTCTGGGACTTGAAATAATAAATCCATAGTTCCGTTCAGAGAAATTTCACGAGTGCACTTCTCGGCGCAGTCTTCGATAAACAGGCTGAGGACGTGTCAAAGGCCACGGATCACAAGTGGCAGGATCTCCTGGTCTCTCCTCGCACTCTGCATGTTTGAGAAAGCGAGAGAAACAAAATGAAGGCGAGAGAGAGAGACTTCCTCGGACACTCTACACACTTGGGCTACTTTTCTTCCCCACAATACACGTATACACACACACACACACACACACACAGCAGTAGTCAGATCAAACAGGTGAAGGTCAGTGGCCAAATCGGCTCGGTCAAGGCAACAACATGAGGAACGAGAAAGTGAGTCAGATAGAGAGGTTGAGCTGAAATTGATAGAGGAGGTTGATGGGGAAACAAGAATGTGATGGAGTGGAGCCGGAGTGTGTGTAGCAGGAGAGTGTGTAGCAGGAGTGTGTGTAGTAGGAGTGTGTGTAGCAGGAGTGTGTGTAGCAGGAGTGTGTGTATCAGGAGAGACCATTGAATAGACTGGGATTATGTGTGTGAGACACAAACTTGTAATGTAACTTGATACATTTTTCCTTCAGCACCATGGACAGCGGTTACTTTGAGATTTGAGCAGGAGTGTGTGGAGCCGGGGTTGGTGTGTAGCAGGAGAGTGTGTAGCGGAAGTGTGTGTAGCAGGAGTGTGTCGAGCATGAGTGTGTGAAGCATGAGTGTGTGTAGCAGGAGTGTGTGTAGCGGAAGTGTGTGTAGCAGGAGTGTGTCGAGCATGAGTGTGTGTAGCATGAGTGTGTGTAGCAGGAGTGTGTGTAGCAGAATTGTGTGTAGCAGGAGTGTGTGTAGCAGGAGTGTGTGCAGCAGAAGTGTGTGTAGCAGGAGTGTGTGTAGCAGGAGTGGGTGGAGCCGGAGTGTGTGTAGCAGGAGAGTGTGTAGCAGGAGTGTGTGTAGCAGAAGTGTGTGTAGCAGGAGTGTGTGTAGCAGGAGTGGGTGGAGCCGGAGTGTGTGTAGCAGGAGAGTGTGTAGCAGGAGTGTGTGTAGCAGAAGTGTGTGTAGCAGGAGTGTGTGTAGCAGGAGTGTGTGTAGCAGGAGTGGGTGGAGCCGGAGTGTGTGTAGCAGGAGAGTGTGTAGCAGGAGTGTGTGTAGCAGAAGTGTGTGTAGCAGAAGTGTGTGTAGCAGGAGTGTGTGTAGCAGAAGAGTGTGTAGCAAGAGTGTGTGTAGCCGGAGTGCGTGGCCCAACGCGACCCTCCAGGCTGTTTTGGGAGCAGCAGACGGGACTCAGTGGCTCTCTGCCTCCAGGGAATGTGGGAGTTTTAGCAAAACACTCCCGTTCGTTTGTGTCCCTGGGAATGTATTCAAGTGGGCGTGTTATATTTTTACACAAGTGATGATGTCTCTTGGCGGGACAGGGGGGTGAAAAAAAATTATGTATTTATAGTGGATTTTACAGGGAGCCAAGTGACAGTTCGAGACACAAAGTTGGAGAAAATGTTTGTCTAGAAAGGAGATGATGATGATGTGTGTGGGTTTTTTTTAAACAGTTTTTTTATTAAAAGGGGAAACAAATCAAGACATTTTTTTGAAATAGTAGAATGACAGAGAAAAGAAAGAAGATAATAACAATAAGTACGAAAAAACACCCATAGCAATGTACTAACCTGCTGCTCATTTGCAACCACGAAGTTTTTTACTAAACTATTCATACTTAAGTCAACGGCTAAACATTTCTGGGACAAAGAGTTTAAATAAGCTAGTGCTGCATAATTATAATCATTGCGTGTCACCTCTGACAGAGAAAAAGTGACGTGTCTCTTATCAGTTGTTGTGTTACCGGATGCGACCAGTTTGATTGATTCGTCAGCTTGACCACGCCCCCCACAGCGCTGTGGTCTGTGGAGAAGTGAGTCCCAAGTGTGAGCTATGGTAAAGTGTGAGCCAAAGGGCGAGGTCAGAAAATCAAGAATCAAGAATTAATTTGCCATTAGCAGTAAAACCACATTGGAAAAACTGTGCAAGACCACCCCAGTGTGAACCAGACAGAGAAAATCGTACAAACCAGCGCCATTCTTTCCGTGATCCCATCGCGCCCTCAACCCCCGTCCTGGTCAGCTCCTTGCACTTTTCCTCGTTTTCAAGGGACAACTTCGACGTGTCTGCGCGACCTGTCGAAAGTTTGCCACAGCACTGGCTTCTTTACACTCATTAGAATAACCTTATAAGCCTTTTTTAAACACAAAGAAAACATAATGACATTTTTACACTTAAGAATATCTATCTTCACGGTTTTAGTTTTACCAGTTGCTTTAGTTATCAGTGTTATTTACAAAAATTGGAATAAAAAAAGTTATCTTGGTATATTATATATTTATATATATATTAGGAAATACACAAATACTTTTTTTTTATCACAATCTCTAGCTATACATGAATGAATGCAGAGATTCTGTTCAATCCCAAGTAACCATTTTAATCTAGACCAGCAGTTTTACTAAAGATCCCTTTGAGGCCAGTACTTTTTCATAGTGCTTACTTTGAGTTTATATGGCTCCACATTTATCTTGATCATATAAGTCAAACAATTATTGAAAAAGCATTAGAGTTTAAACGGCAGACTGATGCTATTTGCTCTCATCAGCTCAGCTCCCATTAGTATTTTTTTTTTTTTTCAGTCTCCTGTGTATCCTGAAAAAGTAGGCCAAAAGGGGATTAGATCATGTGTGAATCTCCAGACGGCAGATCCATCGGAGGCCGCCCTGCAAACAGCCGCTGTCCTCTAAAGACACTGGCTGGAGCAGGGAAAATAAATAAATAAATCGATGGCCATTGTATCGGTGCCACGGCTAATCCCACAGAGAGCTTACATAAGAGACCAGGGAATAGACTGGGACCATGTGTGTGAGACGCAAACTTACTTTCAACGTTATTAGTAGACAATGTAACTTTAAAGCATTTTTCATTCAGCACCATGGACAGCGGTTACTTTGAGATTCACTCGGGCAACTAATTGTTCAATAAATGTGACAAATATGCACAAAATTCAAGGGAAATGCAAGGCAAGTTTTTCTGTATTGCATTCAAAATCATGAATAATCACGGTACATTAAAAAGAGTGAAGATGCAATCCTTCAGTTGTATGCACAGCTAAACAGAACTTCTTTAACCTGGTTTTGAATATTGTCAGAGTAGAAGCCTGTCTCACATAAATCTGCTGCATGAATCTGAAATGTTCCCATGTTCAGTCCTGACTCTGGGCACCAGCAGGAGGCCAGTCCCTGCAGGGGAGCGTTTTATCCTTTTATCTCCATCTATGCTATTATTTTCATGACAATGGGATAATGCAGCTGATTTGCCACCTTCTTAAAATTCAAAATAATAATAATATAATAATAACAATGCATCGGTTTCATATAGTTCTTTTTTGGACACTCAAAGACGTATTCTTTCACTCAATACACAGTGGTGATAAACTACTACAGTAGCCAGTATGTGCCATCCGCCTCTCCGACCACCACCAACCATTCACACACACACCAGACTCATTCTAGGCAATCTGGGTGAAGTGTCTTGCCTAAGGACACGACCAAAGTTTGGCGCTTTACAGCCACAGCCGCCCCCCACTGTGGCACCTGGTGTTTCCAGAGGTGGCACCACAAGTGGCACCACAAGTTACATAATATCCTTGTTTAGACATTTGAAATGGAATCAATCGTCATATTGATGTGTTTTACAGAATGAAGGTTTATAGGAGAGTTTTGGATAAGCTCATGTTTAAAGATAATTGAGGTAAAAATCTTATTGACCATTTTCTGGAATTTAATCTGTTGTCGCATCTCAGTGCACTGGTGAGTTTACACATAAGAGATTAGATACAATTTTGTGCGGGTCACAGTGGGAAAGTCTCAGTGGGAAAAGTCTGTATCATTATCACACACAAATTTTTTCATATTTTTATTTTTTGTAATCAATAATTAAAGACAGCAAAACAGACAACAACAAGAACACAAAAACAACACAACCTAAAAACAAACACACAAAAGTACGACCCCAAAACAAAACAGACAAACCCAAGACAAAAAAAAGATAATAATAATGATAATGATTATAAGATTCAGATTCAGTTTATTTGCCATTTGCAATAAAAAAAGCCACATTGGAATACATTAGCAAAAAGTCCCCAGTGTGCACAGACAAATACAGACATAACACAACATTAAAAAAAACAGAAATAAAACAAATAAAACAGTAAACAAATGTCACTGTGAAAAAAATATATTTTTCAATAATTTATTTTTATGATCGGGACAACACACATTAATAAGCAATCATATACAAGTTGTACACAAATCGTAAATGTGCCAGATTATAGCAAAACGGCTAATTTACATCCGTAGTCCCGAGGCAGGTCACACAATACACACACATAACACATAAATAACACATATCACACACATATTTGAGACACAGTAAACCACAAGCACTGATCACTGCTTTTGTTGCAATCATTAACAATTCATAATCATTTTCACTAAAATGACTTGCCAACATGGTCAAGATTTTTGCTATCTCCGAACAATCCTCAATGTCGGGTCTGTGATACATGGACTACAGCCAAGAATACAGACATAAACACATCTTAAAGCGAGCATTAATGATTGAGAAGCTTGACTAAAAGCATTGCTAATGAAAAGGCAAAATGAGCCCCGGCCATTCCCACTTGTGAGATTAGCATATCAGAACGACTCATTAGATTCACAGAGCAAAATTAACTCATCAGGACACTCTAATTGACCTTTATGGGCCTGCTCTCTTCTCTGACAATAAATGTGACTAAACGTGTAGACCATAGCCGCTAGCAAATCTCCAGCTAAAAACTTCACTGATTTAATTCTTGTCTGTATTTATTAGCCAGATCAGAACCAGATCTCACCAGACACAACTTGGGGAGCAGCGACCAAGTGCGAGTTTTGTCAAATTCTTATTAACACCTCATTCAACACTCATTAACACTGCAGCGGTATCAGCAGCAGCAGCAGCAGCAGCAGCAGCACAGAGGCGGTCCCTTCTCCGCTCTCTCACTCTCCCACCTTGTCACACGGTGGAGTAAAACAGTCATTAGCAAGTGTGAACGGAATAATAAGCCGCTCATGTAGATGGATGGAAGCGAGTCGGACATTTCTGTGCCACGTCCTTCATGCCTTTATGCCAAAGTGAATCATTGTCAAAAGCGCCGGTTTCCAAAATGAGGTAGACGGTGTGGCGCCTGATAGTGTTTTATGTATAAGACCAGAACTTGAGTCCAAAGAATAGACTAAACTATGATTACTAAACTGCAAGTATTAGTAGTAGTAGTAGTGGTTTAAAAAAAAAATTCTATTCAATGGATTTTGAAGGTCGACAGTAGCTCAGTTGGAAGAGCATTGGGCTCTGAGACAGAAGGTCGTGGGTTCGAGCCCACCATAAGACTTTCTCCACTGACTCCCACTGATGTCTGCTTTTGTTGTGTCCTTGGCAAGACACTTAACCTCTGGGAACACCAGGTGCCACAGTGGGGCGGCTGCGGCTGTAAAGTACCAAACTGCCGTTGTGTCCTTAGGCAAGACACTTTACCCCCATTGCCTAGAATGAGTCTGGTGTGTGTGAATGGTTGGTGGTGATGGGAGGGGCCGATGGCACATACTGGTTGCCTCGCTTCTGTCAGTGTGCCCCAGGGCAGTAGCCACAGCCACAGTATGAAGTGAATGAGTAATGACATGTAAAGCGTCTGTGAGTGTCCAAAAAAGTAAAACTGATGAATTATAATCATTATTTTTGTGCAGCCCTAAATCACAACAGTCGACTTTACAAAGTTGTCGATTCCTCAACAACAGATCATTGAATCAAACAGTGTAAACACAGGAGATGCAATAGTCACAAACAAATAGAAGTCATCGGTTCATAGGCAGCAGGAAGACCAATGTCCATAAAGTCTAATAAATGTCCTTAAACGTCCTTGAATATAACTGATGATTTATTTTTTTCTGTTGTTTTTCATTTTGGATTGTTTTTTTTACGATGACAATGAAATACATACAAAATCCTTAAAGCCAATGTCAACAACTTAAATTATATTTAATTTTTCAAATAATGTATACATTTGACCAAGGGACACTGTACTATTATTAGTAAGTATTTTCCAGCTTTAATATAAAATTTGTTGGTGGAGAATAGCTAAACCAATAATCATGTATCTCAAGGATTTGAACCAATCAGGAAGCTGCAGGGAGGAGGGTGGGCGGGTCTAACCAGTCTTCAAAAAGTTGCACAATTTTAAAACAAAATATGACTTTCACTTTAGTATACCCGCATCTTGCACAAAACTGTCTTGTACTTGTTTGCATGAAAATATTATTTAAACGGATCTATCTTTATGGAGAATGTCTCGTTACTCTTTTTGATGGAAAGATGCACATGTTTTAATTTTTCTATGTATTAATCTGAAGTACACACATTTCACACAAAACAATTGAATAAATATAGACACTTTGAAAAGGGTTTGGACGAAGCATGTTACACTGATGCCTAATTTAAACTGTTGGCAACTTAAAACGTAAAAACTATTTACCTAAACTTTCCGAGGCTGATTCTGTGTGATTCTTCAGACATGGTTTGGACCTGGTTTTAGTTTAGCACAGGGACATCACTGCCATTGTTCCAGATGCATTTTTGTGAATACTTCTCTTGCAGCATGTGGCAAACTGACCGGCATCAGTGACCCCATCACCATCAAGACGTCCGGGTCCAGGTTCGGGTCCTGGATGACAGATCCTTTGGCCCCCGAAGGAGACACACGGGTAAGAAACAAGTCGTGTTTTATTTGAAGAGGACTGGACTAGAGGTGTGCTTTTTACTGCTTTGACTCTTAGAGAGATGTAATGGCAAGGCAAGTTTATTTATAATGCACAAATAGTACACAAGGCAAGAAGAGAAGAGGCCTGTCTCACATTTTCGGGAAGATTTTTAGTTTTTCAGACATATATTATTGGGTTGTTCCATAAAATTTCACAAAAGGTTATGCACAAAGTATGGCTTTTTATTCCAGAACAGACATACAAAACAAGTCAGTGTCAGTAGCTACAGGAAAGACATTTACACCTGCTACTAAACAAAAATACACATCTTACCATATACATTTCCACATCAGCCACATACAAGCCTAAACCTACATAAGTGGTTATTTTACGGGACTTTAATGTCTGAATATAGCTTAAGAAGTTTGCAGTTTGCAGTTGCATTGAAAAAATGGCTG
Source organism: Knipowitschia caucasica (assembly GCA_964034765.1). NCBI lineage: Eukaryota > Metazoa > Chordata > Actinopteri > Gobiiformes > Gobiidae > Knipowitschia > Knipowitschia caucasica. Next base: position 9,517,396 of record OZ035823.1, on the reverse strand, counting down.
CACCAGAAATAGCACCATGCTACTTTCCACCTGTAGTCCTTGACAATACAATCATATAAGGGTTGCCAGATTTTAAACAAATGTATATGTGGAGCCACCAAAAGTAAACTTAATCTTCTTGAGTCTGCTAAAATGTAAGACAGCCTTTATCCAAACATCCAATGACGCAAGGATGGGAACTTCCAGAATAATAATATCCTTCATCCGATTGATCCAGCATGAATCTGAAATGCAGCCTCCCCATGTTTCGTCCTGACTCTGGGCACTCACAGCAGTCCCGTCCCTGTGCTCCTCAGAGTCTGAGTTGGTAATTACCTTGTTAACATGTTTCGGCTCCGGAGCTGCGGGCCTTCTTCAGACCTGTCACTTATCCGCCGGTGTAAGTTCCTGAGAAGAAGTACCTTTTCCCTCTTCTGCCGGCAATTTATCTGGCGATCTCCTTAACACTGTTACATGTACCCTTCCTGTTAACAGCTGAGACAACCTTGATCACAGGTTAAGGTCAGCGCTGACTGTGAAATGTAATAGTCTCTGGCCTTTTATCCTCATCATCTGATTTCCCTAAGCAGAACACGGGCCCTCGGTAATGGGCTCGGCTTCCGTCAATCACACAAGATACCAAATACTGTGCAGGTCCTTTTGGAAGGAGGATTATGGTGCAATAGAAACAGTTGAATTCCAAGCAAAGAATAATGCTAAAGTTACTATAAAAAAGGTAGCACAAAAAGGAAATTACTGGCATCCGGCCGTTTTTAATGCTGCGTTTTTGAAGGTAATCGCCAAGACAAGCGCAAGGCTGTGATGGTGTGAAATATTTAAGACAGTAAAGGTGAATCGCTGACTAAGAATAGATTTAGCATATCGTGAGGGCAACTTTCTTTGTGAAAAAAGCAACCTATATCAAAAGTGTGGATAAAAGAAGTGCTGAATTATCAAAGAGCCACAGCGAATGTAACTGACAGGGGCAGAATACCTGCTCCGTGTCTTTTCATCTCCGGGCTTCCGCTGCTCAGTCCTTTGCAGAGTCCACAGAGACCTCATGTTGATGTGAATGATTCCACAAAAAGGCAGGTAGAGGCCTTCAGGTGTCAGAGGCAGAGCAGTGGAGTGTTTGAGCCTCCGGAAGCTGGGGAATCAGGGTGATGCGCCCACCACCCTGGGGGCCGGAGGGAGCCGGGTCTAGGCAGGCGAGACAAGGCTTTTATGTGGAATGATGGGCATTATCCCTGCGGGGGCAGCTTGGCCCGTCTCGCTGCTGTCATGCCGACTGTTTGTATTCGCAGACCGCAGGACCCCAGTTTCCTAGATCAAGTCCTGGCTCAAACCTAATTGGAATGCTTGCCGAGAGAATGATTTGATTTATTCTGTTTGTGATCTGCATGTTTGATGCACGGTTCTTCAAAGGCTTACATCGGGAATGACAATTGCAATTCTTTTGTAGCCAGTAGAGCAGTACGTTCAGCCATTAAAACAGAAGGTTGGCAGGTTTGGGTTGATACTTATTTGATTTTAGTGCAACTATGGTGGTTAAAGAGAATTGATGTGTGTCACATTGGCTCTATCATTATCGTAGTGTTGTGCTGAATGATTCCAGCAGTGCAAAGAAAACCAAATATCACTGACAACTTTCTCTCGACTTGTGAATCTTCAAAAACGTCAGACTTCATGCAGTATATATAGCATGGAGGGTTTCTCAGTTCTGCAGTTCTAAACATGAAGTCAGTGAACCTCTTTGTATTCATATGCCGTTTTAGGTCTGTGTTGTGGCCCATAGTGAAAGAAATGTTGAATAACTCTGTGCTATAGTTTAATCCTAAATACCATCCAAAAACACACACGTTTCCTTTTCAGTCAATTCAAGGCAGGTTCATTTGTATAGAACTATTACTCCTCAGTCCCAGCAGGGGGCCAGTACCTGTGCCCCTCAGAGTCTCAGCTGGAAGCTTGTCCCTGCACTACTACTAGTAATTTGGTGCAAGGCCAAGCTGTTTTTAAGTCTATTCTCTGAGCCACACAAACCCCGTGAACTTTCTAATATTATTCTTTATGTTTAGGTGTGGTACATGGACGGTTACCACAACAACCGCTTTGTGCGCGAGTACAGATCCATGCACGACTTCATGATGTCGGACAACTTCACGTCCCACCGCCTGCCGCACCCATGGTCCGGGACGGGTCAGGTGGTCTACAACGGCTCCATCTACTTCAACAAGTTCCAGAGCCACTTCATCATCAAGTTCGACCTGCGCACCTCCTCCATCAGCAAGTCCCGGCAGCTGGACCAGGCGGGATTTAACAACGCATATCACTACTCCTGGGGGGGCCACTCGGACATAGACCTCATGGTGGACGAGGGCGGTCTCTGGGCGGTCTATGCCACGCACCAGAACGCGGGGAACATTGTGATTAGCAAGCTGAACCCCAACACGCTGCAGATCGTCAAAACGTGGACCACGAACCACCCCAAGAGGAGTGCCGGAGAGTCTTTCATGATCTGCGGAACGCTTTACGTCACTAACGGGTACTCGGGCGGGACGAAGGTGTACTACGCCTACTCCACCAACTCCTCCACGTACGAGTATATTGACATTGAACTCCAGAATAAGTACTCTCATATATCCATGCTGGACTACAACCCTCGGGACCGCGCCCTCTACGCTTGGAACAATGGCCACCAGGTTCTCTACAACGTCACGCTGTTCCACGTCATCCGCTCGGAAGAACTGTAACCTCGCCAAAAAAAACTGCTCAAACAAACAGACAATACGTAAAAACGCCGTCTATGGAGATCAACTATATCCAAAATTATATCAAAACAATGAAACTGTCGAGAGATTTTTTTAATGTTGAAAAAATACTTGCAGAGCGAATGCAAGGTAGGCCGAATGTGCATATACAAAAAAGAGCCAAAGGGTTTCATTCCAAAATACAATAGTATATTTATTAAAAGAGATCTATGAACACTCATGATTGTCAGACATCTTTGTATATAAGAATCTACGTTTCAAAGTTTACCGTACAACTTAAGTTTACATTTTCTATCAGCTGCCATCTTCTTGTGACTTTTTTTTATTGCTATTCCTTATTCGATTTTGGAATGAAACTCTTTAACTCATTGACTGCCGTGGACGTTTTTGTCTGAGACTGGTGATTTCTTAGCCTTTCATAGTACAAATTGCATTTCGTACTAAGGTCTGGAGGTGCTCCATTGAGCGCCGTTTACAGGTGGGAGGGGTTAACTCCTTTTGCAGATTGAAACGATTGGATCTGAGTTTAGCGTGACGTATGTAGTGCGCCAGAGTCTGTTTTTAGCATTTAGCATTTAGGCTAGCCATCTCCTTTGCCTCTAACGGAGTAGCGCCACAATTATTTCCAGCGATTACATTTGCTAAACATTACCCTTGCTCGGGCTTCAATTTCTTGATAGAACCAGACCGGATTACTTTACTATCGCATTTTTCGCCATTGCCAAACTACAACCTGCCCGTTCGACGCAAACTCTTGACGTCACCCACAGCTAACTACAACTCCTGCCTTCCACGCTCTCTGATTGGTCGGTCGAAATTCAACCGATTGTAATCGCTAACATAGGGACTAGACCGAGACGTTACATGCAGTGAAATGATGATTGAACATGCTAAGGCCAGGCTAGTGATTTCTGTCAAGCATCCCTGTATTCCACTGGGGATCACAGGAGAACAAAACTAGCTAGAAACCAACATATTTTTGCTGATGAAATTCGACAGTCCAATCTTTCAGAATCTGGTTTTAAATTTCACATAATCATAGCACACAATATTCTGTGGGCCTTGAAATCCTCGAAAACGGCTGGCAGTCAATGAGTTAATGTTTGCCACATAGGAAATGATTGTACAAGTAGACTAATATATGTATAAAGGATTAAATATACAAAAAATATCAATAATAATATATAATAAAATAAAAAATCATGCCTTTTTTATAAACTGGAATACCAACACTCCATGAAGCTGCAGTCCCACCAGAGCATACCTCCCATTTGGACTTTTGATTGGTCAAGTTGGGGATCCCGCCTACAAGAACTGTTGTAACGAACTGGTCCCTTACGACTTATGGACATTTAGGCAAATCGGAAGGTGTCGCCCTGGTCTGCGGACGAGCCGAATGGAGTAAGTCTGTCTATTATTTTCTAACAAAAACTGTAGCAAATACTAAAAGCCTGTAGAGAACACAGCAACAATAACGCTAAAGACCTGAAGGCATTGACTGTTGCGCTGTTGTTTCCTGAGAAATTCTTGTGTTAGTGACATATATGTGGAAAAAGGCTTTCTTTGCATGAGTGTTTTCTATCACTCTGGTCTGCTCTTTGAATGTCTCTGGATGTACAATATTAGAATAACAGAAAGGGGGACTGAAATTGGATGATAAAGAAAACATAGGAGCATGTCAGTAAATTACAATATTACGCTTGTGTGTGTGTGTGTGTGTGTGTGTGTGATTGTGTGTGCGTGTTTTGGTAACTTCTTTTTGTACTGCGATTCCACTCCGACAACATGGCAATAGAGATCCTGGTTGTTATCCATACATAGAATAGTTAACAAAAAACCCTGCTCTTATACGTGACTTTTGTTTGCCAACATAATCCCTTTGCTCACCGGTGTTTGGAATCCTGCCACTGTTTGCTAAACACGCAAGGAAATCTATAAAATGTGTTTGAATTCAGTTCTAACCTAAAATCACAGATAATCATGCGGTATTTTAATGAACTGACATGCTCAGATTTATTAAAGGGTTATAGGGTGTGGAAAAATGTTTTGTCTCATCAAATTTTGATTTTTAAATGAGCTTGAATTTTTCCATTTGAAAGTTGTAACCATGGAAATTAATATATTTTTTAAATATTTTTGAAAAGGTCGTCTACAAATTTCAATGGGAAAATTTCAAAATGAAATATTCGCCTTTAAATCATGTTTATTTTTTTGAGCCTCAAATTCAATTCACTGTGGAGGGAAAAAAAAGGCAATTTGTTCCATCAGATTTTAAATTTTAAATGGACCTGAATTTGTTTATTGGAATTTTTAAACATCTTCATTATTTTTGTCTGCACAATTCCAGTCACTGATTCTCAATTTCATTTTTCAATAAAAAATAAAATAAATTTGCTGCATATACAGTATTTTCAAGTGCTTTTTCATGGTTAAAAATGTCAAAAATGCAAAAATTCAAGCTCATTCTAAACTCAAAATGTGATGTAATAGGGGTTGGATAAATACTTTTTTATACTGAAATTATTTGTGTCTTTTTTATCGTTTGTGCATCACTGTAACACGTCGGCACCAGTTTGGCCTCTGCGTTCGTCAGTCTGTATCGAGAGAGAGGGAGGAAAATCTCTCATCGTCCGTTTGAGAACAACCCCACAGAATGTATTAATACTTCTTCCCTTCAAAAGTCTCCAAAACTCTTTCCTTTCACTTGAATCACTCGTAGTACGTTTTTGCCGAATACGACATTGTGTCTTCACTCATGACGGATCATGTTAAATGTATACCCTCGCAGAGAACAAATGCTTTTCACTCTTTTTGCGCTTTGCTGGACTGTGTTGTACCTGAGATGAGATAGTTAATGATCTGTGTCAATAAATACAAAACTAACTGAGTGAATTGGTCCGATGCTGTGTTTTTGGTGCCTTTGTGCAAGACGTCAGCCATTCCACCAACGCTTAACACTCACCAAACTCCTTTCTTCACAAGAAATAGACACGGGATTTATTAGAGATCGTGAGATGTGCTCGGAATAAAATATGGCATGATTGAACAGATGATGAATGGGCTTTTTATCTTTAGACTTCCTGTGGAACTACTGATTCTGACCCAGTTTAACCCGGACAAAACTGTCTTGCAGCAGTCAAGCTTTTAATAGCCCAAAGTAGGTAATGCTAGGTAGTACATAAAATAACTGTTGGACATGGAAGTTTCACAAGACACCCGAATAGTGAACATACTTGTTTCAACACACAATTGTGGATTTGAACACTCCAAAGTAGGTTGACTCCAATCATGAACAGCAATTCCAATAACTCCTCCTTCTTCAGGTATCTTCGGACTGGTCTGCACTGGGTCAGGCCTATCCACAACTTCAACTTCAAAACATTTAAAAGGAGGAAGCCTGAGTAATTAGCAAATGTGACAAGTAACTGAGTATTTTTTGTTACTTTTTTCCACTGGACTTCCTGATATTTGTACTTTACTTGACTTTGCAGACGACAACACATCACAGTGGTTGTAGAGATAAGTTCAGAAAATGATTCTCCTGCTTTGGTAACAGTTAAGGTATTTCAAAAGACTATAGATTTCAAATTAAATAAAAAAACATTATTTGTCTATGTTTTAACCATTATGCTGTTAACTATGTACATATACAAGCTTGTACTTTTTCTTAGAGGTGGATCATGTGTAGACGATTGGTCCTCCTAAATGTCAATCATTCTGGTGATGTGCATTCCTTCTGAGGAGGACGGTTGGTTCCTAAAATTCTGGAAAATTCTCCTATTTACGTTTAAGACTAGTACTTTTGCCACCTCTCATACAGTTAGTTAGCAATGCTACAGCTAACTTACTAAGAGATTAACGATATTTCTTAAAAGGTGTGTTTTAAAGGAGAGGAGATAAATCAATGTATTTATTTGGATGGCCCATTTATTTGGGCGACAGTAGCTCAGTTGATAGACCATCGGCCTTTGGGCCTGAGGGTCGTAGGTTTAAATCCACCACGAGACCTACTTCATGACTCACACTGATGACTACTGTCGTTGTGTCCTTGGGCAAGACACTTAACCCCACTTTGCCTGAAACCCCCGCTGCAAGATCAAGGCCCCTGTCGACTCACCACCTGCAGGAGGATCAGTGAGGGGCTGGTGCTCTGTGTACTGGGTGCAGCTCTGACTGCCGCCCCCCCCCGACCCAGAAATGGATTGATGGATGGATGGATGGCACAGTGAGCATGAAACAATTATACCAAGAAAAAGATTGAGAACCATTTTTTCAAGGAAGTCCTGGACAAAAGGCTGCAAAAGTGACACAAAACTATGGATTATAAAGAGTTACATGTCAATGAGGATGTCTAAATCTTGCTTTAAAAGCATTCAATAAAATAAGTTCTGTTAATTTCCAGTCTCTTTGAAACATGTTCCATGTTAAAGTAGCAGCGTATGCAAAAACCTTTTTTTCCCAGTTCTGTGCCGGCAAAAGGAAACAGAGAGCCACAAAAGATCATTTGAATGCAGACCGTAAGAACCAACATCTGTGTGATTAAATGACAGAGGTAGGAGGGCAATAGAGCAAGCATCGCCTCATAAACAAAAGTGCACCAGTGTCCTGACCTCCTGGTGGACAAAGAACGCCATCCCACTCGAAAATATATGATTCCCTATGATGAGTCAAGTGCACCTGGAAGAAACCTACACATATGGGGAGAACATGCAAACTCCAAACAGCCAGGTTGATGGATTGAGATCAGCCGTCCATGTAAAATATTTTGAACGCAACCTCCTTATTGTTTGGGATTTTCCTGCATACAGAAATACCCTGGAGTGATTTAAAGCACTGTTTTTCCTTGTTTTTCCCATCTCACTCCCCCCTTTTCGCATCTACTATCCACTCCGCCCCCTCCCCCCATGCCTCATCCCCATCTTATAGTGGTCCATCTTTTTCCCGCTCTTTGTTGCTCCCACCAGCTCACAGGCTCTTAGTCCTCTGATGTTTCAATCGATGAATAAATGATTGCTTCTATTTTCACTCTCCCAGCACTTTGCCAACACATGCTGCGTCTCTCCCCCTGAAATAGTTTGCCAGCGTAGGATTTGGGAAAAAGACAGACTGACTGACAGAACAACACCGGGTAAAAAAACAGAAAAAAGGTGGAGAGCTCGTGCTGTGTGTGAGCTGTCAGATGGGAGGACATTTGCATTTCTGTTTTTTTTTTGTTTTTCTTCATTCTCCATTGGCATATCAAGAGAACGTGTCTGATTCCCAGAACACAAATAGCAACACGTGCCTGTTTCTTTCATCCAGACTGTGGCATGCCATTTCATCACTCCGCATGTTGCCTCATTCATATATTTGTGTGCATAGAGTAGACGTTAAGAGACTTATCTTTGGCATATCGTCCTCTAAATCTGCACTATATGAGCACTTATGGGACTAGGGGACGGACACAGTCAGAAGGTTGACCTTGCCCACCAGCTGTAAGGTGCATCGTTCCCCCCAAGGACAAAGGCACTTACCAGTAATAGAGCGGCAGTGAGGGCCAAAGGAGAGGGGGGAAAAGATTTATTGGACAGAGTCTTGTTAATGCTTTGGGAATAAATCTCCAAGAAATGCATTGTTTAAAAGTATATGTGTGGTTTAAAACATTGGAGTTTGTCTGAATGCCTGGAGCCATACGTCTGCAGAGGAATGTGGAGAGTACATACTGTATTATCGTGTGGTCTTACTACATTAACCCTTTAATAGTTTCCTCAACCATTTGGTAGATCACCTTTTCAGTCAATGGCCCTCATTTATGAAACTTGTGTACGACCAAAACAGGGTGCAAATGAGGCGTACGCAAATAATTTACACTTTTTGACCCATTTCAATCACAACATGCCAAAACACGCATGAAATTTAGGATTTGGAGGAGAATAAACAAATTCCCAGTCTGGAAAAATCAAAGTTCTTAAATCCCGCGTTGAGTCTTGCGTATATGGAATATACACCAGAAATATACACTCTTTTATGCGCAAGTTTCATAAATGAGGGCCACTATATCTACTTTAATGATGATTGGAGCTGAAATGTTCTTCTCACTTGGTTTTAGGCACTTTTACGGTCAAACTGCCTCTCAAACATTTGATAAATGCCTATAATTGAAAAAAGCATAGGTAAAAACAAATGCGTTTTTAGTGCTTTTACTGTATACAGAAAAAAATTACATTGCTTTCTTCAAGGAGTGAATGTTAAAGGGTTAAGAGGGAATGATCTAGGAATTATAGATCACAACTGAACCCGGTGCCACTGTCATATTCTGCATCACATCGACATGTTTCAGGCCGTCTCCAGGAATCCCTCTCTGAGATACAGAGGCTGCGTTCAAACTGAATAGTAAGTATTTTGGTAATGAGGATTCCACTCTTGAAGTAAATGTTTGTACTTCTTGTTTTATTCATGAACTTGTCTTGTGCACTCTGAGGACTTTTGCAGATGTATTCCAATGTGGTTTTACTGTAAATGGCAAATAAATGAATCAGAATCAGAATTCAACCAATGAAAACTCAATTCAATTCTATGTATTCTTGTATTGCCCTCAGTTATCTCAGAGGACTTCACACAACTGCTGAATTTGCCAACACAGATCAGAGAATCAAACCGTTCAAACATAGAAATAAATAAATAAATTCAGATATAAAACAGAAAACACACAGGTATTGGTCCATAAGGGGCAGATGACCAATGTCCATAAGTGTTGATTAATGTCACCACAGTTCTTTTAGTTAGAGCCAGACAAGGCTCCAGACTCACCTGCATCGGCAAGGAACGACTCTGAACCCAGTGGGAAAAGTGAGAAACCTCCGGGAGGCCCATCAACAGGCTCTGAGTGGATGATCTCAGGTCTTGGAGATGTAAGGGCTGGATCAGGCTCGTGTTTACATTGAGAGGCGACACACCGGCGCCCGGAAGAGAAGAAATTCAGAGTCGTAGTGATCATAGGTCATACTGGATATGCCTTTCAGGTTTTTGTATCATGTTAGTCAGGTACAAAACCAGGGCTGGCTGCTTTGTCTTTCTATCTTTGCCATCTTGCAGGAGACCCAGGTTATGAAGCTTAGCCTGTAATTCGCCTTTATTCTGTTTTTACACGTTAAACCCATCCATCCATCCATTTTCTTCCGCCTCATCCGTTGCCAAGTTGCGGGGACAGCAGTCTAAGCAGAGACACCAAAACTTCCCTATCCATACACACTTCCTCCGGCTCATCCAGGGGGACCCCAAGGCGTTCTCAAGCCAACTGAGAGAGCTCTCCTCCGAGCTCCTCCTGTGTGTCTGAGCTCCTCACCCTATCTCTGAGGGAGAATTAGAAATATGGGCTCTCACTATAATTGTGCAAACTCAACATGTGAATCCTACACTCCAGGCTCAGTGCAGTCAGTGCCTGAGTCACTTCTTGAAGTCTGGACAAGTGCAGTTTGGCTCCGTCTCTGTCTGGGCTCTGAACACAGTGACCCAGTGTCCGACTTCTTCAGTGGACCACTCTGGATGTGAGTTTGACCCCATCTGTGTCTAACGGCCGCTGGTAAACTACATGGACTCAAACTCCAATTGAAATGTAATCTTATGGTGTATTAAGCCTTAATTAAATGTGTATCTTTTAGACTAGATTGATTTAGACGGAGTTTAAATTAGTATGTAAATGACTCATGCTCATCATGATATCACTGCACTTTAATTTGTAAAAAGGGTAAAAGAACAAAGGAAGGTTGCTCCCCCATCATCTGTCCTTCAGTTTGCAGGTTTTCCCGACGTTTTCGTAAAGGGCAAGGTTTAATTAATGATCTAGAGTACACTTAAACTCACATTTATTTGTTACTCAAATAAATGTGTCTGCACCTTTTCCCTAAATTCTGTATGTACACACACTCACACACTCACACACACACACACATACATGTAGAGTAGATTTTTAGGGCAGTTATTTATACCAAAACTAGTGCAGTGCCCATAGGAAGTATTTAAATGAAACATAAGTTACAGAGGAAGTGTGTGTGGATTGGGAAGTCTGGGCATCTCTGCTCAGACTGCTGCCCCCACAACCCGGCAACGGATGAAGCGGAAGAAAATGGATGGATGGACAATTTGCTGTGGTGTTGGTTCTTCTTCCATTGTCCAGTGTATTCCTGGTTTTTCTGTGTCACATCCATTTTCTAAACTAAAGTGCTGGTCAATCAACCAATTTACAAACATTTTAAAACATAGGGGGAAAAAATAAAAATAATAAGTTGATATTTGAGAGTTTTTTTTCAATTTTATTTGTATTGCCCCAATGCCACAACATTGAGAGCGGTTACTGTTTTGAAGGATGTTCTACAATATCAGTTCACTTCACACTTCCATGTCAGTGATCCTCCAGAGGTTTAGATCGTAAGTAAGCAATCTTTATTTATATAGCGGGTTTCACAGACCAAGGTCATCCAACGGGTTTAATAATGTTTCAAAGTACCCACCAAACCAGCTGGATTTCACCAAAACTGGCAACTCAATTGACTCATGCGATGCTAGTTTGGCTTTCTGTTTGCATAATTCACTTGCGGTGATAAATAATGTGGCCATCCAGCTCAATATTTTTGGACCGAAAAAGGAAAAAGGTTTTACATTTAAGATAAGGTTAAGATAAGACAAACCTTTCTACATCTTTCGGAGGAAATTTCAGTGTCATCGTTGCCAAAAATAAGAGCACGCAGGTCACGCACACATTCAACACAAGATTACTCTGGCGGTATAATTGCACTTGGATCAAAGATGAGATTTTGATCAGAAAAACTTACATAGCGTTACTTTAATTATCAGAACAGAACCCAAAGGTCGAGAGGCATGACAGGGCTCCTTCTAATGTATTTTCTTAAAAATAATAAATATGTCAAGTCTGGCTAAAAAATATCTTTGATTGTAAACTTCATATCTGGGGTTATATAGGTCTTTATTATATTTATGTATTTTTATTTTATTATTATTAACTCAGATGCAAAAAAGGTCCACATGACACTAAACAAAGTTATAAATTGGGAAGCAAAATTGTAAATTATTCTTGTTGCATTTGCTAGTTTAATGCCTATTTGAATGACAAACAGGTGCCCAGACAATAATGAAATATTGGTCGTTCAACCCAAACCTGATTCTGTAGTAAAATTTTGACTGTAAGGCATTATTAATTGTCTATCTCTAGTTGCTGTTGAGCTGCTGAACTCCTTTCCTTGTAGCTGACTCTTCATACAAGTTTTCAGTGTCGTCAAAACATTATTTTAATATTTGGCTGCTGGTGATTGTGTTAATAATCTAACGTTATGCTAATGCGGCTTGTCTGCATTCTGCCGGTGTGCGGTGATCTGGATGTGGTGTTAGTATGCAGGGCTCAATGGAGAAGGGAATAAATGGCTGTTCATTCTCTCCCACTCAGATTAGAAGCCTCTTTGTTGCATTTAAATACAAAACATCAATTACAAGTCTGCGGTCTCAACACCTATCTCAATTTTGTATTCAGCGACCAAACCTTTAAAAGTCTCAATCTATTTGTACTTCAGCATTTGTTGGGTGATTAGTGTGAAGATCGCACCCACAACCTGATCGCAGAACTACAGCCAATTTAACACACAATACCATCCATCCATTTTCTTCCCCTTAATCCATTTCTGGGTCGGGGGGGTGGCAGTCAGGGCTGCACCCAGTACACAGAGCACCAGCCCCTCACTGATCCTCCTGCAGGTGGTGAGTCCACAGGAGCTGAGATCTTTCAGTGGGAGCTTCAGGCAAAGTGGGGTTAAGTGTCTTGCCCAAGGACACAACGACAGCAGTCATCAGTGGGAGTCGTGAAGAAGGTCTTATGGTGGGCTCGAACCCACGACCTTCAGGCCTACAGGCCAGTGCTCTACCAACTGAGCTACTGTCGCCCATACATCAATACGCAATACCATTGGAATATAATCCAAGATGTGTTTACCAAACCTCCTCAAACTATTCGTGATGACACACGGATCCATTAGTGTAGAACGTTCCCACTCTCGCTATAGGCCCAGAGTGTGGTATTTGCTTTTATACAGTATTCTATTCAAGGGATCTTGTGATATAACTTTACTTTTTCCCTTTAAAGAAGACTCTAGCCTGGCATTATTAAGGGTATACAATGTATTTTTTTCAACCTGAAATACCACAACCTTAACAAGTTGTGTAAATTTTAACATAGACTGAGCTAAACTCAGATGTTTTTGAGCTAAGATGATAAGCACACCCACACCGCACCTGATGTTTCTGATATTTTTCTGAAAATGGTGCGTACCTTCAGTGTCCTGTTTGTTAAGGATATGGATTTATTTTTTCCTGATGCATTTACACCTGGAAATTTGCAATTTTTCGGCAATGCTCGAAAGGACGAGGTTGCGTATATGAGGAGTCAAAATGAGTTTATTCCGCAGTGGCTGGGCGTCCATTAGAGATAGGGCGCGGAGCTCATTTTCACGGGAGGAGCTCGGAGTGGAGTCACTGAGAGGAGCCAACTCCTGGATGAGCTGGAGGAAGTGTGTGTGACGCTGCCCCCGTGATCCGGCAACAGATTAACCAAGAGAAAATTGCTCGATGGATTAATGAAATTCATTCATATAACTTGATGCGTTAATTTTCAAGATATTAGTCCCATATGAACCAGCCCAGACTCTGAGGAGCACAGGGACTGGCCTCCTGCTGGTGCCCAGAGTCAGGACTAAACATGGGGAGGCAGCATTTCAGATTCATGCTGCTAAAATCTGTGAGTGTCTTCCTGAAAATATGTGACAGCTTTCTATTCTGACCATTTTCAAATTCAGATGAAAACTATTTTATTTGGCTGTGCATATACCTGAGGGATTGTATCTTCACTCGTTTTAGTGATTTTCATTATTTCAAGACCTTGTATGATTATTATTTTAGCCTAAAACCTAATTTGTTTCAGTTTTCACTGTAGCCTTTTGAATTGATGCTTGACATGATCACAGTGGCGTGTCATATTGTATAACCTGCATATTCAATGTTTGTTTCGGGCCTCCAGAAGGCTTGGGCCGGCACTAGTGGTGGTACGATAAACACGGTAAAAAAAATAATTCCCATAGGTGAACGCAACCTCTGATAAAACTATTACAAGCATGAGGCTGGAATAACAGCCAATGTTAAATCAATACCGCCATAAATAATACAACTCTGAGAGAAGAACAACAGCAATGAATTCTTATGGATTTAATTACAGACCAATGAAAAAAGGCAAAGTAGGAATAAGACAGTCGTCCTCTCGCTGATTCCCTGAGCGGAGGTTTCATTACATTACAGCCTTGTCAGCGATTCAAACACCTGCACCGCTGTTACAAAATGTCTCCTTAATTAGCATCGTGTTTAATGCAGACTACACCGGGAACGCTTTTCCACACACACGCCTTTTGTCGCTCAGTTTTATACATCGGCGCAGCCATTTAAACAGACTATAATTTGCACAAACAGTTGTTGTTGGAGTGAAATAACAGTTCCAAATATATTTGCAAATTTACATGAGAGGCGAGAGCGGCTGGGATAAAAAAAATGGAGGTCAGATCTGGAGCAAAATACTAATACGTTTTTATATATATTGCAGACAGTCTTATTTCTAGCTATTTATTTGTTTGGAGGATAAGCCCTTAGAGGTTGCTTAAGAAAAAAACTTTGATAAAAAAGCTCCTCTAGGCTCAGACATTGCAAATTGGCCTCAGCGATAAATGTTTTTCAAAAGTACACTTGTCCCTATCAAATAAATCAATCAATACAAAAATAATAACTCTTTTTGACACAATTGTTGATCTGGATCACTTTGACTAGACCATATCTGGGTCTCTTAAGAAAAAAAAAGTCAGTTTCATAATATGGACATGACTTGACTGACTATTGAAAAACATATTCACAACAAGTGTGGTGGCTTAACATCCACAAATATAGGCTTTTCTCCCAAATGAATGAGTTGGTCCAGTTTAATATTCTCAGCATAATTCTCAGCAATCAATCTATCAAATCTCCCGGACCATAATGAGAATGTTATACTATTAGTTTGCAGTCAGTCAGGTCTGAAATGTAAGTCTGGATGTCCTTGAGAAAGACTTGGATTCACTCAGCTGCGATGGATGGATGGGTTTTGTGAGAGACCATGATACCAGGATCTATAAAGCGTTTGCAGATGCTCCTTCACTCTCACAGAAGATACAACTTCTCCAAATGAAAGACCCATTCATTTAACTGTACAGCTAAATCCAGGACACTTTCTATACGACGGCTTCCAACAAACGTCTCTTTATTTTTCTAACATCATTTTCTTCAATGTATTTCCAATATTGATTAAAGTAGTCAACTATCTACTGTTACATGGTGTCACCTTTTGTCTATTTCCCAAAACATTTCTCAAACAAACAAAAAAGCGCTGGCAACTTTTTATCATTGTCAAACTAATTCATATTGTGTTCTTCTTTTGTTGTGGTTCTGGGAATGAGTGGTCTGAATTTTAATCATTTATTGGAGCTGTAGTGGTAGTAAGTACTGTATTGTATTGTTTGAGTTTTTTGAAATAGGATGCTCTTTTTGAACGTCCCTTACTCAGAATACCAACTTAAAACTGTAGAATTGGGAACGTTTGCTTGGAGCTTGAGTGTTTACTGTTTGTAATTTGTTTCTTCTTCAATATGCTGATATGTGTTCAATTATGCATTTCTTTTTTAGGCTGCCTCTGAAGACCTGGCAATCAGCTCAAATCAGCTGACTTGGAAGCATTTTCTATTTTTTAATTAATGTGCTGGGCCACGATCATCAAAGGAAAAAAAAAATGTCATCCCCTTTAATATTCCACTTCTTGGTTTGGGGGCACCAGCACCGGCTCCTCACTGATCCTCCTGCAGGTGGTGGGTCCACAGGAGGATAGAGAATCTGCCGGCAAAGTAGGATTAGGTGTCTTGCCCAAGGACACAACAACAGCGGACTTCAGCGGGAGCAGGTACTGTAAATAAATTGTGGTCATACTTGCATGCGAAAGCCAGATTCCGTCAGATCTATGAAGCTGTGCTGTGCCTGGCAGGGCCTGGTTAGTGCTTTGATGGGAGACTTCTGGGTCCCACACCAGGTGCCACAGTGGGGCGGCTGCGGCTGTAAAGTGCCAAACTATCATTGTGTCCTTAGGCAAGACACTTTACCTACATTGCCTAGAATTAGTCTGCTTTGTGCGTGAATGGCTGGATGTGGTCAGAGGGGCTGATGGCACATACTGGTTGCCTCTCTACTGTCAGTTTGCCCCAGGGCTGCTGTGGCTACAGTTGTAGTCTATCAGTGAAAGAATAATGACAAAGCTCTCTATATAACCGATGCTAAATAATATATACATGAAGTACAATAAATTCAATGAAATAGACACCATGAAGTTTGTAGAAGAAGACTTTAGCACCATCTAAAATGCACGGGTTCAACCAATTTGACGCTATCTTCATCATGAGCCAGCACCGTGTTCACTGCGTCTGAGAAACCATGTCCTATCCTGCTTTAGTGTAACCATAAATGTCGCACATGGTCCATACTTTACTCCATCTTCATATGTAAACAAAAGCCTGTGAACAAGTGTGACCTTGAGTGTGCAGTGCTGGCCCTGACAGTTGTGGCACATGTGCGCTGTGCCTGGTGAATATGGATGAGTTTGCAGAGGATCAAGCCTTTCGTAACAGGCTTTCAGTATCTCTGTTCTATGTGCATGTGCTTCTGTGCGGACAAAATACGTGCCATCTGTGCTCACGGGAGATTTCACACTCTCGGCTTCTTCAGGGACACCGGCCAATCATCACAGAGAGGCACAGAGCGATGGATTAGGTCTACCTCAATATTTTAACTTCGTTTTGACCTCTGTTATCATTTGTTATGTTTGTTTGATTATGGATGTCAAATCAAATATTCAATACAACTGTTGTTATAGAGTAGCTGGAGAGGCTGTTGAGACAAGCTAACTTGCCAACTAATGTATTTTGTACTAAGAATAAATGAAAATAAACAAAGCTTGCCTTTAGAATATACATAATACGTTGGTTGAACGAATCGGGTCACATCCTGCCATATTTTTATTATCAGAACAGTGGCTCAGTTGGTAGAGCATTGGTCTTTGAGCTTGAAGGTCGTGGTTCGAGTCCACCATGAGATTGACTCCCACTGATGTCTGCTGTCATTGTGTCCTTAGGCAAGACACTTTGCCTATAAGGAGCGTGGAAGTGATGTTCGCTGCTTGCCTTGATGTGTATGTATATGCATATATGTGTATGCATCAAACTGAAATTTCCCCATTGTGGGACGAATAAAGGACCTTCTTCATGTTGAAGTGGCTGGGCATCTGTTTCGGCTGCCTCTCTCGGGATGTTTTTCTGGTTATGTCCAACAAGGTCAAGACCCCTGGAAAGACCCAGCTAGGACATGATGGGACAAGCGTAACACGGGATTCCACTGGATATTGACATCTATAAACATTTATGGACATTGGTCATCCACCCCTGATGAGCCAATGTTTTTATTATTGCATTTCCTGATCTGTGTGTTCTCTGGTCAGTTTTATGAAGTCCTCTGAGGAAACTACTGTCATGATACAGGGCTATACCAAAATAACTTGAATTGAATTGGATAAAATTGTATGAAGGATAGTGTGTGGATAGGGAAGTCTGAACGTCTCAGCTCAGACTGCTGTCACTGCAACCCAGCAATGGATAAAGTGGAAGAAATTGTATGGATGGATGAGTGGATGGACGTTGCATACCTGTGAGTCAGACCCTGTGAGTCACTGCTTGCTGCATTGACCCAAAAGCTGATCAAATGCAAGGGCGGTCCTTTATTTTTCACCTTTACAAATGTGTAAGAAAGTAATCCATGTTATATTATGTTCTCTGGTCAAACCATTAGGTCGTGTTACAACTTCCCTTTAAAGCAAGTATTCAATATTCTGTAACTATACATTTTCTTGCGATGAAGTTTTAGTTGAAAACATCAAAAAGACGGTCGTTTTAGGTGTCTTTATCTCTTTATCTCTGTCTGGAATGTGCACAAGAAGACGTCAATGGTGAGAGGGCTTTAATACCGCCAGGACCCGCTCACATTGCATGCCTTTAGCTTTTGTCAAACGCTTTCAATTTGTTAAGTGATTTAGTGCCGTGCCCATCCATTTAAGCGAGATGCCTTTGTGCCGGCGAGCCCTGTCAGCCCCGTCTGATTACTCTGTCTGGACTGACACTTCAACATGGGCCATGAGAACCGTATTAGATGTAACCAGATCAATACCTGGCACCAATTTGGCTCCTCTGCACTCTGGACACATAATTATGTCCTCAACCTCCACTGTCACACTCCCATGTTCCTGACTTCTGCGGCCTTTTCGCAGCCCCTTTGCCGGATCATTATCAATTCAGTCTCCCGAGCCATAGATCTCCTTCCAATTCAGGGTGTGGTAATCAACAATGTAAATCGTAAGTGACAGCAATTGCGGATTCCATCACAGCAAGATGGAGAGAGGAATAGCTTGGCATGAGATCTACAGCACGGTGTACGGAGAGAGTGAACTCCCCAGAAGAGTGGCATTTCATCTGAGCACCCTGTAGGAGGCTGTCATCTATAAATCATCATAAACTCCTGCTATTAATCTGGGACTGGTGGCAAGCATCAGTCCTCATTCCGACCTGATGATACATGATGGGAGGTAAATGAACCGTGTTTTCGTACTGCAACTAAAGCATTTTTGTGTATATCTGTACACAAGATGACTGAATGAACTGTGTGGATTGAATAATGCATAATATTAAGATCATACAGCTATTTAAAGGAGAAGTATACACACATTAACATAAGGTAAGATAAACTTGTACTCGTCCCTTTGGGGGAATTTCTATGTCATAGTGGCAAAGGAATTGTTTTTATGTTAATATAATAAGGAATTTTGAGTACTTTGGTGTTTGGTGATATGGACCTTTTGTGATGAGGTTGTATGATAATTCACTTTGCCGAAATAGGTAAGTAAGTAAGTAAGTAAGTAAGTAAGTAATGTTTATTTATAAAGCGCATTTTACAGACCAAGGTCACCCAAAGCGCTTTACAATGTTCAGAGTTCAGATATTGTTCCAATCATTCCACTCACAGTGATGACAGAAGCGAGTCGCCGAACACACTGGAGCCCGCAATCAACACCATCCATTCACTCTCTCATTCACATTCAGACCTATTGTGCATGTTTTTAGTGGTAGGGGAAACCGGAGCACCCAGAGGAAACCTACACAGACACGGGGAGAACATGCAAACTCAACTCAGAAAGGCCCTGTTCCGACCCTGGATTCGAACCCAGTGCTATATACTCAGCCACCGTGCCGCCCAGCCCAAGGTCTGAGCCCTTTGGGGACGCCCTCTGCCTGCGGCCTCAGGGTCTGATGGTCTTCGTTGATACGTTGTGCCATTGTTCTTTTGTTCCTGCTCGTGGGTGTGTTCTCTCTTTCAATAAAATCTGCCAAGGAGAAGCCAGATGAAGGTTTGGAAACACTTGCTTGTCTCTACTCTGTCGTCTCCTTGCAAGGAAAAGCAACAATAAAACCAACTTCTGTTTGTCTGTGTGCGTTACTTTTTGTCCTGGTTTTAACTGTAGCTTTCACACATACTGTAGTTGCACACATTACAGCAGAATAGAAGGAGAAATAAACGCACTCAGGTTATGCACACATCAAACAGGATCTATTTTTTTCAGATAATAGATAATAACATAATAAAATGATAAGATAATCAACTAAAGGATGAGTCACTTGTGGATTATAGACAGTAGTCAGCAGCAGTCATGAGGTTTCACATTTACACATGGTTGGAGTCGTACTTTAGCAGCAGAGAATGTGACCTGAGAAACAATAGTAAAAATGTATTGCTTTCTCAATTATTGTATTATTGGGATTCATGCATGTTTTAGTATGTTTTTCACCTCTCTCAGTTACGCAGTTTTGAGCCGGTTGTTTAATTAATTAAGTCAAATTAAAATGTAATGTGTTGAACAAAGAGACTGCTGCGGCTGTCATCGCGATCGCTGGTATGAATGAGTTCCAACACCTGTTTATGCAGCATTAGGTCTGGTTAAGCGGTGAAGGCGGTTGAAGGTACCGTAAGGCTTTTTACGGTTATTGTAAATGAAAGGATTGTTTCTGGGTCATTTCTAATGTAACTGCCACTTCTACTACACTTGGCTATCCTTACTGTTAGCATAGCCCATTGCAAACGGTGCAACTGTTAGCAAGCAAGTCAATGGTGTCGTCCATCGGTACAAATATTTTCATGCGTTATGGTTTTTATTGATTTTATACTGAAAAATTGTGCATTATTTTTTCATTTTTCATTCAACAATTAATGTAACATACGCACACAAATTCTGTTCATGTTTATTTGGGAACACTATAGCCATTATCACCCTGCCAGGTATTGTAATCTTTGTCTGTGTGTGAGTATGTTTGTGTGAGTGCCTGAGTGTGTGTGTGTTAGTGCATGTGTGTTTGTCGAAAAATACTGAAATCTCTAACCACCCTGTGAAGTCAAAATCCCAGCGCTGTCTGTATTCTATTGTGTTATTCTGTATTTTATTGTGTTATTCTGCATTTAATTGTGTTATTCTGTATTCTATTGTGTTATTCTGTATTGTATTGTGTTATTCTGTATTGTATTGTGTTATTCTGTATTATATTGTGTTATTCTGTATTGTATTGTGTTATTCTGTATTGTATTGTGTTATTCTGTATTATATTGTGTTATTTTGTATTGTATTGTGTTATTCTGTATTGTATTGTGTTATTCTGTATTATATTGTGTTATTCTGTATTGTATTGTGTTATTCTGTATTGTATTGTGTTATTCTGTATTGTATTGTGTTATTCTGTATTGTATTGTGTTATTCTGTATTATATTGTGTTATTCTGTATTGTATTGTGTTATTCTGTATTGTATTGTGTTATTCTGTATTGTATTGTGTTATTCTGTATTGTATTGTGTTATTCTGTATTCTATTGTGTTATCCTGTATTTTATTGTATGGTATGTTGTCATTTCCTATGTATTTTCTTGCCTATAATCCGGCATATTTATATTTGTTTTAAATGATGTTCATTAATGTGCATTGTCAAATAAATAAATAATGAAGTGTTAACGCTGGTTCAGCCACGGTTTCTCCTTCGATGAAAAATGGACCACAAATTCTGCTTAGATATATAAAAAAGGTTTAATATATAAAAGACAGAATATAAGATACAGACAAGTGGCAGACTGCTTGATCCAGTCCGGGTCCTCTCCCTTGCACACCCAAAGCAAAAAGACACTACTTCAAGACAGGCTATCGATGAAAAGCACACAGTCACATGACCTGATAATTGAAAACACATGTCTCACCATCCTTAGGTGAACACAATAGCTCCTTTCTCCAAAACACACAGTAGCCCCTCTCAAAGTAAGCCTGAGGCTATAACAGATGTTTTCTGGTCCTCTTAATTTAACTTCCTGTGTATAATAGCTGGGGGTGGGTTGGTTCCACACATTCTTCACCCTGCCTGGATCAATACTACTAGTCTAACGTTACATTTATTAATATGATAATAACACAATAACATACTCCATTGACATAATTCCCCCCTATTCATAATATATAAATGTAAAGTTTTAACATCCAGCATTACATCTCTTCTCAGTTTTCTGCAATACCTTCATAACAAACTTACACAGAAATATCAAAATCATCATTTACATTTGTGTGAGCTAACAACGCTTGACATTGATCCGAAAACAATGTGTCTGCAACTGCAGTGTTTATCATCCTGTTGGTTAAAGACTTCGCACATGGCAACAAACAAGTGACAAATATGCAAAATAAAACCAAAATCATTATTGCAGGTGTCGCTATTTTCAATATCAGTTGCCACCATGCTCCAGTAGAAAACCATGACAATAAGTCCCAATTCATGTTGTCATTGTCTCGCTCACTTAGCATCTCAGTTTTAAGACTTTTTAATCGATCCAAAATTAGTGAATAATTTGAGTTGGATGATGGAATGAACGTACAACAATGATCCTTAATTAACTGACACACACCACCAGTTTCAGATAAAACAAAATCTAATGCCACTCGATTCTGCATGATCATTTGACGCATAGCCTCTTTCTCTGGATCCCCCCTGATTTGTTCAGTGAGGTCCATGACAATATTAGTCAAATTCTCCAAATTCCATGCAATATCATTCATCCTATGACTTAAATATGCAACTCCATACATGGGAAGGGCTGTCATGAACACTCCTCTTACATCTGAGATTAAAGGTGGGCTTCTGGCCGCTGTGGCAGCAGCCCTTTTATGCCTCTGGCCCAAGTGCTGTGTCAAGTTATCACTTGAAATGATATAAGAGGCCGGACCTAGGGTGGCCAGATGACAAGTTCCACACCATCTCTCTGGAAGCCACAGATACACTTTATCTCCACAAACCCACACCTGGTTTGACGGGCATGGATAGCCCCAAAACCCCGGGACCTCCACCAAAAAAGCTGGGTGTGAGTGCCAGTTGGCCACTCCACTGACCTCACCCACTTTAGTGAAATTAATCACTGGGAACTCCCGTGCGGTCGGAGTAGTAGTGAAGTATAATCTGTGATGTATCTCAGAGGTTTGTTGGTTATATGTGGCAATAGGCAGAACATCATCACAGGTGGATGTTCCTACATATTGGTTAGCATCCTCCCAGGGCCCCGGCACATTGCATTTCCTACTCAGACACAGAGGAGAATTGGCTGGAAATCGAGCCACAGTCACACCTTTCTCATTAGTCATATTTGTACTTAAAGAGAAGTTCCGGACTTCTCCACTCTGTTACATTTTGGATTGAGAGACTAGTGCAATTAGGCAGCCATTCCACATATTTAGAGTAGTTCATGCCAATTGAATGTAAGGTATAAAAAGCCATAGTGCATATAGTTGTTAAAGCTGAGACTGGATGTGGTGTTATATAAGGATTTGAATTTGAATGATGAGGAACAAATGCACAAACATAACAATCTGACATATTATTTGCCTGAGCCGTTATTTCAGCCATGCGATACCAGTAGTTGTCTTTATAATGATCTACATCTATTTCTGCTCTAGCTGTACGCTTGACATTGTTATATTGTTGACTCCCCCACCAGAGCAGTGATGGAACCACAATAACTATCAATGTAATCAGCATTATTAGACCACTACTGCATCGAAGTCCATGTCGAGTGGAGAATACTTTGAAGACCATCTTGTAAACAGTCCTTTTTGAAACAGTCCAATTCACCAATATCACAAGATGAGAGGTTACTAGCACATCATCAAGTTGTACAAACTGTGTTTCTTGTGCATTAAACCACTGGAGGATCTCCCTGCTTCACTGACTGTTGAGACGAGCACATCTGCCCCCCTTTGTAGGTCAGCCTTCCCCTCCGCTGTGGTTGACACAAAATCTCTCAGATTTCTCTTTTTGCAGTGTGAGAGGTGAATCCACGTGGGTCTTTCTGCTATCTTCACAGCAGTGGGTGTCGTCAGAAGCACTTGATGCGGACCTTCCCACCGTGGACTGGACCAGGACTTTCGTTTGATGACTTTAACAAACACCCAGTCTCCAACTCGAACAGGCAGCTCCTGTGCACAAAATGGTTGACTCTGAACATTATTTGTTTCTTGACACGCTCTAGTCAATAATGTTTTTCTCATATAGTCAGCCAACGTAGGATTATCATCAGGAGAGAACTGCTTATTTGGCTGTAAATCTGGAAGTGTGTATGACCTACCATATAATATTTCAAATGGTGTCAATGCACTACCCTGAGTAGGTGTTATATGCATGCTTAACTGTACCAAGTCTATGCATTCAGGCCATTGTCTGTTTGTTTCCTCCATGCATTTCCTCAATTTAGCTTTAACAGTGCCGTTATTTCTTTCAACTAAACCTGCACTTTGTGGATGGTAGCTACAATGTCTTTTTAGATTTATGTTGAGATTTTGTCCCACCTTATCAATCACATCATTTACAAAATGTGTTCCATTGTCACTCCTGATAACTCTGGGAATCGAAAATGTTGGCACAATTCTTTTACATATTGCTTTAGCCACTGTTAGAGCGTCCGGAGAGTGACAAGGAAACAATTCTACCCATTTGGAAAATGCATCAATAATCACGAGGCAATATTCCAAATTATTCACTTTATTTAACTGGATAAAGTCCATGTGGATTTCTTCAAAAGGATGTGTGGGTTTAGGAAATACCCCCCTTTTTGGTCTCATATTTCCTTGTGAATTGTGTTTTATACAGATTACACACTGATTACAAAAATGTTTTGAGTATAAATTGTACCCATATGTTGTGTAATATTTGTTCACCAATCCACACATACTTGCAGAAGAAACATGGGTTACTCCGTGGCTCACTAAAGCCGCCCATTTAAACATTGATTTAGGTAGAACTGGCTAATCGTTTGGACCCATGTACAAACTCCCATTGAATATAGCTCCCTCTTTAAGCCATTTCTCTTTTTCTGCTTTTGGCGCTTGTTGCTGCATTTCTTTTAAAAGATCGTCAGAATCTTGTGTTTCTTCACTAAGCAGTAATCCTGTTACTTCTTTTGCAGCTTTATCAGCTGTGTCATTTCCTGTTGACACTTTGTCTGTCCATCGCGTGTGAGCTTCACATTTACATACAGCAAGCTGCTGTGGCAACATTATCGCTTTGAGTAAATTCTTTAATAATGTTGCATGTTTTACATCTTTTCCCGCAGAAGTTTTATAACCACGATGTTTCCACTGTTGACAAAACAAATGAACTGTAGCGTATGCATATTGGCTATCAGTATACACCGTTAATTTCTTATCTTTATGCAATTCACAAGCTCTTGTTAAAGCTACTAATTCTGCTGCTTGTGCAGATAAGTTACTTGGAAGTACTTTTGCTTCAATTGTTTTATCCACAGTGGTAACAGAGTATCCTACATGATTTTTCCCAAACTCATCTTTCCCTGCTGAGCCATCAACAAACACTGTAATTCCCCCAGAGAGTGGCACGTCCTTTATATCAGGTCTTGGACGGAAGTCTTTATATGCTTCTTGAACACAATCATGTGCAGTGCCATCTCCTTCTGTTGGAATTAGAGTAGATGGATTTACTGTATGACATCTTTCTACGGTCACATGTGATTGTGACAGCAGAAGTGTCATGCAGGAAAGGTGACGGGCTGGTGATAGGAATGTCATGCTTGTTTGCAAAAGTAGCATTGACACAGCATGTGGTACTTTCAAGGTCAATGGGTGAAACAGAACAACTTCAGCAGATGCCTGGACAGCTAATGCTGCAGCCAAAACCGCTTGGACACACACTGGAGTCGCTCTGGCCACCGGGTCAAGCTTCGAAGAGTAATAAGCAATTGGTCTTTGTTTTGACCCCCATTTTTGAGTCAACACTGATGTCATGAATCCATTTTTACAGTCAACTGTCTGTTCAAATGGCTTAGAGTAGTCCGGCAAAGCTAAAACTGTTGAGCTAGCTATAATTCCTTTAATTTTGCTAAAGGCTTTGACTGCTTCATCAGTCCAATGAATGTTTTCTTTAGGTGTCATTGGCTTTTCAAAAATTAATTTTGTAATGGTCTTACTAATTCTGCATAATTAGCTACCCATTGCCGGCAATAATTACATAACCCCAAAAATGACATCATCTGTTTTTTAGTTTCGGGTCTAGGTGCAGCTAAAATAGAAGCTTTTCTTTCCCCATGAATTAACCTTCCATCTTTGGTTAATGTATGACCTAGGTATTTAACTTCTGTCTTCCATAACTGTATTTTATTTTTGCTGACCTTATTGCCAGTTTTAGCCAAGTGTTTCAGTAAAGCTATAGTATCTTTTTTACAGCTCTCAACTGTCTTAGACGCCACCAAAATGTCATCCACATAGCTCAAAATCTGGCTTCCCTCCGGTGGATTAAAATCAGCAAGACAATTTTTTATTGCATCAGAGAAAATAGTTGGGGATTCAGCAAACCCCTGGCTTAATCTTGTGAAAACATATCTTTCCCCTTCAAAGGTAAATGCAAACCAAAATTGACTGTCTTTATGCACTGGAATGGACCAAAATGCATTGCTGAGATCAATCACAGAGAAGATTTTAGCCTCTGGTCATAATTGATTAAGCAGTGTATGTGGATCTGGTACATTAGGTGCTCTTTGAATAACTGCTTCATTCACAGCTCGCAGATCTTGAACCATTCTCCAAGCTGTCGATGGAGATGCCTTTTTAACTGGGAATATTGGTGTGTTACAAGGGGAATCTGAGCATTTTTGAATTATTCCTTTTTTAATTAAATCCTGTATTACAGGTTTTATTCCTTCTACTGCATCAGGTTTTAAAGGATATTGTTTTATCCTGGGCCTGTACTCAGTTTTTGCTCTGATCTCCACTGGTAACATTCCCTTAATTAACCCAACATCTGTGGGTCCCTTTGACCACACCTCATCTGGAACTTGCTCAAGCTCCTCCTCCTCTTCCTGTGTTAGAGTCATTAGTCATGCAAGCTCCTGGTCAGTCAGATGTACAGCTGGCGTACATACTACTGTCCAGTTTATCTTTTGTTTTCTCCAGCCAGTTGTTTTACTCCAGTATACTCCTACTTTTTTATCTTGCTCCCAATCTCTAATTGATTCCACTTGACCAACAAAGGCATTGTTATCACTCCACTCTGCCTCTGGGTCTTTGGATATAGAGATATGTGGAATCTGCAAATCTCCCATGAGTTGTTTTACTGCATCTGCCACTCCTACAGTGCAGAAACTTGTTTTGTCTCTCCAGTAAATGTCTCTAATTTGAACTCTCTGCGGACCCAATTTTTTTACAAGCTTATCGTAAACTGGATCACCTCCTGGAGTTGTTTTAAATCTCAGAGTGACATGTAACTCATCATGTTGTTTGACAATGGCACTTGGATTTAATGCCTGTTTAGCCCTTTTTACAATTTCTTTCCCTGATTCACCAGGGTCACTTGTTGGCATGTCCAAAGTCCAACAATACAATACTGATCCCTCCGCTTCTAGGACATGGATATCAGTGTTGCTACAGCGCCTAGCTTCCATATTTCCATTTTTGTTTGGAAATATTCCCATTTTTAAAGCAACCATTGCATCACGTCCGAGTAGATTGTATGGGCACAGCGGTGACAGAACCACTTTCAACATGGCTTCATCACATGTTTCTGGATTTGTTATTGTAATCAACTGACTCAAATTTTGTTTTTGCACTAACCCATTAGCTGATCTCACTGTGATTGAGTTTTTTGAAATGGGTATATTGCTCACATCCCTAATCACTGTTTTATCCGCTCCAGAATCACAAAGGAACACATAGGGCCTTTCTTCAATGTAAAGTGTTATTTCTGGTTTAGACACATGAAAAATATCTAATTGAGTGAAATCTATAACCTCATCACATTGCTTTGCCAAATCAGAATCATATCCATTTTCATTTTCAATTATGGAAGTCATTTTTAAATTTGGAATTTTCACTGTTTCATCATTACTTTTTGTCAGAACTTTAGTTTTGTTATTACTCCCTAGTCATGCATTGTGATGTTTTTGATTTCTCCCTTTTTTTTCTACATATTCTTCTCTCTCTTTTCCCCATCTGAACTTGATTCACATTCTCTGGTCCATGCTTCACATTCTCTCGCCCAATGTCCTTTCTTTTTGCATATGTAACAATAATCATTGCTTTTGTCCAACTTTCTCTCTCTCCTAGTCTTCATCTGCCCCCTCCCTCTGCTTTGACCTCTGCCTCTATTCTGCTCCCTCCTTGCTGATTGGCCCTGTGCTTTCTGGAAACACAAGTCTCCCAAATCTTGCAGGAAAGAATCTACTGATCTGGCTTGCTCTTCTCTCTCTTTATTTCTCTTTTTATTTCTAGCAACCACTTCAGCATGAATAGCATGTGTTATAAAATCAGGCAGCGTCGCAGTAGGCAATCCAACAAAATTTCTCTTTATCCATTCAGAGACTTCTGGTCTTAAATTAGCCAACATCCCTTGTTTAAACTGTTGATCCCAAATTACACGTTCCGCTGCATTATTGTCTCTCAACCCACTGTGTTTTCTAAAGGCTATTTCAAACCGCACTCTAAAATCTACTACTGTCTCATCCTCCATTTGTCTTACCTGAGCTAACTTCCCATAGTCAGGTAAAGTTTTGAACATTTCTCTGATTTGAGTATGTAGAGTATTTAATCTATCATTAATGAGTGGGTCTGCTGCAGGAAGAAGCACAGGTGGGTTTGCATTGTTATTTGGGTTATAGTGTTGTCTTACTCTTGTCCAATCAACTCCCATTTTCGTCATGTAAATGTCCCTAATTTCAATTCCGTTAAGCCTATACATGTCCACCAGTTGTCTCATACCATCGCAAAATCCATCTGGGTCTTCTCTATGGCTTGGGACACTTTCTGTGGCTTTAATTATGTCTGCTTTCGTCCAAGTACGAAAGACATACATAGTAGGCAAACTTCCAACCACTTGTGGATCATGAGTGGGATTTGGGACTTCTATCATTGGGAATGCATCTGCACCTCTCTCTGAGAAGTCAACCCTTGGACTGAAAAGGTTTCCAAAACTTTTGCTCCAAGACGCGTTCATTGGAAGCCGTGATCTAGTAGCAACAGGTGTTTGTACATCACAGACTTGTGGTTGTGCTGCTGCTTCAAGCTCTGCATGTGGATACAAACTATCCTGCAGTTTTACAGAATTATCTGAGAATAGATTTGTTGTCTGTTGCAGTGGAGTATATTGAGGTGGTGCCGCTGTGTATTTATGAGCCTGTACTACAGCCTGCTGCTGCTGCTGCTGCTGCTGCTGCTGCTGCTGCTGCTGCTGCTGCACATGGTGCTGCTGCTGCTGCTGCTGCTGCTGCTGCTGCACATGGCGCCTCCCTGATTGGACCAAATTGTCTTCTTCTGTTGTAAAGGCAACTAGGCTGGTTTCACTCTTCTTCTCTTTAATTTGCTTATTCCTACACTTTGCTGCAACTAACCACAGCTCTGCCATTTTCTGCTCATGCAATTGTTTTTCTGATGGCAACTTTTTGGATTTAAGTCCTAAACTAACTTTCATCACCAGTGTTTCACACTCTTTTAGTGTTAGTTTACCTTCAAACCCATACTTCTTCTTCCAGTTTTTTAAATACTTAACTGATTCAGGATTTTTTCTCTGCATAAACTTAGGATCCCCTTTCAGATCCACAGTTTTAGTAAAAGATGAACCCATATTTACTCTTTAGTAAATTACTTAGATATCTTCTTCAACTTCTATTTAATAACTATTGCTTATACAACAGTGGATATTAATTACACATTTGTAAACGATCTTAGTGGAATGCCTCACGGGCCAAATCACTTCCTCGAGAAACAAGCTTCTAGATAAAACTTAATGTTTCATCCGGTTTCTCCCGGGTGTTTAATCACAAGGAATGTAATTGTTTTAGACCACTTTCACGATTACTTAAAACATAATGAGATGCAATCCTTTCTCTACTTCACCAAGCCGACAACTTTTCGTTATCACCGCAAGGTTTCTGGTTGTCCGGTGCTTCGAGTATAGATTGACCTCCTTTCACACACACATTCACACAGACGTCTTTAATTGAAAATGAACTCCGTTCACTTTTAACTGCAGTAAAAAGTAGTCCCCGACTTACTCTAAATAATAACCCCGTTATTATTACAGTCTATGATAGTTCCAGACTATCTAAAAGAATAACCTGTTGTTATTCCGGGCTCCCCCTTGACTGTCTTTAATAGCTCTCTGACTATTAGAAGGATAAACCTCGTTATCCCAGGCCTAAGAAATAGCTCCTCGACTATTAAAAAGGATAAACCTCGTTATCCCCGGCCTCTTTTTTGAGTCAAAAGTAAATTGACTTCAAAAGTAAATTCACACTTGCCTGTTATCGCGATGTCCGTGGCTTTTGTGTCTTCAATCCGAAATTCGAAGCTGATCAAACCCCACACAGAGAGACTGTTGCTGCAGTTGTTTTTCGACCTGCAACCTCCAAGCCACGCTGCTGTTTCAGATCTCCAGTACTGTAGGACGACGGTCAGCTCCAAAAAAATGATGTTTTGACATCCGGCTCAAGAAGGACCAAAATATGTTAACGCTGGTTCAGCCACGGTTTCTCCTTCGATGAAAAATGGACCACAAATTCTGCTTAGATATATAAAAAAGGTTTAATATATAAAAGACAGAATATAAGATACAGACAAGTGGCAGACTGCTTGATCCAGTCCGGGTCCTCTCCCTTGCACACCCAAAGCAAAAAGACACTACTTCAAGACAGGCTATCGATGAAAAGCACACAGTCACATGACCTGATAATTGAAAACACATGTCTCACCATCCTTAGGTGAACACAATAGCTCCTTTCTCCAAAACACACAGTAGCCCCTCTCAAAGTAAGCCTGAGGCTATAACAGATGTTTTCTGGTCCTCTTAATTTAACTTCCTGTGTATAATAGCTGGGGGTGGGTTGGTTCCACACATTCTTCACCCTGCCTGGATCAATACTACTAGTCTAACGTTACATTTATTAATATGATAATAACACAATAACATACTCCATTGACATGAAGCCACAAATTAGACGAGAGATTGTTATATTAAATTGTAATGACTATTTTAATTCCATGTCATTTTACGGATTTTACGGATTACGTTGTGATGGATGGACAGACGTTCCTTGCTTTTTCAGAAAGATAGATGGACAGATAGATACATGAATAGATAGTAGGTCCTATTGCGTACAAAACACAAATAAAATGTGACAATATCCGTGTATAGATACAGGAATTACAAATACTTTAGGACGGAGGCGCCTGTACTGTACACACATCTGTACACCGCCGTGATTGTGACGAGTTTGACCCCCAGCGCACACATCCACAGGCTGTCTGCCGCTGGCCTTTCTGGCTGCTGCCCACCCCCCCACCCCCCACACCTGCCCCCAGGAGCGCAGAGGATGGAGCAGAGCAATGCGGCGCCGTGACAGTGACATCTATCGCATGCAATGAATAATCAATGAACACCATCTGGCACCGACAACGGGGGAGCGCCGCGCCGGCCGTTTACTCCGCCATGACTTCCTCTTTCTGAGTCCCACTGTTTTCACCTGAGCTCTGCACCAATTTTTTTTCCCCACGTATTAATCTGTCACGCTTCTAACTTCATTTGTCCGCACGCTAGCATACCACCCCCCGCCCCTTCCTCTCTCTCTCTCTCTCTCTCTCTCATTCTTTTTTGCTCTGGGGTGGTTCACGTGACAGCATAGTCATGGTATATTTCATCTTCATTTTTCTGTACCATTTCTGCAGGCCACTAATAAGATGACCTGTTGCCCTTTAAAAGACACAGACTTTAATGATTTAAAGTTGGAGAATACCTTATTAAAGCGGGCTGGGTCTGGAGGTTATGTGCGTTAGAGTTTCTTCTGGAGATGCTATTAAAAGTGTTGGCCTGTATGTATTAGATATTCTACTTCATGTCTTAATGCAGTCAGACTTTCAGTGATATTTCTTCAAAGGGGTTTTTAGCCTTGTTGGGGGTAGGATGAACCAAACACGTCTCATTGATTTTACAAATTATATTCATATTAACATAATCAGCAAATATATGTGGGTGGATGTAGTCAAAACTTGCCTATGGAGAGCTGAAAAAGTAGGTCTGTGCCCAGCTTTAACAGCAGATTTAACAGCAGAACTTTCACAGCAGTCATGAATGATAAATAAATCATAGTGTTGATAGTAGTCATAACGTCTATCATAGGGTTGATGTGTAATTTATTGTGTTATTTGACCTAATTTCACTTGGAATTATTTTAACATTAACTCTTTGATGTTCACTCCTTGAAGAAAGAAACATCTTTTTTGGAGGGGATTTTCTGAGATGTAGGAGCACACTTTTTTTTAACCCCCTAGTTTTTTAATTGTAGGCCTCTACGAAATGGTTGGGTGGCAGCTCGGTGGTAAAAAATGCCCATAATCAAGTGATAGAGATTCCCTAATGAGGTAGATTTCAGTTCCAAGCTTCAAGTAGATATAGAGACTCAAAAAGTGCTCAAAAAAAAAAAAACCATTAAAGGGTTAAACTAGTGCAGTGTAGATTGACGGGCCCATCAGGTTTTAGTTAATTATTCAGTTTTTCTGCTACTGGACACCTGAATTTCATCAAAAATCAAAAAAGTATCTATCTATCTATCTATTAGCTTTTCACGAAGATAGGACAGATGTTCCTTATTTTGATAGATAGATGATAAATACAGTGATTATTGTATTGATTTTTTTTTTTATCTGGAAATCCTCTTGCAGCCTCCCCCTCCAGCTCAGTGTCAGACGCCTCCCTCTGGGGTCTCACCCTCCACTTTCCTCCACCAGTTTAGAGGACGTGTCCATTGTCAATACTGCTGCTTTGTAGAAAAAAATCTATGATAATAATATAACATTTTGTGATGTTTAAGAACACATATACCTGGAACCATTCTATAGATTAAAGCATGAAATCAATAGAAATCTACAAATCATAAAAAAATATGTATAAGCAAAGTGTGTGGACCAAATGTTTTCCAATCAAAAGAACAACACTTTGCTTTTCATTTGTGAATAAAAGACAATTTACCCCCAACTGCGTGCACAATTTAAAAAGTAAACACCTAAACACATTTAATTGACATAATATTTAAAGGGAAATGCAATGTACTTGTTCCTCCTGCAGCCGATAAAGGCCCAAACTTGAATCTCTAGAACAGTAGCTACACAGTTCAGATTCAGATTCAGATTCAGTTTTATTTGCCATTTGCAGTAAAAAAAAAAACACATTGGAATACATCAGCAAAAAGTCTCCAGTGTGCACAGACAAATACAAACATAAAACAACATTAAAATACAAAAATAAAACAAATAAAACAGTTCGTTAAACAATCAGAACTCCACATAATAATTGTATGTGTTATTGCTCTTTAAAAGAATCACACTTTTGGAGAAGAATACTGTAACTGTTTTCTGAAGCAATTGTGAAAGAAAAAAAATAAGGATATTAGCACCAACAGAATATATTGAGTTGTATTTATTTTCACCAAATAAAAGTGTTTCGATCAGATACCATATACGGGTATAACAAGATTTTTTCCCCACTGAGGGACAAATGAAGGATCTCTTTATCTTAATTTTTTATACCGAAATAATTTAATTTCTTCCTTATGAGCTCCTATCATTTAAGTGCAGTTTTGCACATTTTTCTTTCCATTTTAATAATCTGTTTTTGATGTTTATCTTTATTGTTTTTATTGATTCCATGTGTGGCTCATATTGAACATGCAGACAATCTTTTAATTTCCTTTGGGATTAATCAAATACATATCTATCCAAATGTAGAAGGTAGACGGAGAATTTTCTGGTAAAAACTGTGAGAACGTTGGAATCTCACAGAGGCCCAATCTCTCTCTTAAAGGGTGAATAACAGCGATATATTAGACAGGAGCACCGCCTGAAGAGCCCGACGTATAGAGTTAAGAAGATCAAGCTGCTCTAAGATATTATATTTGCCCCAGTGTGGGTTTTTTACAGCAGGTATTCGCCCCCACAGAGACCAGCCTTAGCTATTCATTAATTTGCCGAACAACATTCAATATTAATTTTCCTGCTGCCTTGTGGCTATTACCAAAAAAAAGACAAAATAACACATAATACTTTTTTTAAATTGTCTCCAGCGCAGTCTTTCGGGGGTTTGACTGCTGCAGATTCTATAACAAGAAAAACATATGCCGGTGTGTGTAATTGTTTTTTTATGAAAGACGGGCGGACAATATGCCTCTGGATAAAGTAGCAAGTACTTAAGCAGCAGTATAAGAAGCAGTAAATCAATGTATTATTAATGGCAAAAACAATATACTGTGATATACTAACCAAGTGATCTATAGAATATTTATTTCTGTCTATGCTCAGCTTGTAACTAACCATATGACGGCAAAGTGGCAGAGTGGTTTGCTCTCTCGTTCCACAGCAAGAATATTTGATTCCATCTCCAGACATGGTTTTTCTGAGCGGAATTTGCATGTTCTCCCTGTGTCTGCGAAGGTTTCCTCTGGGTGCTCCGACTTCCCAGACCGACTAAAAACATTGGTTTTATATAATGCTTTTCAGGACACTCACAGACGCTCTTATGTCAATATTTTTTCACTCCATACACAGCGGTGATAAACTACTACTGTAGTCACCGCTGCCCTGGGGCAAACTGACAGTGAGGCAACCAGTATATGCCATCGGCCCCTCTGACCACAACCAGCCATTCACACACACACACAACAGAGTCATTCAATAATTCAATAATGTGCCCAAAGACACTGTGACAGTTTGGCACTTTACAGCCGCCCCACTGTAAGCAAGAAGGTCCTGGGTTCAATTCCCGGTCGGACCAGGGCCTTTCTGAGTGGAGTTTGCATGTTCTCCCCGTGTCTGCGTAGGTTTCCTCCGGGTACTCCGGTTTCCCCTACCACTAAAAATATGTACAATAGATCTGGCATGCGCCTCCTGTTTGGCGACCCTGCTCCCATCTCTGTGTGGAGCCCTGGAGTGCCCAAAAATAACAATTGTAAAGCGCTTTGTGATTCTGGTCTGTGAAAGGCAGTATACAAATAAAGATTACTTACTTACTTACACTGTGGCACCTGGTATTTCAAGAGGTCTCCCATCACGGTACTACTCAGGCTCCGTCTTGCACAGCTTCAGAGGTCTGACACAATCTGACTTTAACATGCAAGTATAGCAGCAAAAACTTCCTTCAGCCGAGGATCAAAATCTGGAGATGGGACCCCGGGCGACCTGGCAACCTGTGGCATTGCAGGATGGGTCAAATGCAGAGGACAAATTGCCCAACTGGGAGAAATAAAGTGTACCTTAACCTTCAGACAGAAGATAGGAAACCAATTCAGGGACCCTAGAAAGGAATAGCAATATCTTGGTGACATTTAATACCTGTCAGGCCATTTCAAACTAACACAAAATAAAGACTAAAGTCTTTAGTGAAAGCCATAGTGGAAGTAGAATCATTTTTCTTGTCTGGAAATATAATTTTACCACTATATATTGATCTTGTTGTTGCTGAAAACATCCGTTCTATGTGTAACCATAAATGATCAACATAACCCTCTCTGTCCATGGGGGACTTCTTCATAAGGCAGGTTTCCCAGAACAACATGAGGAGGTAGGTGGACTGCTTTGCCCCAATGTTTTCACTGGACGGTCCCACTGTGCCGGCCTCCATTGGTCCGGGACCATGGCCATGCACAGATCTGGCTCTTGGGCTCTTGATGGCAGCCGTTTACACACAAATATGGCTGGACGACAGGAGAAGGCGAGCAGTCCTTCGTGTTTAGTTAATCCCAAGCGTCCCATTGGTCTGAAATGATTTCAGCTCGTGCCTCCTGGCTTCAGATTGCACGGGAGAAAGTCCAGCTCCTACGACATCTGACTGCGTTTCACTGGAACAGAAGGACGCCGCACACCAAACGTAGATAACAGTGACAACAGTGAAAAGTGTGTTTATCTCTTAACTCTTTCCTCAGACATGTCAGCTGTAATGTCCCAAAGGCAGAAGCATCGAGGGTTTTTACTGCACAAATTACTGAATGTAATCACATTATTTGCAAAGCCACATAACACCAGCTTGTGAGAATGTATTTATAACCCAAAGAGGCTTGACTTTGTCCTTGGTCTGTTTCAGACACATTTGATGGTATTTTTACTTCACTTCCAGCCGGTTCCCTTTAATCTTAGCTTAATTGAGGCACAGGACACCCCCCACTGCTCACAGCCCTCAGCTGCCTCCATATGACCTCTGAGAGGTGGTGGCACAACGGATGGGTGCCTCCAACTGCCTGCTTTAATCAGGCTGGTGGCTGGCTTTTTATCATCTCTGAACAAATATTTAAATTGAAGGCGAGAACCTCTGTGTTGTGAAGCTGCAGTACATGCTGAAGGTAATGAACTGGCAAAGAACGGGAGGTCAACAAGGGCACGCGTCACAAGAGATAAACTATAACAAAACATTGTGTTTGTCCTTCATCAAACTGACCCTTTTGTGTACTTTTTGGAGAACCAAATAGTGTTTTTACTTCATGGCGTGTGTGAATAATATGTTTTTCTTCACGTTTAGAAAACTTGGATTAACACTTTTCTTGTAAAAACCTTTTCCCAAGGACATGACTGAACTTGGCGAACAAGAGTAAAGTAAAATCTATCGCTGCCAGAAATCCTTCAAGAACACGGTCTTCTTTGAACCTAAAGCAGGATGAATATTCTGCCTTTAATTTGACTCGAAAATGGGTTGGAAAAGTGTGTTTCATACCACTACTCACCCATTCACTCATCTACATGTGGGAAAGTGAACTTTTAATAAGGACTTTTAACTGCTTTTATTTTTGTGATGTGTTTTGTGTGTTTTTATATTTTTATTGCATGGATTTTAATCACAGTTCCTTAATTATCCTAATTACCCACACCTGCTTTTAACCAAGAGGACCTCAAATTGGGGGCGGGCACTGGAGCGAGAGAACAGAGTGACAGAGCACGAGTGGAGAAGGACGAGACCGGACCGGGCCAAAGAAGGAGCACCGCCAGCCAGAGACCACTGGGGACTGAGGCCAGCGGGGAGAGCGGCACCGGTGAGGTGCATTTCTTAATCATTTCTTAATCATCATTGACAGCTCACAGGCGCGTGCGCACAGGGCTAGGCCCTGAATCACGGAGGGATGTGTCCGCTCTCCCCCGCGGGTGCCCGGTGGCGACCCGTGGTTGGCGCGTGACTGGCGGGACGGTGGCCCGGTCCCAGGACGGAGAAAGGCCTGGAGGGAACGAAGGCCAGGGAGGACACTGGTGACCAGCGGACTGCGGGTGTTTTAACTTCTTTTTAATGGACCTTTTGTAAATATTTTGTTACATTTTATTCACTTTTTATCCTCTTGCTCTTTTATTGATCTCAACAGACTCTTTTTAACCTGTGACATACACATCATTGTGCGCACACAAGATGTTTAAGTGTCTTGCTCGAGAACACACCACAGCATTCACCAAAACAGGATATGAACCACCAACCTTCAGCTCAGAGGACGCTCACTGCCCCCACTCCCCTCTTTGTTTTTGTCTTCACATACTTTTGTCCAGTCATTGTGCAAGCAATATTTTTTGATAGTTCATAGATTAATGTTTTTGGTAATATTTTTTTCTTTTAGTAATTTGATGGCATGAAGGAGCTATAAATAGCACTTGTGCGTTTCCAGAACCAGCTGGTGCCACATGGTTTGATTTGGTGAGCTTTTTGTAGCATTACTTATCGTTTGTTTTGTTACATTTTGTTGAGGGTGGGCTTTCTTCATTTTTCTTCATCTATTGAGTCTAAAGAAAGTCAGAGTGAAAGCTGATTCATAGTTGTCATTAAAAAAGACCAAAATAAGCTCATATAGAAGGATGTATTCATTCCCAGAACCCTCGGACCTTGCTCTAAAATCAGAAACCATAACTCTTCTTTGTATTTGCCAAGAACCCTGAAACTAAACATGAGTGAAGGTCACAAAATAGATGAAAGGTACAAGAAGAAAAGTCTTATCAAGTACCAACTTTCTGAGTTTGAAGTTAGCAAGGCCATGAAAGGAAGTCGTGTGGACCAATGAGGTTAAGACAGAACTTTAAGCCCAGAATGGAAAATACATTTGGAGGGTTAAGGGGAGAGAATTTCGAGACACTGTCCACCTGTTGTGCACGGAGGTGGATCCATCATACTTCTTTCGCTGTTCCACAATGAAAATAGATCCCATGGGTTACTATTGCATCAGAGAGTTTGATTCTCTGATTTGCTGTTGACGAATCAACACTCCCCACAGGTAGTTCTCAGGTTGAGGAGAGCACTATAATGGTTGATACAAGGGTTATATGTTTTATTGATTTGTCTTTGGTGCACACCGGATAATTACAATTTGATTTTGAAACTGCACATTACAAAACAACTGAATCTGATGCATTTCTTAATCATCAGTATTTGCTAACTCGCTTGGGTTTGTGGGAATTTTGCCTTTTGTTTCTAACCAAAGCACAACACTACTTTGCTGGACCGACCATGACAGCGGCTGTGGGGCAGACAGAGGAGAAATACTGGATGGATTCTCACAATAGCACGATAACCAGCACACACTTGTCAGGACGATATTGCTTTACCTGCAATGGTCCATGTAATAGTATTAAACGTATATATCTTGTCTTTATCCAATTTCAGCATTTATTTATTGCTTGCCTCCGCTTGTCTCCATGGAGATATGACTATAGGCAGGCAAAACAACAATGGCCGTGTCCAATTTCATAGGTTTCATGATGAATAAAACCCAGTAATGAACCAAAATGTAAAGGTCACAGACTTATGCTCTGCGCTCCCTGGGCAACCAATAGCATGTGTATTGTTTTGAATACACATGGGTCTCTATCGGGATCACCTGTGGACTGTCTTCTTGGACTCGTGGGCTGGAGGTGGTGATGGTGGTGATGATCCAGGACACTCGATATTCAATCACATTTACGGACTTTATCAACATTTATGGACATTGGTCGTCTGCCCCTCATGGACCCATGGCTCTATGTGATTTTTATCATTGCATTTCCTCAGTGTGAGTTTGATGCTGAAACTTAAATATTTTGTTTTTACTCTTTTCAATGCACTATGGCCATTTATGATTGATTGTGTGATTTTAATGTTTTTAATGACATGTTTGTAATTTTAGCATGTTTTTGATATTTTTTGTCATCTTAATGTTTGTTTTTAAAGTTCTGTGGGATTTTATTCGTATTTTTTTCTGTTTGTAATTTATCCTTTATGTGATATGGGTTGTGAGGTGCTTTGTGTTGCCTTGTGTGGGAAAGGCGCTCTACAAATAAAAGTGGTGAAGGCATGGTTTTGTAAAGTTCTCAGAGAAAACTTGTGATTTAGGGCTATGCAAAAATATATTGAATTGAAATAGACAATCAAACACATACAGTATGCTAAAATAACAATTTAAATGCTATCTGAATGGTGCAGCATCCATCCATCCATTTTCTTCCGCTTTATCCGTTGCCGGGTCGTGGGGGCAGCAGTCTAAGCAGAGACGCCCAGACTTCCCAATCCACACACACTTGGTGCAGCATCACTATGATAAAAGCCTGCTTCAGTCGGAGTGGCAGATGTAATAAAGCAGCAGATACTGTAGTTGTTCATCTCGTGTTGGGATCAGAAGAGAAGTGTCAAAGTCTGCGAACGCTCCAGACTTCTCGTCCTGTTTACAAAGCAGTCTGAGGTCCAGATGCCCTGCGAGCACAGACAGAGGCTGTTTCTAACGAGAGGCTATTGGAGGCTGCAGCAGAACCGACCTGAACCGGGAGATCGGGCCCTATATATAATTTGAATTCCTAAAAGTGTTGTATGAAACTGGAAGCTAAAACATACACCGTGCACAACATACTTCACAGAATAACATCCTTGGAGCAGAATTCTCGGTGAGGCCCAGTAAGAAGGAGCCGTCTTCCTCTGCTTCAAAACTCAACTCAACTCAAGCCATGGCTGAAATCCAAGCAGCCCTGTGATCACGAGCCAGAACCTCACTCTATCTTTTAATGCATCGGTTTTATACAACGCTTTTTTCGGACACTCCAAGACTCTTCACATTGCGTTATTCATTCCCTCTGTACGCAGTGGTGAGAGGCAGAGGGGAGGCTCCCAGTCATTCACACATCATATCAGGCAATGTGGGTGAAATAGAAAGAATATTGGGTGTTTTATTTAATAATATTTTTTCTGTATTGAGATTTCTTATTCTATTTCTTTGGGGTTTTTTCAGATTTTGTTGACTATAATAATAATACTCTCCAATAAATTAAATATAAATCTATGTCTTTTTGTCCAATGTGAAAGAGTGTTTGATAATGTGTAAACAACTGAATACTATCCTATCATTTAGAAATGTATTGCAAACACTGAAACATACCCAGCCCTACTTTTCACAATTAAGAGTTCATTTGCAATAACACATATCTCCCTTTTGAAAAATTCCTCAAGCTACAATCTTCGACATGTTTTGTGATTAGCAGTAAACTAAATGTTTTTTCAAAATGTTTACCCGCTGTCCCATTGTCTGTTTCATGGCGTGATGATGGGATCCCTGAACCCGGCCCTCCTCCATCTGCACCTGAGGACTTCCCTGGTTGGCCCGACTCAACACCCCCTTAATTTCCCTCCATGCTGCCACCCATATAGGTCAGAACAAAACAGCACCGCAGTCAATCGCACCGTGGCAAATAGGTGAAGCCTGCATTGTTCCACAGTTTGTGTTGAGAGAAGTGTGTGATGCAGATCAAAACATTCAGCTCCTCACAAATATTGGGAACAGAGTAATTTCTTCATAGTCCTCCATCTCTGCTGCTGTGACCTAAAGTGCTGTTGCATTTTATTATTATTGTTGGCTACTTTAAGAATATTGTGTGTTTCTGGTGGTACTGGACACCTGAATTTATACTACGGGGATCAATAAAGTATCCATCTATCCATCCGTCCATCCCTCTATCTATCATCCATCTATCTATCATCTATCCATCCATCCAACCATCCATCCATCATCAAGTAAGTAATGTTTATTTCCTTTCACTCCACACCTGGGAGCGGGGTCACGCTCCTGTATGGTGACCCCGTAGAGTGGTATAGGGGATACCGGAGCACCTGGTGGAAACCTATGCATACACAGGCAGAACATGCAAACACAGAAAGGCCTGGAGGTGGAAATGAACTCAAAACCTTCTTGCTGTAATGCCCCAGCGCTAACCACTGCGCCGCCGTGCTGCAGAGAATAATCAAATCCTCTAACTCGTCATGAGGAAAGAGTGAATATTTCTGTATTCCTTAAATTCTCTATGTGACCATTATCATAATCTATCAAGAACATAACAAAAATAATACAGCTCTGGGAATTAATTGAGGTGATATGTTCATGGACCAGATCAAATCTTGGGCCACCCTCAAATCCAGGTTATCTCCTCGTGCCTTTTCCCCTCGTCTTCTTCAAATAATCGCATATCTATTTCCCCTCGCCAACACTTTGAGATGGACTATTTACGGAGCTGATGAGATGACCTCCATGTTAATGCATCAGCTGAACCTCAATGGTGGGAAGATTTGAAGATTGATTACGAAATGATGTCAGCACACCCAATCTCATTTGTTTGTGGAGTTTCAATTTCATGGACACATTTATCTGCACCTCACCTGGGACCGGGGGGCTGGGGGAGGGGCTCACAAAGCGGCTTCATCTTTCTTTTTCTCCACGTATGACAATATTGTGGTGGTTTGGCCGTGTGTGTGGGAGCATATTGGTTCTGGATTTCTTCTGGGTCAACTTAACAGCCATTTACTTAAAGACCATATTTACTGTTTTATTATAGCTCAAGCTTTGTACACTGCTTGTACATCCAGCGCTGTTGTCAGTGTTCTTATTTTGTGTAGATATTGCTGTAAATATTGTTGTGTGAGTTGGTTTGCCGTGTTTCAACATCTTTTTATCTCAATGTGTACAACTAGTTTACCCTCAGATATGCTGCATTATTACACAGTGGTGCAAAACTCATTGTGTTTCCAGAAGTCTCCCATTAAAGCAGTAACCAGGCCCAGTCCTGCTTAGCTTATGGGATCTAATAGTGTCAGATGCAGGTATGGAAAGCATGTGAATGAAAATGCCACTTATGAGGATAAGAGCCATCCCAGATAGCAAGCGGATGTGGGCCACATGTGGCAAACATGTGGGTCACATGGCATTGTTACGGCCCAAATGAAACAGATGTCAGCCAGATGTGGGCCACATCAGGCACACTATATGTGGCCCAAATATAGCAAATCAAACATGGGCCACATGTGGCAAATATATGGCAGTTCTGCAAATGAAAAATGGTGGATGAAACAGATGTCAGCCAGATGTGGGCCACATCCTGCATACTCTTTGTGGCCCAAATATAGCAAATCAAACATGGGCCACATGTGGCAAATATATGGCAGTTCTGTA
This sequence comes from Knipowitschia caucasica, assembly GCA_964034765.1. NCBI lineage: Eukaryota > Metazoa > Chordata > Actinopteri > Gobiiformes > Gobiidae > Knipowitschia > Knipowitschia caucasica. The sequence goes on along the minus strand of OZ035823.1, from coordinate 9,475,464 downwards.
AATGAAAAATGGTGGATGAGAACAGATGTCAGCCAGATGTGGGCCACATCCTGCATACTATATGTGGCCCAAATATACCAAATCACACATGGGCCACATGTGGCAAATATATGGCAGTTCTGCAAATGAAAAATGGTGGATGAAACAGATGTCAGCCAGATGTGGGCCACATCCTGCATACTATATGTGGCCCAAATATAGCAAATCAAACATGGCCCACATGTGGCAAATATATGGCAGTTCTGTAAATGAAAAATGGTGGATGAAACAGATGTCAGCCAGATGTGGGCCACATCCTGCCTACCATATGTGGCCCAAATATAGCAAATCACACATGGGCCACATGTGGCAAATATATGGCAGTTCTGCAAATGAAAAATGGTGGATGAAACAGATGTCAGCCAGATGTGGGCCACATCCTGCATACTCTTTGTGGCCCAAATATAGCAAATCAAACATGGGCCACATGTGGCAAATATACGGCAGTTCTGTAAATGAAAAATGGTGGATGAAACAGATGTCAGCCAGATGTGGGCCACATCCTGCATACTATATGTGGCCCAAATATAGCAAATCAAACATGGGCCACATGTGGCAAATATATGGCAGTTCTGTACATGAAAAATGGTGGATGAAACAGATGTCAGCCAGATATGGGCCACATCCTGCATACTATAAGTGGCCTAAAAACAAACATAATTGGCAATTTGTGGCAAATTTCCAGCAAATCTTGGATGCCAGAAGATCCCTGTCTTCATGTCTGTTGTATTGTTGCCATTTTGTTTTATTTTCTAATCAACACAATGGTTGTTTTTGGGTTATCATTTATTGATAGACCTTTCTAATATGGTATTACTTATTTTTTGGTGTTATCTTGTTCCACGATAACACAAAAAAAGTGATAAAATGTTGTGTTGTTATATACAGATTATATTATTGATTTGTTCGCATATGTATCAAGGTTTATTACGAGGAATGGCGGAAAAAGCCCAGAGAAAAAAAAAAACTTTTAGTAGCCGCGCAGCTTGTGCCCAGATGCATTCAAAACTAGTTGAAAACTGGTTAAATTCATTAATATTACAGGTCAATTTTGTTTTAGCCTAGCTTTAAGTTAATTACTATTTTGTCAATTTTAGAGCTCTATAATGTTTATTTATTTGATACTTTTAGCATTTCCTTAACATTTAGTGTGTGACCTAATGAGGGCGCCATAGAACCACCCATTTGAAAGTCCCATTGTTGCAAAACATAATTGTAATAATTTATCCCTTTATTGTACATTCATACATACATAGTCACGTCTCGTTGAACACATGTATTTATTGGTTAAACAAATAAAGGACAGTGAATCTAATCAAGAATTAAACTGTCTGTGTTTGCCTCATTTCCGTGTGCTTTTGAACGCATCTCTCCACCTCCCTCCCTCAAAGAGCGCGAATTTTGACAAACGCCGTTGTTCTGACGAGTTGGTCTACCCGTCGAGATGATCTGGCTCAGCTGTTAATGATGTAATGCAAACCTGCGCATGCGTGTCTCACGGCAGCCGAAGCAATCCAAGATGGCGGACATGTAGTCCGCGAATTTCTTTAAAAGTTTAATACAAACGAATTAAGACACGAATGTCACTTTTAATGCAATTTGAGGCGAGATGTTGATGGTTCCACGTTGTGATATGTGTGTTTTAAGAGTAAGAGTTTCGTGTAAAATTTGTTTTAAGCAGTACACTGCTCCTGTGAAACTACACTGCTGCTGTGTGATCGCTGTCCCTGAGTTGACTGCTGCATACGTCAGGCCCATGACGCGTCCTGTGACTGGTCTGTCGGGTTGATAATGGAAAAAATAAATTACATTTTATGCATGTATCATACTGTATTCAATATGATTAATAATAGTGCGTTCAAACGAAATATTTAATTAGATTGAGTTTCTTCCCCATTCTGGCGGGTTGCTGCGCATGCGCAAGTCAGATTTGGGCACACGAGCAGTGTAGTTTCACAGGATCAGTGGACTGCTTAAAACAAACTTTACACTAAACTCTTACTCTTAAAACCGACATATCACAATGCGGAACCATCAACATCTCGCCTCAAATTGCATTAAAAGTGACATTCGTGTCTTAATTCGTTCGTATTTAACTTTTAGCAGCTTTGGCTGCCGTGAGACGCGCAGTGCTGGTTTGCATTACATCATTAACAGCTGAGACAGATCATCTAGACAGGCAGACCAACTCGACAGAACACCGTTCGAACTGACCGCAACTGATCTCTGCTCTGATTCTGCTTCTCGAGTTCTTACAGACACTGACCAGACCGGTAGTTTCTTGTACTTCTTTTTTGGGTAAGTTAAAGCTGCACTAACTGACTTTGGGATTTTGAAGCCGCGGACTCGCCGGCCTCTCTCTTTCTGCTCCCCTCCCCGCACCCACGAAGCTATTGCCCCCCACACACACCCACTGTTGGGATGAAGCTAGGGTCTCCCAATATGGATAATACAAGAATATGGATTTACACGTCACACAATCCGCGACCCGAAACACATTCTCTTCCTTGTTTTCATCAAAACTCACTTACTTCGTAATGAATACGAAAATAAAGTCAGTTAATGCAGCTGGAGACGTTTTATAATGATCATTATTAGGATGACCTAACGCTATAACCAGGTAGTTATACTTCGCTGTAGTGGCATTATCATAAAATGCAGAGTCAGCAAGAACACGTACAATAACTAGAAACATACAATATTAGTTTCACATTTAAATGAACACCATTAAATCTTCTTCAACTCATACTGAAATACTGCAGCAAATAGCCAAAATAAAGTATGAATGATAAATTGATTATATAATATTTGAAATGTACAGTTACATTTCAGGTACAGTTTTTTTGTCATTCTTACCATGTTAATCTTTAAATAGTAAAACTAATAATAAATGTTGCATTACATGCTGTGAATATTTTTCATTTGTTTATTTTTATTTTCTTTACAGAGTGGTTTGCTGAAACGCAAGTGGGCAACAAGACAGGTTTGCTTGGTTTTATGCAATGGAGAAAAAACAGTGGACTGTGTCTAGAAGCAATTTGTGAATCGAGTATTTGAGGATGAAGAAGCTGAAGCTGGCAGTAGTGAGCAACTTCCCGAAGCTGCCTTCAATGAGCAGGATAACACCAGTGATTGTGGTGAAATGGTGTTTGGGGATCTCTAATCAGACTATTCCTCAAACTATGATCAGAGAGTGAAAGTGAAGGAATGAGTGATGATGATTGTGATGAGCATCCTTGTGATTTGGCAACATCTCTGAGAAACTGGGCAACACAATATGGTGTGTCACTGATTGCTTTGTCAGCTCTGTTGACAATATTGAAACCACATCACCCTTTTTTGCCTCTGGATGGCAGGTCACTGCTTAGAACACAAATTAACCATAGAGTTGTTTCCCTGGCTGGTGGATCTTTCTACTACTTTGGCATAGAGAACATGTTCAACAAAATGTTTCAGAAGCTCACCACAGTTGTTCCAAACAATTACACATTTAAATTGCAGCTAAACATGGATGGCCTCTCACTATTTAAAAGTTCAAATGTACAGCTGTGGCCAATTTTAGGCACTCTTTTGGGTTACACCCATCATCCATTGTTAATTGGTATTTTTTCTGGTGTCTCAAAACCAAAATCATTGACAGATTATTTGAAGGATTTAGTTTTGGAGTTAAAGTCACTCAGCCAAGGATTTGTTGTTCAGGGCAAGACATTCTTTTTGACTGTGGGCTCAATCATTTGTGATGCCCCAGCAAGAGCTTTCATAAAGGGAATAAAGCCACACAACGCATACAGTGGTTGTGACAAGTGTGAACAGCAAGGTCTCCCAGAGCCTGTGTCTCCCAGAGACACAGGCTAAATTAAGAACAGACCACTCTTTTATGCATGGATTAGATGAGGACCATCATGTTCAACCATCCCCATTATGTGATGCATCGGTTTCCATGGTCAGTGGATTTCCACATGACTACATGCACCTAGTGTGTCTTGGGGTAGTGCGTCGTTTGCTTGATTTGTGGATGGGGAGTTCGGGCAAGTTGGCATATAGAATTCCCTCTAGGCAAGTTTCAGTCCTTTCTCAAAAACTGGTTGCTCTCAAAGGAAATGTGCCTACTGAATTTGCACGACGGCCAAGGTCATTTGAACATAGACTACGATGGAAGGCGACTGAACTAAGACAGTTCCTCTTGTACACTGGTCCAGTGATCCTCAAGGATGTTCTTGCATCTGCAGTGTATCACAACTTCATGCTTTTGTCAGTTGCTATATACATTTTGGCAAGTCCTTCATATTGTTTACTTCTAAATGACTTTGCCAAAACATTACTTGTTGCCTTTGTCAATCATTTTGGAGAACTGTATGGTGCAGAATTTATTGTGTACAATGTTCATGGTCTGATTCATTTGAGCGATGATGTTAAGGCACATGGGAACTTGGATCTAATATCTGGGTTTCCATACGAAAATCATCTGCAAAAAATAAAGAAAATGGTACGGAAACCTTCGCATCCTTTGCAGCAGGTAATCCGGCGCATTTCTGAACTGAATTATACAGATGTCAAAAGCCTAAAGAAAAAGACAACACAAGATGAAAAAGCAGCACTTGGAGGGGCCAATGCCAGGTGGAATGGCTGGGACTGTTTCACAGTTCAAAGAAGTATTCCTTGGTGATATTAAAGTTAGCCTAGCAGAGAGGGACAACTGCATCAAGTTGGATAAAAACATATTTGTTGTTAAGAACATAATTGTCTGTGATTCAAATGAATATTTACTTTGCTATAAATATCAACAGTTGCATTCATTCTTTGATTATCCTCTGGACTCAAGAGAGCTGGGAATTTATCTTGTCAATAATTTGTCCTCAGACTTTTCGTTAGTAAGTTTGGACTCTATCCAGAAATGTGTTTGTTTACCATTTGCTAATGGATTTGTTGTGTTGCCCCTCCTTCATGTTGATCCTTAAAAATGATTTGTGGTTTGTGTACATATTGTAGATAGTTATAGTTCGTTCGATATGATTCCTAGGTATGTTTTGTTTACATTTTTTTTTTTTTTTTACTTTGCACAAAAAATACTGTGTCCTGGCAGTGTGTTTGTTTTTGTTTCGTAAGTGGATGTCAGGAAAAGTCCATTTTGCGTAGAGCATTAGCATTGGCATTAACCTAAATTTAATATTCCTGTTTTAGATTAACCCAAACTCACCACTCATCTCAGCCAACAAGACCTGCTCTACAGCCTGACCTTGGCTTTTCTGTAAGTACAGACTCTTCATTTCACTGGAGAACAAGGGGAAAATGTTGTGTGCGATTGCAATTAAATGTGCAATCATTGTTTTCTCATGCATTTTTCCACACAACACAAGATTAAATCAGTATTTTCATAAGTGTAAATTGCAAACAAAACTGTGGCTTGACAAAGGGCAGAATGATTTTGCTAGAACTCAATAGTATTTTTCACACATTTCTGTCAATAATTTTTCTTTCTTCACAAATATGAGAAACAAGTGACAAAAATACGAGTGAAATGTGAGAAAAATGCAAGAAGAACGTACATCAGTGTTTTTTATTTTATTTTTTTTACTTAATACTTTTTCTTAAGAATATTAAAGTCCATTGCTTTTATGTCACAGTTTTTATTGCTCTTCATCCTTTTTTTCCGCTATTTTTATGCTTTTTTTGTCAAAGCTTTGAGACTTGGATGAAGTCTACCCTGATCAGCTGGGGGATAGGATGAACGTTAGTTGATGTTTAGTTAAAAGTGGCATGACTACCTACCTGAAGACTGCCATTGAGAAGAAGCTATATCAGCTTTCTCAGTACACATACGCAGATTGCATTCAGGTTAGAGGTAGCTGCTCCTCAGATTGAGATAATATAATGTAGTGTTTCCTCAAGTGGGCGCAGTGTGCATTCACATAGTTTTGTTTTCCCAATAATTATCTGAACCCTCCAGAGCGCATTGCTTTAAAACAACTTTGAGCCAAGTAAATATGTTTAAAAGTACCAAATTGGTTGGTCCGTGATGAGACTCTGGCTTTGTTAACAGTCTCGGTTGCTGTGAACTGTGACCAAAACGACTGTAATCGTGACTGTTGAACTAGCTTATTGATAAATGTTTTTTTTGAAGATTGATACGGTTTGACTGTATTTCTGTGAATTACACTTTTTTTTGCTTTGTTTTTTGTCACATTATGTCATATTCTTTTTTATTTTTTATGGGGGGAGGGTTCTTTTTGGGCAATTTATTTTATAATTGTTTTTTATAAGGCCAATAAAGTAATACATTGTTGTTGCCACACAAATATATTACGTTATTGGCTTTAATTGGCTGTTATTATGTTTTTGGTTTCGGCACACGTTATTACACTAATTTTACATCTATTCTTCTTTTAAGAGACTGTCAGAAATAACCCTCTGTCAAGCCGGGCAACCAACCAGGAGGTGGAAATGCTAATGAAGAGATGGTTGCACCTTGCTCCTGACCGGGATGGGGGAAGGAGAGAGAGAGAGAAGGCCGGAAGCGGCGTGAGCCGAGTGTTGAGGCGTCTTACGCAAGGCAATTCCAGGACTGAGGCCTGTTGTAAAATTGTGTTCATGTTGAAATTTCCTGATTTGCCTTTTTGTTTTTGTTAGTTTGTCCTTTTTTCATTTAATATTTTATTAAGATAATTTGTTTCACATTTTTCAACTTTTGTTAATAAATAATATGAACACATTTTCAAATGTATTTATTATTTGATTTATTAATGCATTTATCATGTGGTATTGAGTGTGGGTCACATTTTTGCTCAGGCCACTAATTGTGTTTGATGTGGTAAATATCTGGCAAACATTTGGCCCTAATGAGGTTCAGATGTGGGCCACATCTGGCATACGAGTTAGAATCATGCTATCGCCGGACATCCACGCGGTATGTGGGCCAAATCTGGGCCACGATGAGAAAGCTGGTTGTGGCAGAGCGTAACTGGGCCGGATGTGGGCCAGAGATGCCCCGTCTCTGGCCCGTGCTCGGGCCACTTGTGTTTGATGTGGTAAAGATCTGGTAAACATATGGCCCTAATGAGGTTCAGATGTGGGCCACCTCTGGCATACGAGTTAGAATCATGCTATCGCCGGACATCCACACGGTATGTGGGCCAAATCTGGGCCACGATGAGAAAGCTGGTTGTGGCAGAGCGTAACTGGGCCGGATGTGGGCCAGAGATGCCCCGTCTCTGGCCCGTGCTCGGGCCACTTGTGTTTGATGTGGTAAAGATCTGGTAAACATATGGCCCTAATGAGGTTCAGATGTGGGCCACCTCTGGCATACGAGTTAGAATCATGCTATCGCCGGACATCCACGCGGTATGTGGGCCAAATCTGGGCCACGATGAGAAAGCTGGTTGTGGCAGAGCGTAACTGGGCCGGATGTGGGCCAGAGATGCCCCGTCTCTGGCCCGTGCTCGGGCCACTTGTGTTTGATGTGGTAAATATCTGGTAAACATATGGCCCTAATAAAGTTCAGATGTGGGCCAAATCTGGGAGCGGACCTGGGCCGGATGTGGGCCAGAGATGCCCCATCTCTGGCCCGTGCTCGGGCCACTTGTATTTGATGTGGTAAAGATTTGGTAAACATATGGCCCTAATGAGGTTCAGATGTGGGCCACATCTGGGAGCGGAACTGGGCCAGATGTGGGCCAGAGATGCCCCGTCTCTGGCCCGTGCTCGGGCCACTTGTGTTTGATGTGGTAAAGATCTGGTAAACATATGGCCCTAATGAGGTTCAGATGTGGGCCACCTCTGGCATACGAGTTAGAATCATGCTATCGCCGGACATCCACGCGGTATGTGGGCCAAATCTGGGCCACGATGAGAAAGCTGGTTGTGGCAGAGCGTAACTGGGCCGGATGTGGGCCAGAGATGCCCCGTCTCTGGCCCGTGCTCGGGCCACTTGTGTTTGATGTGGTAAATATCTGGTAAACATATGGCCCTAATAAAGTTCAGATGTGGGCCAAATCTGGGAGCGGAACTGGGCCGGATGTGGGCCAGAGATTCCCCGTCTCTGGCCCGTGCTCGGGCCACTTGTGTTTGATGTGGTAAAGATCTGGTAAACATATGGCCCTAATGAGGTTCAGATGTGGGCCACATCTGGCATACGAGTTAGAATCATGCTATCGCCGGACATCCACGCGGTATGTGGGCCAAATCTGGGCCACGATGAAAAAGTTGGTTGTGGCAGAGCATAACTGGGCCGGATGTGGGCCAGAGATGCCCCCTCTCTGGCCCGTGCTCGGGCCACTTGTGTTTGATGTGGTAAAGATCTGGTAAATATATGGCCCTAATGAGGTTCAGATGTGGGCCACATCTGGCATACGAGTTAGAATCATGCTATCGCCGGACATCCACGCGGTATGTGGGCCACATCAACACCTGTGTTGTGGGCCACATCTGGGCCACAACAATTTTGCTATCTGGGATAGTTACAGCTGTCTTTGAATGTTTCCTGTATTCCTACTGCTCTGTAATGTACTCAACCAAAACGTCATCAAATTATTATAATACACATTTCAAAAAAGCATTTTCCTTTAAAATAATTTTTGCTTCACGCAGACACTGCCTCTACATCCAAGGCCAGGCTTAAAACAGTTTGTTGTGTATATGGTTGGTTAATTCTCAGGTAAGATTGTATAAGTATTGTAACTTGAGCACCATCCTCTCCTCTTTGTCTGTCATCATTATGATATACTGTATGTTGTAGCGTGTTCATTGCTATTCATCTGCTGTCCCATTGTCTGTTTTATGGCATAATGATGGGAGCCCTGAACCCGGCCTCCTCCATCTGCACCTGTGGACTGTCTTCCTCAGCCCGGACTCATGGGCAGTACCCCCGCCCCGCCTTGGAGCCGCCTCAGTACTGCATCACGCGGCATCGGTCCACGTTCTGTGTGTTTTCTATTGTTGTACTTCCTGTGTTTGAAATGTTTGATTCTCTGTGATTACTGCTTTGTAAAGTCCCTCAAGTTAATTAGTATTGTGATTTAGGGCAATAAAAAAAAAAAAAAAATCATTGAATGTATATGTTTATGTTTGTGTGGGTAGAAACACTTTTCTACAGATCTCCTCAAAATATTGTTAAAAATCTCGTGTGGCCTTTTGAGCATAAATATATGTATCAAGCCACTGACTTTCACATATTGTTCACAAATGTGTCTAAATATGTTTCATATTCTTATGCTGAGACAATCCATCCCACCTCGCAGATGCTGATGAATACTGCAGAAAACACCACTCCCAAGATGTCTAGAAAAGTTCAACATATATAAAAGCTTTGAGTACGGCGGCTAAACAAGTCTCAAAAACAAGTCTCCAAACAGCAGTAACTTTCTCATGGTGGCGTTGTTATTTTCAAGGTCCTGAACCCCTGATGGACAGCTGCTCATTAGTTTGTACTTCTATGTGCTTTGATTTGTTGTGTCTTCATCACTTGTCAACAAGATGGTAACCTTGACGACCCACTGTGAATCCACAACCAACAGCGACCAGCACATGTTTTTGCTCTGCAGTTCTGTGCTGAACATTCAGACACCGTTTTTATAAAGCACTTTGATAATACCACCAGCAGTGAAAGATCTTACCACTTGATGAGAAAAGATGTCCACAATAACCAGAGATACTCCCTCTTAGTCAAACGGGCTGGACGAGAAGTTTGAAAGTGTGTATTTCCGAAAGGTCCAATCATGTGTTTAAATGTGCACGGCAAACATCAAACAGAAATGCTACAAGGTTTCCTGACATGATGAAAATATGACCCAGTATGTCCTAATCATCACAACCAAGAAAGGAAGACGGGAAGAGGCAAATTATGCTTTCTCAATATTGCTGGTCGATTACAGCCATTTGTGCAGGTTAACATGAGGGAAGATTGCTTCAGCGGCCGTCATGTTAGCCTGGTCCTACCACACCATTGTACTCATTTCATTTTGTACTTAGGTCTGGATTTGCTCAATTGGGTTAACAGGTGTGAGGGGTTAACTCCTTTTGCAGACCTGAGTTTACCATGACGTATGTAACGCGCCCGAGTCAGTGAGGCATTTAGCCTAGCTTTAGCCATCTCCTTTGCCACTAACATAGTCTGTTGGGAGTAGAGCCACAACATCCTTGCCAGCAATGAAATATGCTAAGCTTTCGTCTTGCTCCAAGTTCAATTATTTGTTATCAACCAGAACGGATTGAAGGGCTTCCTTTATTATCGCATTCGCCGCTATTGCCAAACTACAACCAGCAAACTTGCCTCAAAAACTCTTGACGTCACAACACATATCTGCAGCACCCTCCTCCCTCGCTCGCTGAATGGTTGGGGGGGATTCACCGAGGTAACTGCAGCCACTAAGATCAGACCCAGACGTACATGTAGGGAAATATTAACTGACTGGAGTTTACGGATGGCTAAGGCCGGGCTAACATCATGTTGGATCTGCACAGACTAAAATCTTCTGTCAGTTTTATAGTGCGTCATCATCGTCTTGCTGTTCGTCCTTGTTCTGTGATTTGTTCCCAAATCCATGGATATTTTGGCCAGGGATTCCGTCCAGTTTAAATTGTTTTGCTGCATTCACAGATGGGAATTTCACTTTTATTTCAACATGAATCTGAATAATTGAACAATAGTCTTTACATTTTAAGATAAATAGTTCATTTTTTGACATTTTCGTCCACTCAGTAATCCCATTTATTGTTAGCATTTGAAATGTGAGCTACATATGGTATTTAGAATTTATTAGAAAAAAAAATGATTTGGCAAAATATAATCAAAGTACAATAAAAAGTGTTAAGGGTTAGATAAGAATATGTATTTTTAAACTCTCTCAGCTGGTCGTCAATAGTACTTTTGTTTCAACTACTATTTAAAGCTACTTTAAAGTCCAGAACTAATGATAGGATCATATATTTCCACAGGCTAACATTAGCATTCACTTGCTTCAGAGTGCTATCGATTACAAGAGCAGAAAAAACCTGCGGTCTAATGTTACAAAGCTGTCCGTACACAAACAGTAGAGATCCATTTGAACGATTACAGCCGGTAGAGTTCAGTCATAACTGCAGTGACATTTAGCCCCGTGAATCTGTCACCACACTGGTTTTCTCTAAGCTCTGACAGCAGCCACTAAGGACAGACCACAGCTGTTTCTCACTCCCAGTACGCAGGCAGTTATCCGCTACACCGCCCCTTTAATCCACATAGATGCACTTGCTCAAAGGATCGTCTTTTAAGGGAAAGTGTCACGACTCAACACCACCACAGATTTCACAAACTAAGCAAACAGAACTACGAAAACAAGATGAAATTGGGTTTGAACAAGGATAACTGTACTTTTGAAATACACACCTGAAATACATGTGCCGGTGCAAAAATGGGCTCATCGTGCTGATTGTGCATAAGCTATTACTTGGTTCAGGATACATGGGATCAGATTCCCGATACACACTTATACATAACCCTCTCAAGGCCGAGTAAGGTTTTCATGACAAGAAAAATCTGATATTTGGGAAAAATTAACAAATGGAGTAGTAACACACAATCCTGACTTTTTTTTGAGAGAGAGAGAGACCTTCACAGGCAATGAATTCTTGGATGTTGCAGATTTGCAACATTGGCCCGCTGTGGTTAATAAAGCTGACCCCGGGAAAAACCCAGATGAGATATAATCTATATTTATCTTTCATTTTATTGGTTGTGATACTAACTTGAAATAATGCCTAGAAAATTTGTTTCGGTGAAATCTAGGACACTGCCATTTTGGAAGTGAGACAGCTCTGCCTCCTGGTGAGCAGGTGGAAAACTGTAAGTCCAGCAGTGGTCCTTATGAGTAAAAAAGGGTCAAAAATATGGATCTGGAGCTAATAAGAAATTAAGCTGTTGAAAAACTGCAACGCCTGCCTGGGGAGGATATATGTATATATATTTGTTTTCTAAATTACAAAGCAAGATTGAGATAAATCCTTATTCCTCCAACAGTATTCGTAAATTTCAGTACGAATAAAAGATCTTTCTCAATCTGAAATACATGTAACATCTTTCTAATTGTTGTGTGAACTGTGGAGGTGACCCGCATGCACACTTCTGAAAGAGTGGATGAACGGTCCATGTAGCTCATGCTTTAAATCAGGGGTGTCAAACTTGTTCCCGAAAGACCTGATGCGGCTGCAGGTTTTAATACCAACTAAGCAGGAGCACACCAGACTCCATCCATTTGCTCAAGTGAGACCAGTCTTGACCTGAAAACTTGTGGAAATGGGCGGAGTCTCCTACTATAGGGCTGTGTAGTTTTATTATAACCTGTATTGTATTTTCTGCTTGATAAATGTATGGTCATGTATCTACCTGTGTTACTGTTTTACAACACCCCGCTCAGGGACTACAGGTGTAAATTAGCACTTCAATTTTGCAAGTCTTGGGAGTCCTGCATGAATTATTAATATGTTTATCAAGACAGTTTACTGATATAAAGCTGAATACATGGCGGCAAAAACACACAGACAAAGGAACTGTCCTTCTTATTGAAGCCAGAGATGACGCAATGGAAAATTATTCTATACATTGTGTTGACGACTGCAGAAAACAGAGGCACCTGTATGGAAGCATCAATCTCGCTCCAGGTTCTTTGAAGACGAAGAAATGCAAATGTAAATATACTACACTTTGTATCACTGTTATGCTAATGTTGCAGTATTGTGATCATTATTTATATCGGGCTATTCATTTCCCTAATTAGGTTGTTATTATTATTACCATATTAGGATGCGCATAGCCAGTTATGTTGCTTTTGCTACATTTTCAAAGCGACATCATTATCTTGACCGAACGCAAAAAGGATTAATAAAGAAGAGGGGTCAACGAAGAGGTTTGTGGAGCACGATGCTGATGCGAGGAGTGCGTGCTTAGGTGTTTAAAAATACTTTCACTATGACGAGATGTATGGCTATTTCTGTGAGTGCTGATCTCTGGGTAAACACAGGCCGTGACCCGCTGCAGCAGGATCAACCATTTCAGCCCTGGGTGCAGTAAAAAAGGCTGTACATCTGATTCAGTGAGAAATTGTATATAGACGCCGAGAGTTGGCAACTTTCCGCTCTTCGTTCCCCTCCCTCCTTCGTCCCTGCTGCTGCTGCTGCACTGGGTCCATGTGTCAGAGGACAAATGTAGCGAGAAGCAGAAAGCAGAAAAGCTTTTAGGACTAAATCCTCACACACAGATAAAGACAGATCAGGGACTGGCGACTACTCAGACATATTCTGTGAGTATGAATTGAACAGGCAGGAGTGAGCTACTTGGTCGTGTATAACAGGTGCTCGTCAACGTCACAAATGCACAAAATAATGGAAAGGCTTAAAAAGGATATTTTTCAAAGCCTTAATTATATATGACTTTATGTATCTTTGGCACTGGGCCTTCAACAGTAGGAGATTGGAGGAGGCTGCTTCTGTTCCAGGCAGGTTGGCAAAGGTCACATGTCACACAGGTGGGAGGCTGAGTGGATTGCAAAAAGGTCCCGGGTTTGAATCCCGGTCGGAACAGTGCCTTTCTGGTGGAGTTTGTATGTTCTTTGTGTGTCTGAGTCGGTTTTCTCTGAGTGCTCCGGTTTCCCCTACCACTAAAAACATATACAGTCTGCAATATACAGTAAATTAAGATTACTTGCTTCCTTACTTGCCTGGTATGTGGAGCAAGTTCAAAAATTCTGTCCTCCACGGCTTGTGTCTGGTCTGGGTCGGTCTTGCACGCCTCTGGTCCTCTGTGCCACAACTTTTCTATTGCGTAATCATCCGGTGACATTTGGAAAAATTCTGATTGCCTCCAATTTGTCATGATGTGTTCACGGTGCCGTCACAGAGCTTTTCTCCCATCACTTTTAGAATTCGAAGCAAAACAAATCCAGCATCCAGACAGTGATCTCGAATGCAGCTGTATAACGTGTCCATAGTGCATTTGCAAAGGTTTCCTGAAAATGTCGCCCAAATCCTCTCATAACTGTTCGAACTAACAGACAATAATAATAATAGTAATACTAATAGGCATCAGTTTTATATAGTGCTTTTCAGGACACTCAAAGACGCTTCACATTAAATTATTCATTCACTCCATACACGGTGGTGATAAACTACTACTCTAGCTACAGCTGCCCTAGGGCACACTGACAGAAGCGAGGCACCCAGTATGTGCCATCGGCCCCTCCGACCCCAACCACCCACACACACACCAGACTCATTCTAATATGGGTGAAGTGTCTTGCCTAAGGACACAGCTATAGTTTGGCACTTTACAGCCTCAACCGCCCCCTGTGACTGTATTAACCAGGCGTCAGAGGTCTAGCTTTTGCATGCTAAAGTTAGAGATTTTGTTTTATTTTAGGATAGAGCTATTGTTCATTTATCTTGTGCCCCCCATTCCTATTGTTCTGTAACATTTTTGTGATGCAACAATGAAATGTATCCACTGTGGGACGAACAAAGGTTCTTTTAATCGTAAAAATAGCAACAAACATTTCCTGATGATGTCACCCCCTCGAAGGCAAACGTCAGAATCAGGCTTCAAACAGCTGCAGCTTAAATGAAGCCTAAACAAATACTTAAATTTCTCCCGAGTGAGATAAATCTTATCTTAAATTCTTAATAAATAACTTGCAATCGCCGCATAGAAACCACTACCATAGTTTCATTTGCATTTAATTTACCTCCATGTCCTTCATTTGGCACTAAAGTCTATTGTAATCCCATAATCTGCATAATTCCACATCAATTACAGTATATGCTTGTAGAAAAATAATAAAGAAACCAAAAACAAACTATTATATACAATGTATTAAAGCACACATCTGCAACCGCTCTATGAGATTACATCATCTGCCAAAGGAGCAGAAAACCCGACAATTACCACCATTTCTTCAAGCCACGAAATCCACATGCAGCAGGCACAACACAAGCCTTATTTTCTCACTCTCTGTGTAAGAAAAATCTATTTTTGGCCGTACATGAGAGAATGGAGGAGGGGTGAGCGCTTCTTCTCAGTTATTGAATAATTTACACTCCTTGCCAGAGCGCTCATTAGAACGCCGCGGAACAAAGACAATGAAGGAAGACAAAAGGATGTGTACGAATGTTTTTTTGGTTATTGAACAAGAGACTGGAGAGACACAGCAGTGACATTTGTGGCCAGAGATCGCCGCTGTACGAAGTGGTCTCAGTCAGTGTCAGGTATAAAATATGTATGTGTGGAGGTGGGAGGGGCCGCAGTCTTCCTAAAGAGCTGCCGTTCCACTCGTTTGACCTGGAGATGTTTAAGCTGGATAACAGATTTGGCCTGAACTTGATTGATCACAGTTTTAAGCCTCTGTCTTTGTCTGTGAATTAGCGTGTGGGTTTTTGTTTGACGGTGTGAAGGGAGAGGAGCGGTGTGCATGTGCTGGTGGATATTTTTATTCGTGGTTATCTAACGAAAAGAGGTAGATGTTTTTGATACATGTTGTAATAGAATGATTATAAGTATGTGTATATATGTACTTTAACACCGGTGACCAATGTTAGAGTGTCATTGGTGTTACTTTAGGATTGGTCTGCTGATATTCGTTCATTGAATACATTTGTTGGTCAGTGAAAATATGTTGTGTCTACTTTTAAAGTGATGCCTCTCGATAGATGACTATGATATTGGGTAATTTGACAATAAATACTTTGTAAAGACATTTTTATTTCATTCTACACTCATTACAGAATAATTTGGTCAAAAAAACCTCTTCTCAGTATGTGTAAGCGTACTGTATGTAAAGATAAAAAAATAACAATACAGGGGCCGTCTTTTCATTTGAAATTTCATCTACTTCTTTTATAAACTGTACGTCTCCAGATAATCGGTCACGTCTACATTGAGAATAGAATACATAATGTCCATAATATCTCTTCATCTTTTAACCTGTTTTGTATAACATGTATTTGTGTCACACTGGGGTAAATCGTCACGTGTTCTACAGCTCTACATTAGAGCGGAGGTTGCAACTGCATTTTTACTGAGATTAAGTATTTTCCCGGTATCTGTACTTTACGTGACTACACATTTTTATCTGTCAACTCTGTACCCACCTTGAACCCAAATATCTGACTTTCACCACCCCTGCAGTCCTCCTCATTGATGATGGAAAGGCAGATTTCTTTGCAAAGCACAATTTATGCTTAATAGAATTCAGAGCAATTCTTTAGAAAACAATAAAGGAAACATCAAACTCTGTAAAAATCACTAATAATCAGAAGCAGAGTATAGACACGCTAACCCCATGTTTAGAATAGAATGTTCTGGAAAGTCTCCCCTGTAGAGCCACTGAACTGTGCGTTGCAACACAGCCATTTCCTCTCTGTGGGATGGATGAAGGTTGTTCTATCTTTTTGTCTGCGTGTTCCTGCCATGTGCACCCCCAGAATAGTCCGTGCACCTTGGACAGACTATAAATAATTCATATTTTCTTTTCACCGGTCTCTATTAGGTGTATTTATATGACAAGCTAACTCTAACTTCCATTGTGTTGGTAAGTTGCAACATATACTTTTATCATTCAATTTCTAAGTTGTAAATTACAACATATACTTATTTTTCCAGTTGAAAAATTTGTCCTTTGCATTTAACACATCCCACAACCCCCTGGTGCAGTCTGTCAGGAGCAGGGGCCGCCACAGAGCAGAGATCAGGGAACTCCAGATGTTGATGCTGGGCTTGGTCAGGACCAGAGCTGGAGGATTTTACCCATGGTGCATGTTGTTGGGTGGTGGAGGAAACCAGAGCGCATGCACTGTAAATCACAAGTCGAATTTCTGGGGATAGGATTAAGCAAGATTAGGGATAAGATTATTTCACTCTAAACTGTGCAGGTAATTGTTCAACACGAGTAACCTTTAAAGAGAATGATCCACTACTACTTAAAACACTTTAGTAAATCCTATTTCACCTAATATAATGGTGTAACCTCACATTTGTCCACACTGCAAACAAATCTGAGATGATAAATGCTCAAATGAAGTGGCTTTTATCTTCATTTGAGTCAAAAAAAAAACATTCTGACACATTGGCAAACAACATTTTCCAATGGGACAAACCCATTTAGTCTCATTTCAAGAACTTCTGTTTTATTTTCTCATTCCAAGGCAGATATTTCTTGTATCCTTTTAAAACAAGATCATTTTTCTTCTCTTATTGGCAACTATTGTTTTAAGGCAGTCAAAATGTGCTCAATTTAAGACACATTTTGCCAAATTTGAGCATTTTTTCACTTATTTTTCATCACTTTTTGCAGTGCAGAGCAGTTGGTCCCTTGATTACTTCCTGAAATACGTCCGTTTGTTTGGACCATGCAGGACAGGGCCGTTCACACTCACAGTTATCAAGACTGCAACATTTGTCCATGATAATTCAACCCATTGGCACCAAATAGTACCTCTGGCCCTATGATGTTAATTGGGACCCTGGGACTTTAGGAATCTCTGCTTAAAAAAAAAATCATAAACACATCATAAGGAGTGTACCCTGTTACCAGGAACACAACCCAGACACTTTCAATTGAGGCTAATTCAGAGACAGGCAGAGCTGAGTGTAGGGTTTACTAATCGCAATTTACTACACAATTTGCATAAATATCAAGTTAAACATGGGTACAGCTGTAAAACTGTACAATTCATTATGATACAGCTTCCCTTCAAAACAACGATTCAATATAAAAAGCAATAACAAAGCTTTGATTGTGCATAATATAAAACTTATTGAAAAATACAGAACATATAAATTGCCCTTTTAGTACTTTTATTAAGCATGGTTTTTGCTGACATATTTTTAGAAAAACTGATTGTATAAAATGTATCATTAATTATGAGGAGAAAACAAAGCCTGAGGTTATGAACACATCAGTGAGTATTTTCCCATTTCAAATGTAATGTTGGGGCACAGTGTGATTTATAATATATTTTACACTGAAGACAAAACAAGGCAGTGTTGTCATCAGTGTGCACTTCAATCTATGTAGTAGTAGTAGTAGTAGTTTATTTGTTCAGTCACTTTTTCACAACTCAGACAATACAGATCATTTGAAAAAAATAAAGTAAAAAGTAAAGTTGACTGAAAGGGTTTAGGCTGAAGTGAAACACTTATAGAAGCCTAACCCTACTATAGCTTACTATAACCAGAACAACTAAAACAGCAACAATTAGCTTTCAGCATGGAAAAACAATAGAAAATACATATCTATATTTTTGCAGAAAAGACATGTAGGTAAATGAGGATTCATACAAATTGTTTTGGATGATATAAACAATATTATAATGGTAATAATAATAATAATAATAATGTTGATAATTGCTTTAATATTATTTATTTATTCTAATTCTCTATATTTATTTATAACATGAATTTTAAGGACATTTTTGAAAATCTTGATGGATGTAGTTTTCTTTAGTGACTCATCCAGACCATTCCAGACAGCAACTTCTCTAACTGAGACACATCTACACTTTGCTTTGGTCCTGGCAGTGACCCTTTGGTAAATGTCAGTTCCTCTAAGATTATAATTTGATTCTCTGGTGTTGAACCTTTCCTGGATGCATTTAGGGACATTCTGATTGTGAACATTGTACATGACAACTGCTGTATTTAGGTCAACTATATCATGTAATTTTAGGGTATTTGATTTTATAAATAATGGATTTGATGATGAATAATAGTCTGCACAATTGATTATTCTGATTGCTTTCTTTTGCATTAAGAAGAGAGGCTGAATTGAAGTTTTATAATTATTCCCCCACACAACCACACAATAATGCAAGTATGGCAGTATTAGTGAAGTGTATAATAGGTGTAATGATTTTTTGTTAACGATTTTTTTAATTTTGCACAATATTCCAATCATTTTAGATATCTTTGTCTTCAAGTATTCTATATGTATTTTCCAGTTAAGTTTTGCGTCAATGTTAACTCCCAAGAATTTTGTGTTGTACACCCTCTCTATTTCAATTTGATCTATATTTAATTTGGTCGGAAAGCCAATTTTTTTATTACCAAAAATAATATATTTAGTTTTGCTCACGTTCATTGATAATTTATTGTAATCAAACCATTTCTTTAATATTAATAGTTCATTTCCAGTTTTTTCCATAAGCTGCTCAAGATTTTGTCCTGAACAGTAGAGACTGGTGTCGTCTGCAAACAGAATACAGTGCATAGTTTTAAGGACCTCACAGATGTCGTTGATGTACAATATAAACAATTTAGGCCCAAGGACTGAGCCCTGTGGGACTCCGTGTGTGGTTAGGTTTTTATCTGAATTAACATTATTGACCGTAACATATTGATCCCTGCCTGTAAGATAGTTTTTTAACCAGTCGTGAGCAACTCCCCGGACACCATAGCGTTCCATTTTGGCTAATAATAAATCGTGATTGATGGTGTCAAAGGCTTTTCTCAGATCAATAAAAACTCCAACTGTATACTCGCATTTGTCAGTCGCAGTTGAGATTGCTTCAACCAGCTCCATAACTGCCATTGCGGTAGATCGGTTTGATCTGAAACCATACTGGTAGTCGCTTATAATGTTATGCTTACTGCAGAATTCATCTAACCGAATAATAAATAACTTTTCCAAAATTTTTGAAAACTGTGAAAGGAGTGAAATTGGTCTGTAGTTATTGAGTTGATGTGGATCACCATTTTTGAAAATTGGTATTACTTTAGCGGTTTTCATTTTGGATGGAAAGATGCCTGTGAGAAAGGACTGATTACAAATGTAAGTAAAGGGTGAAACAATACAATAAATTATATTTTTTACAAACATGATATCAAGATTGAAACTGTCAGTGGACTGCTTATTTTTAAATGTTCTCACAATGTTAATGATTTCATTTTCCTCCACACATCTCATGTAGAAAGAGTTAACATTTCTTTGTACGTTAATAATATTGACATCATGGTCTTCTAACAGTGGAGAAATTGTTCTGGCGAGAGTGGGTCCGATATTTACAAAAAAATCATTGAATGCGTCTGCTATTTCTTTATTATCATTCATGATTTGGGTTTTATTCACAAAATAGTTTGGGTGATCTTTTTTGGTTCCATGTCCATCACTGCAGAATGATATGTGGATTCTCAAATGTTTAAAGTCCTGCGGGACGACTTCTCATGGCGAGACATGGCGAGAAGTTTAATTGAATAAAAATGGAATTGAATTATTATGAAGAGAAGAAGGCACTAGAAGAACTTTCTGAAAATGAGAACATTGTCATCAAACGAGCTGACAAAGGTGGAGCTGTGGTGGTGTGGGGAAGAGAGCAGTACATCAACGAAGCCAAACGGCAGTTAACCAACAGAGAGTACTATGTTCCTTTACAGTCTAACCCCATAGACGAGCTGACAAAAGAACTTACTTGTATACTTTTGCATGCTAAAGAAAACAATTGGATTACACAGAATGAGCATGATTTTCTACTTTGTAAGAACCCACGCATACCATCCTTCTATATGCTCCCTAAAGTACATAAAAATATTGAAAACCCACCAGGAAGAACCATAATCAGTGGGAATGAGTCTTTGACTGAACCCTTGTCTAAATACATTGATTTTCACATCAAACACTTTGTAAAGAGTTTGCCTTCCTTCATTCAAGATAGCACACAAGTCCTAAACAAAATGAAAAGGATCAAAAATATTGGACATGGCTATCTTGCAACTATGGATGTAGAGTCTTTATACTCTAACATCGACCATGAAGACGGAATATCGGCACTGAAACATTACCTTTCAACAAGACCTCCAGAAACACTCCCCCCTGCTGACCTTTTGCTAGAATTGACAGAATGGACATTAAAGAACAATGTATTTCTTTTTCAGCAACAACTGTATAGACAACAAAAAGGCACTGCCATGGGAGCCTGCTTTGCACCAAATTATGCAAATCTCTATATGGGATTTTGGGAAGAGAAATACGTGTTTTCAACGGACAACCAATATAAAGACAAAATATTGTGGTGGGGTCGGTATATTGATGATGTTCTACTTTCGTGGTCTGGATCTGAACAAGAACTTTTAGAATCCCATACTTAGTAGAACACCAGCAATATCAATATCAAACTCAGTCTAGATTATTCACTAACAGAAATACATTTTCTAGACTTGAAAATATATAAAGACAGTCATGGGGATCTACATAGTACAATCTTTAGAAAACCTTCAGATAAGTATACTATACTTAAAGCAGACAGCTTCCATCCTCCATGGCTGTTACAAAATTTACCAGTTGGTCTATTTCAAAGACTACGGAGAATCTTTGACACAGACCAAAACTTTGAGGAAAATGCCGAAGAAATGAAAAGGAGATTCAAGAACAGAGGGTACACCCCCAGCACCATAGATTCAGCCTACAACAGAGCAAAACATCAGAATCGAGAACAACTGCTAATACAAAAAACAAAGTCAAATGACTGTTCTAACCAGGTCTACTTTGTAACTGAATTTGGCACAGAAGCCAATAAAATAAAACAAATAATCAACAGGAATTGGAGCATCTTAAAAAGCGACAGTACATTGAGAGAGGCCTTCCCAGATTCACCAACAGTAAGTTTTAGAAAAGCCCCAACACTTGGAAATAAACTGGTGAACAGCTACCTTCCACCCCTTAAATCAAATACATGGCTGAACACTCAAAGTGGCTGTTATAGATGTGGAAACTGTACATACTGCGACCATATTCAGCGTACTAATCACTTTATGGAAGTTTCATCTGAACTTTCACCATCAAAACAATCATCAATTGCAATACTACCTTTGTAGTTTATAGACTTGAGTGTCCCTGCGGCCGCTTCTATGTAGGCCGTACAAAACGGAAACTGAAAAGCAGACTGGCCGAACACAAGCAAGCTATAAGGAGAAAAAACCCACAATATCCAATGGCTCTACACCACAGAGACTCCAACCATGGAAGTTGCAGTAGCCTGAAGATCTGTGGCATTGAGCATGTTCCAGAGACAATAAGAGGAGGAAATAGACTCAAGCATTACTTCAGAGTCCTACTGGATATATATACTTTAAAAGCCACTCAATTCCCAGGCTTAAATGGGGAGTTGGACTATTCTCCTTTTCTTTAAGTACTTTTCAAAAAAGACCATTGATTATATTTCTTATATATTGTATTCTTTATAGGTGTGTACATAATATTATGCACTTTGTTTGGGAGTTTCAATATTTTTTCCAGATTTTAAACCTTGTGACTGTAGGCCCGCCCACTGACCATGTGACAAGCACCATTCTCTTTAAATCTGTACTGAGACACTCCTCTCGAGTATGCCCTGAAGAAGGCCAGAAGGCTGAAACGCGTAGGCGTAATTTTAACCTCTTTTTTAGTGATGGCAATATGAAGCCCCATGAAGCCTTGAGGGATAGCAGCCTATTACTCGGCCCATGAGTCGAAGGCTCGAGGTGAATCATGCTCCACTACGCCATCATGTGGACAAAGAAATACATAACACTCTTAAGTGCTTACAATGAATGGTGAGATCTAATGTTAAAATGTATATTTACAATCTATGGTCTAACGTGTTGTGTTTGAAATGATGCTTCATGAACTATGAACTATTTGAGTCTTTCAGTCAATTGTGTTGATACAACAAACACATCCAAAGTAATACAGTTCTACAGAAAGTGATTAATGGAGGAAAAACTACCAAGAGGTGGATTAATTAAACACAACAAACCATTTATTCCCAATAAATAAATACATTTACTTTGCAACACAAAATTTATTATGGGTAGACCAGGATTCGAACGCTATATCTTCTGCTTCGGAGTCCGTCATATACCGACTGCGCCACACAGCTGTTGTGAAATGTATTATCCAGCGTATTATTACTAATAACTTGAAGCCTTGATATATGAGGGGTTACTAAAGTGAAACGTTTTTAATTGTATTTCATATGAAGTAGTTTCTCTATACTTAGTACAGGACTGCTCCACATCACGCACACACACGTACGCACACAGAGGCAGACGGGGACAGCCAATACAGTCTATGGTACAGCCGCGGATCACAAAGCACCTGTCAAAGCAATGCACTCTCCGAACTATATGAAGCACTATATGAACCGTCACGTGGTGCGGCCGCTACGCGAGGCTTCGAACGTCACCACACACGTGACCAATACACGCCTCGACCCACACTTCACAAGAAACGCCCCCAGATTACTCGGTCCACGCTTCGAAGACTCGGTCCGCTCAGCATATCACTACTCTTTTTGCCATGTCAAATAAAGGCTTTTAAAGATTTTTGTAACTTTTGAATGCCTCAGTCTTCTGTCTGGAATTTAATTATTATTTTAACCAACATGTTTGAGTCCTGGGTTCAATTCCACCTACAGGCCTTTCTGTGCTACTCTAGCCTGGTCTTACCACACCATTGTACTCATTTCGTTTAGTACTAAGGTCTGGATTTGCTTCATTGAGCTCTGTTAACAGGTGAGAGGGGTAAACTTCTTTTGCAGAGTGAAATGATTGGATCTGAGTTTACCGTGACATACCATGCGCCCAAATGAGTGAAGCATGTAGCAATTAGCCTAGCTTTAGCCATCTCCTAGCCTACCCACTAACAAAGCCGGTGGGGAGTAGAGCCAAAACATTTTCTAAATACATTCCTCTTGCTCCGGTTTTAATTTCTTGATATTTGGAGCCAAACCAGAACAGATTACTTGCCATCGCCAAACTACAACCAGCAAATCTAGCACAAACTCTTGACGTCACCGACACATACCTACAACACCTGCCTCCCCTGCTCGCTGATTGGCCGGATGGGATTCAACCGAGGTAACCGCAGCGACTAGGAACAGACCCAGACGTACAAGTAGGAGAATGATAATTGACCGGAGTTAGATTTACCCATGTCTGCAGAGTTTACCGCCGGGTGTTCTGGTTTCCCCCTAGCAATAGTCCCACATTTACTCTCTCTGTATAAAGACACAACTGAGATTGCAGAATCAGTTTGTCCTGGCCCCAGAGAGAAAGGGGGTGGGAGTCTTTTTTTAGTTAATAAATTGTTCCCTTTTGCTCCTAAACTGGCAACGCTAATATCAAACACCTCTGCCCCAAACATGACCCTCCGTCCCTTTTGTTTAGCTCTCTCAGCAGAAACGTCATGGATCAAGATGGTTTCCAGGTCGAGAGTCAGAGAGAAGCAGCATTTATGTAGCAGAAAATATCAAGTCACTGGATTTGTTCATTCACAGCCCTCTTCCAGTCCCCAAAATGTGTTGGGAGACTCCACACATGCGACCTCTCCTGCAGGGTGGAAAAACAACTGATAATGGATCCAGCGCTTTCAAAGTGAACCGCAAAAGGCAAATCTTCTCTTTGACTGTAGTACGACAAATTGTATATTTTTGTTCAGCCCTCAAACACAACAGCAGTGGTCTTGGAGGACTTCACAAAGTTTCCAATTTGTCAACAATGGATCATAAAATCAACATAACAAACAATAACAAACACATAGGAGCCATTGACCAGGGTCCATAAAGGTAAAAACATGTCACTAAATGTCCCACATCATTGCTGTCCTTAGACCCTCCTGCTTAGACCAGGAAGGACTTAAAAGGACATAGTGAGAAACCTCAGGAAAACATTGAGAGAGGGATCCGCTCCCACAGATGGAGAGGCTGTAGATCCTGGACTCAGGCTGTAGAACCAGGATTCAACTTACTCTGATGGTACAGTATCATGAACAAATACATTAGAAGGACAATGTATAACCTTTCTATGCAATGAATTGTGTACTGAATAGAAAAGTTTGGATTCTAAAACCTAAAAAGTTATTGGGGTCTAAATTAATCAATAATGTTTCTCTTTGAGAGTCAAATAGAGCAGTACATACAATAAAATCATCAGAAATTGTGTATCAAAGTATTGAGTATCAAAATAATGACCGTTTATCAAAATAAGCTCAGGATTTGCACTAATCCGCTGTGAGGGTTGAGGAAAACTAGCCAAACTGGACTAGTTTCAAATCGATGCAGTGAATGTTTCCACAAATCGTTACACCCATAATGTTTACTGTTGTGAATTGCTGAATACTTTAAAGTGTTTTTGCTTTATCCAGAAATAAAAGTCCTGGATTGTGTTTCAACCCATTTGCCATCCTCTGCTGTGCAGTCATAGCCTTTATTAAAGAGCAGTTTAAATGCCAGGGCTCTTTGTCTAAATTAACTTTGAGTTAATTGCTAGTGGCTCTGTGGGTGCCTCATTTCTTTTCCCATTGAGATCTCAGATTTCACTTTTGGTCTGGCTTTCTCAGCACATATACAGTATTTGCAGACCGCGACAAACCTCCAGATGTAACTCTTAATATTTCATAAATGGCACCCAGCAGATGTTGTTGTAAGGGCCATGCATAATTGATGCTTGCTCTATCTCTTTTTTTTCTGACATTTTGTATGCAAGTGCCCCACTCTGTCGCTCCCGCTCGTCTGTATATGATGGAGCATTAGAAGTAAATTGCATTTTAGTTGCTTGTAAACGACATGTCATAATATTGTAGCAGAAATCACAGAGGATTAGTGTGAGGCTCTCAGTCATGCCTTTCTCATTACTACACTCGTATTTCCATGATTTACATTATTATAAATTGTCATACATTGTTATTTTGAATTACATTGTTAGCATTAGGAATATTTTGCATGATATAAAACAGTTTAAAACAGTGAAGGGTTTTTGATTCAACTGAATGAATCGATAAAGTGGCTGACAAAGAGAATAGAAATATATGTTTGGGCGGCATGGTTAGCGCTTGTGCTTCTGGGGTTTGCATGTTCTCCATGTGTCTGGGTAGGTGTCTTCTCCGGGTGCTCCGTTTTCCCCTCCCCACATGTAATAGTTCAGGGTAAATGTGTGTGTTTGATACATCCTCGGTCTTCTAATGTGCGGTTCTACAGCTGAAAAGCTTTCCCAAAATAATCCTTATTTCAACCTATTTCTATGACAGTTCATCCTTTTATGATTTCCTCCCTTTTGAGTCACTATATCTACTTGAAGCTTGGAACTGAAATCCACCTCTTTTCAGCTTCTCACTTGGTTTTAGGCACTTTTACCATCAAACTGAATCTCAACCATTTGTTTAAGGCCTATAATAATAATAATAAAAACTTCTTAGAAAAAATTATGACATTGCTTTCTTCAATTAGTGATTATTAAAGTGTTAAGAACAAGAATGGCTACAACATTATAACATATTATGCTATATACTGTATATACACAAATAACATTTGCATTTACCCCAATGAAAAAGAAGCTAGCAAGTGACCCAAAGCAACTGAGAGAAAATGTCATATATACTGCATGTATTAGACATAACATTACAATGCTTGTCCTGCGTTGTATGTGTTAGATTAACACAAGCTGATGATTGGGTGGGGGAAAAAGTCCAGTATAATCAGGATTACCAGAAGCGGCTCCAGCCCCACCAGCCATGACAATACCCCAGGGAGACTA
Source organism: Knipowitschia caucasica (assembly GCA_964034765.1). Taxonomy (NCBI): domain Eukaryota; kingdom Metazoa; phylum Chordata; class Actinopteri; order Gobiiformes; family Gobiidae; genus Knipowitschia; species Knipowitschia caucasica. The sequence goes on along the minus strand of OZ035823.1, from coordinate 9,448,907 downwards.
AAGCCTTATGTGCAATAGTATTTTCTTTGGCCCATTTGCAGCTTTGGTGGTATTGCAGGATGAAATATGGAACGTGAATGAGTGCCTCCTCCCCCTAAGAGCCTCCATTAGAGATCACTTAAGGGCTCCTGGTCCATTATTGAGAGTCTGCGAAGGGTGTGAAGCCGAGCTCTTTGTAGTCACATGCAGTGGGACGAAACATTACCAACATAATGCCATTTGTCTATAATGGACAATCAGTCACTTGAAGCTGGCTCCTCATACAGTAAATGTCTCATGCAATAGATTATAAGTGATATTGAAGAATTACTGCATTGGTTCAAAGTCACCAGTTGTACAATGGTGTGTTGCAAGCCCTGGGTTCGAATCCCAGTCAGCACAGGGTCGTTTTGAGTGGAGTTTGCATATTCTTCTAGTGTCTGTATAGGTTTCCTCTGGGTGCTCCGGTAACATAGCCCAATAGGGATGTGATGGCCTACAAATAAACCAAAAAAAACTGGCCTTTTTCCACAATTTACAGAAAGACTGTGTAATTGCTCAATTCAATGTATTCAATGTAATCTTATATAGCCCTGGATCACAGCAGTAGGGGTCTATTGTGTGCACCTAGTGCACTTGTATAGTATATCGAAGAAACGTATGTAGATTTTTATTTATGCATGCCTTCTTGTTTTTTTCTGATTTAACTTGTTTGCACCGAGAGCCAAAGCAATTTCCTAGTTTGTGACTTCCTGTTACATGGCATTAAAAAAGATTCTGATTCTGATTTTCATGAATACGCCAACACAGATCAGAGAATCTAACAGTTCAAACACAATAGATAGAACAGAAAACATGTCCACAAGTGTTACGAATGTGACGAATGTCCACAAGCACCGTGCCGCTCACCGTGCCGGTGGCTGAGTGGATAGCACTCTCGCCTCTCAGCAAGAAGGTCCTGGGTTCAAATCCCGGTTGGACCAGGGCCTTTCTGAGTGGAGTTTGCATGTTCTCCCCGTGTCTGCGTAGGTTTCCTCCGGGTACTCCGGTTTCCCCTACCACTAAAAATATGTCCAATAGTTCTGGCATGCGCCTCCTGTACTGGCGACCCCGCTCCCATCTCTGTGTGGAGTGAGAGGACAAGTGCCCCTAATTAACAATTGTAAACCGCTTTGAGACTCAGATCTGCAGTGAAAAGGCGGTAGATAAATAAAAGCTTACTAAAAAAGCTTACTTATAATTGTCCATAAAAGTTGCTGAATGTTGAGTGTCCTGGACATCACTATTGTCCATTTACTTAGACCTGACAAGACTCTAACAGACCCTCCTGCATCGGCAAGGAACAACTATAAAACCCAGTGGGAAAAGTGAGAAACCTCTGGGAGGTCCACATTGAGAGGGATCCGCTCCCACGGACAGACGGGCTGTAGATCCAGGACCCAGGCTGCAGAACGAGGAGCACACGGTACAGGCAGCTCCCAGCTGGGAGGGCACGTAGCCCACAAGTCGGGCTGGGCAGATGGAAGAGGCCGGGTTCATCATCATGTCATGAACCAGACAATGAGACAGCGGGTGAATAGCAATGAACATACTACAGTCAAAGTCATAATGAACAAATAGTGTAACACTCTCAAAATATGTAATAATTATGAAACTGAAAAAATAACATTGTGTTATCAATATTATTTAAATCTAAAGAACATTTCATGTAGTGGTGTGAGTAAGGTTTATGATGAATGTTTGCCCCATGTATAGATCTGTGTCATGTTATTAAGCATAAAACTGCTCTTTGTCCTGGGCTGAGAGCTGAGATCTAAAACCACAAATATGACCCGTGGGAAACATTAAAGTGTGTGTGATAGAGAGAAAAAGACAGGACTAAGGGAATTTTTGGGTTTATTTTTAGGCCCGTGATCATTACATTTTCTTGTTGCCTGGGATCAGTGTAATCCTTCTGCCTGGTGCGCTTTTCTACTCTCAAAGTAAATGCTACATTGATTTTATTTTTTATGGCAGTAGATGACACACTGCATCTAAAAAGACATTGATTACAGGGCCAGTGTCCCCAGATCACCTCAAGGTTCGAGCCAGATTCTAAAGGAAAAAGCTCAGTTTGAAGCTCTAAGCTCATTGATGTTTACAAACTGCACACATTTGTAGTCTGTCAGATATTTATGTTATGGATCTATAGTGAAAGTTCAGACTGGAAGACTCGCACCTTCAAACCACTCCTACTTCCTCACTGCGGCCTGACTTTTTAAACACAATACATCACAATTTTCTAACCTGCAATAAGTTTGGCGTAGCCCAGTCTATCACGAGGCAAGTGATAAGAACCCGGAAGTAATTTGATAAACAAAAAACAAGACAAAAATCCAGAGAAAAATACCAAAAAGTAACCAAACAAGAAGAAAAGATCTAAATAAGACAATGAAGAAACCAGGTGAGAAGGAATACACAAGATTTACATACACAAGACTAACAAGACCCAGAGGATACACGAGCAGGTAGGACAGGTCATCGGACAACAGGAAGTGGAACTGAGGAAGACAGAGCTTGACAAATTTTTGTTTCACTTTGGAACATAATGTGCACTTGACGTGCACATTCTTACCCTTAACCTCAGTGAGTTTTAAATATTGCAGATATTTCCATCTGGAAAAAGCTTTTTTGTTGCTGGAGTCCTCCTCACTCTTCATCTCTCACTGTGCTGTAAGCAGTAAACACCAACAGCTGCCACTGTGAATGCAGAAACTTCAGTGACGTGCAGTGAGGTTAGTGATTGGTGAAGCACTGACTTCAGCCCAATCAGATGATCATATATCATATAAATCAACAGGACCTACAGAGCGGCTTATTCACAATTTGTTTGGCTACAGCAGGATATGTTTCATGCCCGCATTGTTTTCTGATACAAAACGCAAAAGTATGAAAAAGCACATTTAAAAGTGTGTTATGGGCCTTACCTTTAAGTGATAGTCTAGAATTTAGAAGTAATTTTATGAATTCTAATATTACGGGTAAGTCCCGCCTTCCCTTCTCTTAGCTACAGCTACAAACCATGATGCCGTCCACGATAACCAATCAAGTGAAGCCAAGGGCTGTCAATCATCGCGCTCGTATATCATTCGAATATTAAATGTATATACAGAACGAATATTAGACAGCCCTTGATATTCGAAGCTGTAATGGGCATTATCTTTTTTAAATGATATATTTAAAATAGTTAGTTCCCAATTGTTACACCTGACGTGGCTAGACGGGTATCAGGCTAGTTAACTAACTAGAACTCTCTGGAATAGACTTAGCCTAAATCCATAATCAGAACTTCTGCAAATGTGTCCTAAAATGTTCTACTAATGTTAATAGTTACTTCCGGTTTTACTGTTTCAAAAAGTGATCGCTTATTTACGCAGTAAAAACGTATTTTTGTCAAGAAAGAATTACCAAAAAATTCTGAAAAGCTCCGTGCACGTGTGTGAAGAATGTATACGTATAATGTATTCTTCAATTAACATTTAAATGTTTATTGATTGACATTCATGTTATTGACCATGGCTAGCTTCGTTAGCTTCTCTCACACAGACAGAAGTAATAAGTGACAGGCGCTGAAAGCCTGTTGTGACGAAGTGTGCGAACTACTGTCCGGATCAATTTTACGTGCGTTGCCAAAGGGCAGCGGTCACTATTGGTTTGAGAGTCTGTTATCAAGAAATAATGATCGGTAGAACGTTTTGAAATTACATTAAAATCCATGGAGCGTTCTACTGCTGCTGTGAGGAGCTGTATAATACATTATGATTCAATATTTAAATTAATAATGTCTCCTCTGGATTTTTGCATGCACAGAAAAGTAGGCGTGGCTTCAAGACCAATCAGAGAGGAAGGGGGAGGGAGCCTGGGTCGTTTCTTTTTTTCAAATCATGTCCCTTTCTCTCTTTTTTCTGACAAACTCCAGACTATCACTTTAAACATAAACTGCACAGACCACTTCAGTTCCGACCAGTTTCATGTTTAAGTCCAGATTATAGTTTGAGCGTAGATATGTAATCCTCCATTTGGAAATAAGTTCAATGAATTTTAAAAAGTAAAACAAAACAGGTCTCACCTCCATAAACTCCTCTTGTGTTTCGCTAGAAGCAGCCGAATCTCGGCATTACAAACCGTGGTTGAGCGCGATTGAGACCCACATTTGTTGTCAAAAACACAATTTCTGTAGATTGTAAAGGAAATATGTTTTACATCAGCCATTAATTGCTGAGAGGTTTTCTCATCCTCCTTCTCTCATGACAACACGCGCACGAGTCCTATCACGAAGTAAAAAATAAGTTAATTGTGCGACTTGAGTAATGTGCAGTAACGGGGTGTCGGCAATGATAACGGCGTTATAGTTACAGTCAAAGTAATTAGTTAGATTAATCATTAGTGAAAAAAGTAACGGCGTTTGTAACGTTTATTTCAACGCCGTTAGTCCCATAACTGCCTCTCAATGCATTCATATTCAATTCAATGTATTCTTGCATAGCTCTAAATCACAGCAATAGTTATCTAGGAGGACAGGATATGCAATGATAAAAAACACATAAAGCCAATGGTCCATAAGAGGCAGATGACCAATGTCCTTAGATGTTGATAAATGTCCATAACTGTATGATCTTGGAAACTCAGAGAGAACGTTCTGGCTCAGAGACATGGCGCTGTGGCAAGAGCTCTGGCGTGCACTCTCTGGTGGTGCATACTGGGGTACTCTTGCACTGATATTCCAATGTGGTTTTACTGCAAATGGCTGGATCTGAGCTGGCTTTAAAGTACAGTGTGTGACAGCGACAACAAAAAATAAATATTTCTGCCTCACCTTTTTCCCTGAGTGTCTTTAAAATTGGGAAAATAATAAATAATACTGTGAACCTTTACTTATTCTTTACGTTCTGGTGTATGTAGCACATTTTATTCCCCTTTCCACCACTGCTAATAAGAAATTGACAGTTCAGAAAAAGCTTTATATTTCTTGAATGTCTCTATTGATGGAAGTTCTTATACTGCACGCTGTGGTCAAAGTATCTTGTCAATAACACTGTAGAGTTAAGCAACCGAGTTTGAGAGGCTGCATCACCACACATTGAATATTGTAGACGCTGGAGATCACATTAGTTTATGGGATTACACATTAGTTTACAGTTGACTTTTGTATCCATCCATCCATTTTCTTCCCCTTAATCCATTTCTGGGTTGGGGGGGGGGGGGGGGGGTGGCAGTCAGAGCTGCACCCAGCACACAGAGCACCAGCCCCTCACTGATCCTCCTGCAGGTGGTGAGTCCACAGGAGCTGAGATCTTTCAGTGGGAGCTTCAGGCAAAGTGGGGTTAAGTGTCTTGCCCAAGGACACAACGACAGCAGTCATCAGTGGGAGTCGTGAAGTAGGTCTTACGGTGGGCTCGAACCCACGACCTTCAGGCTCAAAGGCCAATGCTCTACCAACTGAGCTACTGTCGACTTTTGTATCACTAACCTCTTTTCTGAACAAGGGGTAATCATGAAAAAAATCATCATTATGGCAGTACTGGACACAATACACTATTATTCACCTGAGAATTAAACAAAAAAACACAAGCACACTTAAATATTCGTGCAAATCTATACATACACACATTCTGTATATACTGTGACACCTAGATACTAGATTCTTTATTTGTCCCAAAGTGTTGCATCAAAAAGTTACAGGACAGTAGGAATCAGGAGCACACAAGATAAATGACTAGACAAAAATAAAATAATGTCTCTAACTTTATTAATGTTGTCATGTCCGTGTGTGTGTGTGTGTGTGTGTGTGAGTTTGTGTGTTTACAGTTACTTTGTATTTCTGCATATACAAAGAGCTTATCCTGTTCTAGATTTATGTTTTTAAGCCTTTTTTTTGTCCATTGTCCATTCATTTTTGTGACATTGAGTGTATAGAGCCCAGGTAGAGTAGCTATACTGTATATTTCAGTAGTTAATGGTGATCTAAATAAAAACAAATAAAAACATAAGAAGCAAGAATAAAATCTCTAGCTTTGGCAAGATGAAGAAGCAAGAATAGAGTAAAACATCTCGAATGTATACCCAATTTATCAGAAGCCAATTCAATATAACAATAAATTCGGTGTAAAACAGCAATATTTTGGGACTAGAGTCGAACAGCATTTGAGTCTCTTGTATTAGATGTTTGAACATGTACCAAGTATTAGCCATTCATCCATAAAACCGGAACTATACAGGAGGAGCATTCACCAGGCCACGTCACCAAAGCGCTTCTGCCAACACTTCCAAAGATGTAAAGATGACTGTAGCAAACCAGTGTTAAAATGTTCTTGTCGGACATGTTGTCACGCTATCACAGAAAGCCCTCACCAGCTGTGTGTTTGGGCTGATGTAATCCTCCTATGGAACCAGTGAATGAGAATGCACTGTGCTGTGGATAAAACAAGGGGCTGTGCCTGTGTTTGCCTCCAGTCGTGCCGAGGCTTTGAAGGCTGCTCAGCTGTGCAGGAAGCTCCGTCAGCGTGCTTTTCCTGCTCTCGCTCTGAGCCCCTCTCTTTCGTCTCCACTGCCTACCAGACTGACACCTAAAGTGGCACTAATTGGCATGGTCTCTGACAGCTACCCAGAGTGCCTGCAAAACTTTTAATGACATGCCTTGCACCCAGCAGCTCCCGGACTATCTCTACTGTTAAGACGAGCCTGTACAAATACACACTCTCTCTCTGGCACTGTATGGTTTCTCATGCTTCCCCTGTTTTTTCACTCTAAGACACACTCAAGCTCACACCAGCTCACACCGGCACACACGCTCTAATGTCATGCTGCCCGTCCAAGCACAGATGGAGGCTGTCTAGCAGAATGATTATTGAACCAGATAAAATTCATTTGCAACTTTTTGGTCTTGTATGAAGAACACATGATATTTTATCCATCCATCCATCCATTTTCTTCCTCTTGATCAATTTCTGGGTCGGTGGCAGTCAGAGCTGCACCCGTTACATAGAGCACCAGCCCCTCACTGATCCTCCTGCAGGTGGTGAGTCCACGGGAGGTGAGATTTTTATGTGGGGGCTTCAGGCAAAGTGGGGTTTAGTGTCTTGCCCAAGGACACAACGACCGCAGACATCAGTGGGAGTCGTGAAGTAGGTCTTACCCAAAGGCCAATGCTCTACCAACTGAGATACAATCGCCTACATGATTTTTTTGTTTGGAATACATGATATTCCAAACACACACAAAAAATAATTTGAAAGAAATATACAAAGATTTCTTGTGGGGTCTCATTTGTAAATTTACTTTGTTTTAATGTTTACTCGAGAGGCAAAGACCTGCATATACAAATAGCGTTTCAGCAATGCAAGCATAATTAATCGTGTAGGTTGAGCCTCTGTGCATGTAAAGTTCTCATTTGCACAAACCAACAACAAGAGGCACAATGTAAAACGACAACCAGGTCCTAATTGTTTTCATTTCCTTCTTACGCTGTCAAATTGAGTTTTCCTTCCTTTCTCTAGGACACTATGACCCAAGAAAAGATGGCAGAAACTTGTGGTCTGCTTTTGTCAGTCACTTACGCCTTCACACCTTGTCACATTCCTCTTCTGTCAGACAAAAAACAATTTAAAAAGCATTATCCCAAAAAAAAAAGACCTTGTGATTCCTCAATTTACTCACCATCTGGAGCACACATGGATGCTACATATCATGGTTCTGATAGGGCAGGATCATTACGAGGGAGAAAAACAGCATATATTGCCGAAGGGAAAGTGCAATAACACAAAGAGAAACAGGAGAGGATGATGGAGGAGAAATACAAGGTCCTCAATCCAGCAGAGCACCACCAAATTGCCTCCTTCTTTCCACAGCTGACCTTGGTTCAGTCGGCAACAAATAATAAGGGGTGCAGATGGGGAGTCGCTCTAGTGTTGTATTGTCGGTACATTTAGCGAGGGCTCTTGAATGAAAACACCTGGAGCTGACTGTGCAGGTGAGACACACTGCAATTATAGCTTTGAAAAACGAACCCTTTTGATGATGCAGTTAACCGTGCAAACACCACGAGCAATATATCAAACACTTCCAAAGAGAATTCTACGCTCTGTTTTTTTTTTTCATTTTTGAGGCAATATATCAGAGGGTTTGAATGAGTGCAGTCCAAAATACGCCTCTGGGAGTTCCAGTGGTTTCATAATTGTGGGAGTCCCCGTGTTAAAGTGGACATATCGTGTTTTAAAATAATTGATTTTTACATCTAAATCATTAATTTGTGGCCTATATAAAGCGTAACTGCAATGCCTGGGTCTGAGTTTCATTATTTGTAGCTCCACGGGCCTTTCTTCTACACCTGTTCTGAGGTGCGTCTGAGAGCAACCTGTTTTGGTGCTGTCTCTTTAAATGCAAATGAGGCGCTTTTGACCACCCCCCCATCCAGGTGACACAGGTTCAACTCCACCCCGAGCGGCCATTTTTGTAGTTTCTAAGCACAGATACAATTATCTCATAGAAACTTCTCATTACATCGCAAACATGAAGCAGGCCTTCCTCATTGACTGAAAGCAAATGTTAATTTTCATTCTTAGTCCAGTCTTATTATCGACTCTTCTCTTTTTAGCTTTGGGATCCATGCGCACAGTCAAGGCAAGGAAAGGCAAGTTTATTTATATAGCACAATTCATACACAAGGCAATTCAAAGTGCTGAACAAAATATGAAAGCATTAAAATCATAAATAATCACAGAACATTAAAAAGAAAGAAAAATATAAAATCCCTCAGTTGTATGCACAGCTAAACAGAACTGTTTTTAACCTGGTTTTAAACATTGTCAGAGAGGAGGCCTGTCTCACATCTTCAGGAAGATTGTTCCAGATTTTAGCAGCATGAATCTGAAAAGCAGCCTCCCCATGTTTAGTTCTGACTCTGGGCACTAACAGGAGTCCAGTCCCTGTGCTCCTCAGAGTCCCAGCAGGAGTCCAGTCCCTGTGCTCCTCAGAGTCCGGGCTGGTTCGTATGGTACTAACATGTCACTAATATATTTTGGAGCGAGGCCATGGAGAGACTTGTACACAAGCAGAGCTCACATGCCGGTTTGTTTACAACAGCAGCCGCCTGGCGCTGGCCTACGTTGCAGGATAAGACGCACTACGTTGACAGAAATGTTTAAATTGAATATTACTTATGCACAATTTTACAGCATTTAAAAACGTTAAGAACATTTTTCCTTCTACAGAAGGAAAAAGACGCATGCACCTCCGGAGCCGCAGGTTGCCGACTCCTGGTTTATACAGTATGTGGAAGCAAATACTGTAGAGGATCAGGATATGCAGTTTCAACAATAAAATAAAATGCAATAGTCTACATTACAAGAGAGTAATAAACATGTCTCAGAGTGAGGGAGGTGGACACAGACAACACTATTGTTTGTTACAGGGATGAGAATTGGTCAAAAAAGACTGAAATGCATATTGTCAGCCATTTGCTGGCTCTAAATCTGTTTAATTTGTTCACAACATATTACTTTTACAATGCAAAACATTACATTACATTACAATGCAAAATGTAGGTATCAGAGCTTTATTTATGGCGTTTAATCGCGCTTCGAGAGGAGAGGGGAGACGCGGACTGTTTCCTGCAGCAGTGTATTTATTGGGTTCACAGATTACTCAAAGACACGCATGGTCCTGTGCGCGTTTATGGTCTTGGGTACATGGCCACGTTGAGGCTGCGCGCTCAGCCACAACACGGTGGAGAGGCTGCGAGCGGCTGGACGCCAAGCCCCGGCGATCCAAGATGGCGCCCTATTCAAATGAATGGTTGTGCACAGTGGCGCTTTGTGACGGCATGGGGGCTGAAAGATTAGCGGAAGTTGCCTGAAACTCGCAAAGATCTATGGGAAACTCGCCTGTATTTGGGCATCGTCTGGTCCTCCCGGTTCTGCGCAGTGGATGATCTCCCATAATGCGTTGCGCCAAACACGCGTGTGTGGGTCTCACACCAGGTCTCACGCACGTGCACAGAGGGGCTCGGCCGCGCTCTGACCAATCAGAGCAGTTCATCAGAGCGGGAGTTAGAGCGAGAGCCAGAGGAGCAGAGTTTGTGGCACTAAAGTGTGGATTTAAACAAAACCGAAGGATTTAAGAAGAAAAAAAGTTCAGGATGACAAGGCACACAAAAATCCCCACAAAATCTGACCTTTATGAAAGCTGTAGGTTCTCTGTCAGCTGAGGTCGAGCTGTTTTAATATGCATTGAGTTCTATGGGGAAAAATTCTGGGTAGCCCACGTGAATTTAGTCTGGTTCAGTCTGCAGTACCGCGAGAATCCCCTGAGCATGTGAGTTATTCAGCTACAAGCTAGTAATACCCTATCCAGTTAATATAATACATCCATGCTGGACGCTCACAGCCTCTCGCAGCCGCTGGACGAGGAAGCTGCTCATTACAAAGCGGCCGCAGATGCCCCGGAACACTGCGGCCGCTAAGGTGGCGGAATCCCGTTCGAGTACATACGCGCGCCCCCTCGAACAATTCTCAACGGATTTACACTTCTCATAAACATGTGTTTTGTATGAGGCAGACAGACCGGCCCAAATATGGGCATCGGCCCTTTGGGCATTGCCCGGCACGGCCGATGGCCAGTCCAGCCCTGTTCGCTGGCATCCTTGAGCTTGGACTACAAATTCGAAGTGATGCACAGTAGAGGAGGGCTGGGCCGAAGTGTTTTGTTAGACGCCCATGCCCTTATATAGCAGTCCCGCTGCAAATACTGTGACGTAATAATTCTAAACACGTAATAGAGAATGGCAAAATCAGAACGGGTTGAAAAATCTTACCTAAACAGAATATTAAGTGTTCTCTGCAACCCATGAAGAGACTGATTTCAACTTTTTTTCACTTCTAGAGGCTCCAACTACACAACATAAGGCATTTAAGACACAAAAAGTGGATTTTTCATGATATGTCCCCTTTAAGTTATATTCACCAGTTTTAGCACAGTCTTAGTTAAAATACAGGTAAAAATTCTTTCAATAAATGTGGTGGAAAACTAAACTCAGAATCCCATTGGTTTGAATGAGCGCAGTCAAATTGCTCTGGGACTCTACTGTTAAAGTGATTGTCTGCAGTTTGTCAGAAAGAGAGACAGAGAGGTACTTGATTTGAAAAAAACCACGCAAGCTCCCTCCCCCTTCATTTCTGATTGGTCTACACCTACGTTTCCGTAACACGTTAAGACAGAAATGAGTGCATCCTAAAGACAAAACACCCAGACACAAACAGAGCAATGTGGTGCATTCAATTACATGTAGTGAAGAGGAGTGCACTGACCACTATATTGGAGAAACTAAAAAAAACTCTACAGAAACGACTTTACCAACATTGTAGAGAAAACTCTAGTGGGCCACAGTCGGCTGTTCATCTCCACCTCAAGGCCTCCAACCACACGGTGGATGACACAGAGGTTAAAATTCTGGCTCGGGAGAAGAATTGGTTTGAGAGAGGGGTGAAAGAAGCCATTTTTGTGAGGAAACAAAAACCTTCTCTTAACAGAGGAGGAGGGTTAAGATTTGTTTTGCCTCGCATCGACGACATCCTAAAAACAACGCCCCAACTTGGGACAAGGTCTGTGACATGCTAATGAGTTAGGAGGGGTGAGACCTGCACTCCACTTGAGCATCCCAGCAGACAATAGGTCTGTGACATGCTAAGGAGTTAGGGTCGTTAGCCTCAGCAGGGTCGTTAGACCTGCTCCCTTCTACATCAAGCAGACCGTAGATTGTTTACGAGTTAGTATCAGGATTAGCGTGTGGCTAACCACACCCATAGGTTATAAATCTCCAACGCGCGGTCCGAGAATTCATTCCCTGAAGAAGTCCTTTGTGTTGAGGACAAAACGTCGGGAAAACTTGCTAAGAAGTACAGATTATGGGTGAGAAACCTTCCTTTGCTTTAACACTTTTAAATGTTAATGAGAGAACACATTATACATATACATTATCAATACACATGCACGGAGGTTTTCAGAATTATTTGTTAACGTTTTCATGAAAAAAATAATGTTTTAATGCACAAAAAAGCGATCGCAGACCCGGGAGAAGCTATTATCATTAATTGCACATTATAGGAACATCTGCAGAGGATCTGATTATGGATCTTATAGGTTCAGTATATATTGTGGGTTCGAGCCCACCGCAAGACCTACTTCACGACTCCCACTGATGGCTGCTGTCGTTGTGTCCTTGGGCAAGACACTTAACCCCACTTTGCCTGAAGCTCCCACTGAAAGATCTCGGCTCCTGTGGACTCACCACCTGCAGGAGGATCAGTGAGGGGCTGGTGCTCTGTGTGCTGGGTGCAGCTCTGACTGCCACCCCCCCAACCCAGAAATGGATTAAGTGGAAGAAAATGGATGGATGGTTCAGTATATAAATGATTATGGATATAGGTTCAGTATATAAATGATTATGGATATAGGTTCAGTATATAAATGATTATGGATATAGGTTCAGTATATAAATGATTATGGATATAGGTTCAGTATATAAATGATTATGGATATAGGTTCAGTATATACATAGGTAACTCAGAGCGGATGTTCAGAATTCTTTGTTCAGTTTTCATGTAGTTCCAGAGCCTAATGGAGGCTTGATTCGGAGGTTCCGCAAAAACAAACAACTGAGCATGCGTGAAGCTGCGAGCATCAGCGCAATGATTGACAGCCCTTGGCATGACTCGATTGGTTAACGTGGACGGCACCGTGGATTCTGAACTATAGCTAAGAGAAGGGAAGGCGGAACTTAACTGTAATATTAGAATTAATAAAATGACTTATTTTATCCATCCATCCATCCATCCATCCATCCATCCATCCATTTTCTTCCCCTTAATCCATTTCTGGGTCGGGGGGGTGGCCAGAGATGCCACCCAGTCCACTAAGCACCAGCCTTTCACCGATCCTCTTGCAGGTGGTGAGTCCATCTTTCAGTGGGAGCTTCAGGCAAAGTGGGGTTAAGTGTCTTGCCCAAGGACACAACAACAGCAGTCATCAGTGGGAGTCGTGAAGTGGGTCTTACGGTGGGCTTGAACCCACGACCTTCAGGCTCAAAGGCCAATGCTCTACCAACTGAGCTACTGTCGCCCCCCGGCTTATTTTATATCAACATTTAAGGCCAGGAGGTCAATTTACTACAATTCTTAATTTTTTTTATTCATTTAGAGTTACAAACTATCACTTCAATAGAATTGAGACATAACTTCATTCCATATCATTTGCATATGTTTAATGTTGTGATGGTGCTCGGTCCATAGTGTAATCAAAGCAACAGTCAATGTACTGTCCACACCTTATGTTGATCCTCATGCCACAAATTGTTTTTCTTTATGTCTTTCATTTCTATCAGTTTGTCAGTGGACAGTGCAGAGAGCATTTTTTGTATTTTTTGTGGCGTCCATTTTTCACACTGTCACCCCGTCTGTTGTCTCCTTCACCAATGTCAAGAGCTATTGATTGTCGCAAGATTTGAGCTTTCATTTCTGTGGCTTACGGCTAAATCTGGTCTGCTCGATCTGCATGATTTATTCTCCATCTGTGATTATGGTGAGTGGGTTCAGACTGCGGCGGCGAGGCAGACGCTATGAAGGGTTAAGCCACTGAACTGGGACCCAATGGGACGACCGGCCAGGATCAAGGTCACGCTGCTCAAATCCGTCCATATCTACAGTAGGAGACGTTACATCACAAACTCGACGGTGACATGCTCTCCACCACGACATACCGTGTTTGCGTTGTACTATTAACAAAGCAATTAGTGCTGAAGTAGAAAAGAGCAGGCTGTGTGTCTCAGAAGTGTCTCAGAAGACGAAATCTCCAAACAGAGCTGTCGCCTTGGCTTCAACTCAAATATTGATGACTGAATAAAACAGGAATAAAGCAAGCTGGGCAGCACCACAATGCACCAAAATACAACCATAGACAGGACAGGACATGCGGGATAGGATACTAGCTCATTGGATTGGACGTTTTAGTGTTAGCCTTATTGCGGAAAAAAAAAAAAAATTATGGCTATTGCGCGAAAAATCATCTGGTGCAAATTCATTTCAAAAAGCTATAACTTATACGTGATGAGAGATAAAGGCTTTCTGTAAATTAGAAAAATATTAAGAATGGCCCAAAGTTTATGCAGGGAATAAGTGTACCCATCTAATTTGCATTATATGATGTCATATGGCGTTGGAAAAAAAATTGTAAAATATTTTTATTTTTTTTGCTGTAAAAAACATATACAAATCACTGGGACATGAACACAAAGAGAACTCACACTGAAATATGCTAAATGTTACAGTGTGAGCTAGTAGCAAGTAGCTAGCATCCAAAAAGCCAATCAGAGCAAATTCCGTGACAGAAGAGCCAAAAATAGTGTGGCACAAACTGTAACAGGTTTTTTGCTGGCATTTTTCAAGGTGTAAAATCCCAGAAAAAAAATCTATAACCGGCCAAGGGACTATAGTTCTGTGTAGCTGATATTAGCACATGTACAGTTATTTTGATTCATGTGACTGTATTCGAAATAAGCAAGAGCTAGAGGAGATTACTTTTCCCTGATCTCGGCCATGAACACGTACCTTTAGGCTTCATTAAAGCAGTGGGTCAGCGTTGTCAATCTATTAAGACAAGAAAACCTTTATTCGTCCCACAGTTGTAAGAACACACAGGGAGCCCACAAAATATACAATATAAGTAGCTGCTATGTTTCTTAGCTAGCTGTAAATACTTCATTATATGGCAGGATAATGTGTAGACAAAGTGGCATTCAGTGGACATTCTGAAATTGCAGTGTTACACATTGCACATGATTACAGTATTTACCGTTTACAGATGAGATTACATGTACAGACTCAGCAGTTCTCATTGTACAGTCTGACAGCAGCCGGAAGCAAAGACCTGTGGAACCTCTCCTTCACACAGCAAGGGTGAATAAGTCTGTCACTGAAGCTGCTCTCCAGAGCAGACAGAGCGTCCTGCAGGGAGTGACAGTCATGGTCCAGCTTAGATGTTGGTATTATAAAGTCTATGCATAAGACTTTGGAACAGAGAGGGGAACCTGGACACATGCCTCTAAACAGACTGCTTAGTTTGAGTGTTTGTGGGGTTTGAGAGTGACTGGTGCTGGCTCCTAAAGCTGAGTCTCCACCGTCTGTGAGTGTTCAGCCTTTGATCTGCCTCCAAGGATCCAGCTGGCTTTGAGGGTGGAGGTCTCCCTGTTCCTGGCCAACCTTTAAAGCCACATACTTTGCAATTAACATGAAGCCCTTTCAATGTTACATCCCTCAAATTTCAAAAATACATTACAAACGGCAATCTTCAATCTCTCCCATGGGGGATCTATCTATCAATGTACGTACTTTTGAATGCGCTAGAAAACGGCAGCAAGTCCTAATTAGCTTTAAAACAGTTGTTGTTCTGTGCTTTACAATTTTTTCTACCTGAGATGTTGCTGCAGTACAGTGTTAATTGTTTTACACTGGTCCAGACCAGACCGGAGAGGATTCATGGTCTGAACCACGCGGATCAAGTGAAAATCCACTGGAGGAATACTAACTTTTTGAAAAATGCTAATGAAGCATTTAGCATTTTACTTTGGACTAGAGCAGAGAAAATGGTCCAAACCAAGCCGCTGCTCCACTTTGTGACCCGTCCTGCTCCACCCAGAGGCTACTCCACCTCTGCTGCTGCGACCTGAAGGGCTGTAGCTGATTATTACTATTGTTATTTTTTTAGAATGATCAATTTTTTTCTTTTCTTTTTTGCTACTACTGGACACCTAGATTTCTCCTTATCAATAAAGTATATATCTATGTATGTATGTATGTATGTATGTATGTATCTGTCTATCTATGCATCTATCTATCTATGTATGTATCTACGTAATAGTCGTGTGGAGATCTGTAAAATGACTGTGACCGGGTGCAAAGGGGATTGTTTAACGACGACTGTGTTTGCTGTGTTCTTTTGTAGTGTCATTACAGCAGAATGAGAAATAAATGTATTTAGTGCCTGTGATCAAACATAATGTGTTTATCTGAGATTGATAGTGAGGCGAGCTTTATTATGCACTCCCAGGAGCAGGAGGGCTGCTACATCGCTGAGGGGAAAATACACATTTCTGCAGAGATGGAAGAAGAGAGAGAGAGCAAGAGAGAGTGAGAGAGAGAGAAAGGAGGGCAATAGTGTGAGAGTTGTGCGGAGGTTGTACAGGCACCACGCTGTACTTTTTCATCTGAGAGGTTCTGGTTGTTTCATAACCAAAGCCAGGGTCATTGGGTTTTCACAATTATACAGAGTTGCTTGTGTTTCCAGTGACATAACCATTCCATTAGCTGTGGTAAATAACAATTGTGTGGATCTTGATATACAGTGGTTTATGGTGGGGTTTAAGTTCCAAAAATATCTCAGCAATGTAGCCATGTTTTAAGGCTGTAAAACGCCTCACCACACACTTTATACACATTTCTAACCACTTGAACTTACAACTGCTGGAGTGCAATCGCGGCGATATCAAACCTGTTGGTTGTAAGTCTGAGTGCTGCTGCAGCTGTGAAAAGCCCTGCATACACTGTAAAATATAGCTGCAGAGGACACAGAGGCGCAGGAGAGGCTTGCCATGCACCCCCTTTCAGGTAGATCGCCAAACAAACCAGTTCAATAATATACAAAATATTTCAGAATGTATTATTCATTTCTTAATGTATTATTGTAAATCAAATGTGATGATAAATAATGACAATGTCGATAAAATGACTGTACGCAATATCAGACTCGCTCTCACCAATTTATCGCATTATTTTTCCAAGCACCACTTAGAGGAGTAACTGTCTGGGTTTTTGTCTCAGGAATGTAGCTCTCTGGGTGAAAAAGGTTGGCGATAACTGTTATACATGGTCCGTGAGAAGCACCCTGTAAATAAGTACACACAAATCTGAGAAACAGCTACAGTAGACTGCGAGGGAGCAGTGTAAAGACAATAACTAAAAGGATCAATCTGGAACAATGGGAAAACTCTAAATTAAAAAAAATGTATGTGCAAAACAAACTTTGTCCATTCATTATTTATGTATTCAATATGTAGGTTACTTGAGAACAGATTCCCATTCACAATGACGACCTGGGCTGTGAACCAGCACGGGAACAGAAACACACAATCATTCATAAACTATTACACGCACTCATAAAAAATAAATACAAGAAATGCCAGCAATAAAAGCCAGAATCCAAACAAGTGCAGTTGTGTGTCTTTTATGTACAGGTTGTACTTTAACTTTAACTCTCTGCTCTATCGTGTCCTTATAAAGCCGTGTGTAAAGTGTGTAGCCGGGAGGGAGAAAGCATGACTAAATCAAGACGAGGAGAGAGGACTGGATATCACTTCCATCTGGAGGAGCCGGTCTGTCAGCCGCTCTCTGCAGACCCAGCTGCACCACCGCCACCTGGCCACCAGCACCAGACCGCCATATTATTAGTCATCCGTCTAAAATACATACAAATATTTGTGATTTCTCATTTCATTGTAACAAGTATTAAATAATGTCTGTTTAAAAATACTTCTCTTTTGCTTTGTTTTTGTTTCTTAGTTAGTGTTTGAGTAGCATGCAGTATAATGATGCAAAAATGTATTGCGCCCTCTGCATGTGAAAGCCAGACCGCGTCACACCTCTGAAGCTAAGCAGAGCATGGCCTACTTAACACTATGATGGGAGACCTCTGGGAACACCAGGTGCCACACTGGGGTGGCCGTGGCTGTAAAGTGGCAAACTGTTGCTGTGTCCTTAGGCAAGACACGTTTTCTAGTATGAGTCTGATGTGTGTGAATGGTGGTTATTGGTTGGATACTTGCTTCTACCAAAAACCTTTACTTGATTTTAGGGATAAATTGACCAATAGTTCATTCTTTATGGGAAGTACTAGTTCTTCCTGGAACAACTGCTGCCAGCTTCCGGCCTCTCTTTTCTCTGCACTCAGACCCATTACTGAGGCCTTAATAGAAAACATAAAGTCAAAACTGAAACTATGGTCAATTAATCATCCCAGAAATTGCAATTCAGATAAAAACTTTAAAATCCAATACATGACAAAATTACTCTATTTCCGCTGCAGTCTGAGGTTCCAGCGGATTTGACACATACTGTGACTAACTCTTAAAATATACGCACATATTCTACAAGCTGATCTTGTTTTTTAAGGACAGAGGGATATTTGTCCGTACCTGACAGTTTCGACTGTTGGGGAGCAGTCTTCCTCGGTGTGGTCACGTAAAGTTCCTGTGACATTGTCACTGTTTTTGGCGTCCCCTTTCTACCACCAGAGGCAGGACAATAGCGCCATCTGCAGTCTGACTCCTACAGGACGGTATCGCAAGTGTGTGAGAATAGAAGCCCCCTTGTCCCGGTTTATAGTCCTGGGGGCACGTTTCTGTATTATTATTGCAACTTTGATCCAGCAAAGACCTCTCATACTTTCCTCATCTCTATATCCATAATGTCAGGTTCAACAAAAACAATATTTCCTTAAAAAAGAATAAACTTGTAGAATCTATCAGAAGAACTTTGTTGGACGACTGCTCATATAGTTTTGCATTAATTAATTTCTCCTTGAATGAATATATGCACCACACATAGAGATTGGCTATTAGACTTGAGGTTGTTGCCAGATAGAGAGACTCTCAAGCACTGGCATGTGTCCTCGTTAGATGAACATAAGTGACTCTAACATTTCTGTGCCAAAATTGTATTTTGTTGTTGAAAATGCACATTATGTCCCTCAGTGAATCATAACAGTTCTTATCTGTGTTCACAGACCACGGCACAGTGAGAGAAAACTGTCTCACTAAATGTTTAGTTGGATCTTTTTCATATTGTATCTTTTCTTTTGCCTTGTTTTCATTGCTCCATTTTTTTGCCCTGCATCTGTAAACATCCTGACAAGCTCCACGCTGATTGAAGGCACACAAGGAGCGAGCAACAGTTCATGCATATCCATGGAACAAAGATGGATGTGAAACATAGCCTTTGGTAATGAAGGTATAAATCAGCGCTTGCATCTGCGCTTTACCTAAATGTATTACCCGCCGTCTCTTGTGTTTTGTCTCGCTACAACTTGACTAAACATATTGGCCAGAAGTAAAGATTTGCTTCATTCATTTTGAAACAAGTTGTTAATCTTGAGCAAACTTTCTGCTTACAAATTGGCAATCACTTTTGTAATTCGGGAAAATCAAATCAACCTTGTGTTTAATTTAGTCTATCAGGTTCGTTATATTTTATTGTTATTGACTCAGTGTCTTGTCGACATTATCGCTGGCTCCGATGGCTTAAAATTACCACACTTAAACGGAATCTGTTCTGTGGACTCTTTAGAGGAGAAACAAATGCAAGACCAGCATCAGAAGCTAAGCAGGGCAGGGCTAGGTTAGTAATGAGATGGGAGAACAGGTAGCACAGTGGAGCAGCGGCTGTAAAGTGCCAAACTGTTGTTGTGTCCTCAGGTATGACACTCAACCCTAGTATAATAAGAGTCTAGTGTGTGTGTGTGTGTGTGTGTGTGTGTGTGTGTGTGTGAATAACTGGTGATTGCTAGAGGGGCAGACGGCACATATTGAATTGAATTTTTTTTTCTTTGATCAGGGACATTGCCTATAAAAGAAAATATGTCATCTGCCAGGGAATAAAAAAGATGCCATTTTCCACCCGTAGTCCTTGGACAGGTCGATGTTATAATTACAGACAAATGATAGAGAGTCTAGTTACACAAAAGAATTCTGAGGGGCCGTTGACACAGATTAGTGTCTCTCTGCCCCAGGTCAGGGTTCTTGTAGTTTACCACCACCCTCTATAACGTGAATTGATAACGCCATGTGAAAAAAAGCACATTATGAAACCGATGAATTCACTATTATTGGGCACTTTGTGAATGGATTAAAAAAAAGAGAAAAATCTGCACAGCTATGTTGCTCCCAAGTGTCTTTATTTACAGACCACAATATAGACAATTGATCGATAATCAATTCTCGTGGTTTGTAAATAAAAAGAGCAACAAAGCTGTGTGGATATCTTAAAACAATTTCATATTTTGCTAGTTCAGGCTATGGGATGTACAGCCTTATTTGAAACCACTTCAATGTAACCAAGGTTTGTAGTAGTAGTAGAGGTAGTGGTAGTAGTAGTAGAGGTTAGCATTTAGCATTTAGCCTAGCCATCTCCTTTGCCGCTAACGGAGCCCGTGGGGAGCAGCACCACCATTTTTTCTAACATTTGCTAAACATTCCTCTTGCTCCGGCTATAATTTCTTGATAGAACCAGACCGGATTACTTTACTATCGCATTCTTCGCCATTGCCAAACTACAACCTACTTTTTCGGCGCAAACTCTTGATATCACCCGCATCTCGCTGCTTGGTCGGATGGAATTCCACCGATTGCTAACACAGGGATGCAGATAAATGATAATTGAGCCGAGTGTACGGATGGATAAGGCCAGGCTACATAAATATGTACCTAGCAGACAAAAAACAGAAAAAACAAAAATAATATAATATAAAATAAGTAAAATAATGAAAGTTTCAAACAACTTTTAACACACAGAAAAAGTCACGTTAGCTGACAAAGTCCCAGTGTCATTTGAGGCCTCTCACACATCTCAGTTTTACCCTCTGCCACAAGAACGATCAATTTCATATTTTGTGTACATCAATTAACGCTCCCAACACAGTCCGTCTAATCTATTTTTAGCCACACTGATATAATTTTGCAGTTTATTGACACACTCAGGCAGGTCTTTTCTCCACACTTGTCTTTGGAAAGGTTATTAAATCGATCTATGGAGAAAGTCCGCTGTGGGCGATGGAATGATCCAGCCATATCTCTCTCTCTCAAACCAATCCACCCCTCCTTCTCTTTCTCATAGATGACTTAACATGAGGGGTCAGATGTTTAAACCATCTCTTAACCGTAATTCTAAAGCGGATTTAGAGTCAAGTATGCCGTATAGCGTGATCAATCCTGTGTTTATGATCAGCATATAAATCCCAGACCAGACAAGATAAGTGTATCTGCTCGGCCCTGATTGGACGAATACAAGAAAAATGCTGATCTGACAGAAACCTGAACGCAGCGGGACATAAAGCGGCCGTAAATCCTATCACACTCCTGTTTGTTGCTACAGAAATATGGAGTATGAAGAATGTGCTGCCCCCGGCAACACAATCAAAAATGGATGCATTGGTCGTGAATGACTGAATGGATGCGTTTTGGTGCATCAGCTGTTTTCTTTCCCTGTTCTTTCCAATTTTATCTTTTTCCTGATGTGTGTAAGAAATATGATATTGGTTCAGCAGACAACAGGACATTTACATTCATGAAACACTGAGGGAACATGCTGCGGATGATACTGGTGCTAGCAAGAAGCTTCAGCCATGGAAGTTATTTATGAGAGATAATTCACAGAAATATTTAAACCCAACTTTTAAGATTTATTTAATTTATTTTGTACAGAAATTCCAGTCACTATTTTTATGTTTAAATGTGGGTTAAAAACAGCTGAGGGGTTTTTATTTTTATTTTTAAATGTAAGATTCAAAAGAGGAGATTACGTATTTTAATGCCTCGTGTGATTGTTTCTATCTTGTTTTGTTCAGGAGTTACCTTGTGTATGAATTGTGCAATACAAATAATCTTGCCGTGACTATTTTTTAGAACGTTTTAACACAAATCTACAAAATAAACCCTATTTGATTTAAATGCAGTAGTCGTGTAATTAAAACGTATTCATTTTAAAGATGCAGTCAGTGATTTTTTTTCCAGACACATTTTTTTAACACTGTGGGAAAACGTCCCTAAACCCTAAGAGTAGTCAAGTTATCATGTGTTTTCAAATAGTAATGGAATTGACCAGATGGGTATAGTCTCCAAAAATGTATACAAAATATTTTGGAGCGGACCGATAAAAATAAACCAATGGGATTCGTTCATCTCCAACGAACCAATGGGATGCGTTTACCCCCTTCACCCTCTTCCTGTTTCTCACGAGTGCACCTGAGTTATCGGATTATTTTCTAAAACCTAAAATGGCTGAACAGAAAAAGCCAATTTCACGTTTGCCACCCACTCTCCCTGTTGTGACAAAGAAAAGAAAATGCTGGATGTTTGGTTTGGTGGAGATGCGAGGGGAGGGGGGAGTGGGTGCTGCGGCTAAGCTAACGAAATCGCTTACTGCATCTTTAAATCCATACTCCTCCTTTTCTATTTATGCATTTATTATGCCAGGAGCTTGGGAGGAACATGAGAAAACATCCACGTTACTATGGCAACATTTGGGCTGGATTAAAATGTTAAGATAATACAAAACAACCTTTCTTCTCACATAGGGAAATAGAAAAACACTCCAAAAACGTTACCTTTGCCAATATAAACGTAAGAATGAGCTGTTCATTTGAAGATTAACTAGACTTATATAACGTTTATTTTGTGTTTGTGTTAAAGTTATGTAAAAAGAGTGAATGGAATTTCTATATAAAACTTGGACGTTTTATTGAATGACCTCGCAAAATCATGCTTTCGTTCTCAATGGTCCACAAAACATTGATGAAGAATAATAATGGTGGAGGGTCACTAATGGATTTTCTGATATGCTTGAGGCTGTTGTTAATTACTTATTGAAATGAAATGACAAAGACACATTTACAGCTCAGACTAAGTTGTAGGGGACATTCAAAACTGAGAATATGTAAGGGATAGTGTATAGAAGGCATGTCATTATCGGAAAATGAAAAATTAATTTCCGCTTATTATACGGCTTTGTACAAACAGAACACACAAAATAAACTTCAGTCCACTTTTATGAAAGCCAAAAATATTATTAAAAGACTGCAAATAAAATAGTTCCCAAATGTTTTCCCGTGATTATGTGAGTAACAGTTAGGCTAACAACTCCCAAACTTGAACTCTCTCGAACTGCATGAAAACTGAACAAAGAATTCTGAACATCAGTGGTGAGTGACCCAAACATAAACTTATACTTATACTTACCTAAATCCATGTCTTGATCCTCTGAAAATGTGTCCTAAAATGTCCTGAATCTACTTCCGGGTTTGTCAAGATCGCTTTTTCTCAGCATTTTTGTCGTGAAAATGTTAACAAATCAATCTGAAAACCTCTGTGCATGTGTATTAAGAATGTAAATGTATAAAGTATTCTCCGATTAACATTTAAATGTATTGATTGATTTGTTTTTGCGTTTATTGAGTGTGGCTAGCTCTGATTTACAGTCTATGGACAGTAGTAGCAACGAAGTGGCCGGAACTACTTGCGGAGTAATCTACACATCTGAATTACAAGCAGAGGGTGCGTTGCCAAAGGGCAGCAGTCATTATTGTTTTGAGAGGTCCGTTATCAAGAAATAATGACCGGTAGAACGTTTTGAAATGACATTCAAATCAATGGAGCGTTCTCCTGCTGCTGTGAGGAGACGTATAATAAATATATGTTTGTCGACCACTCAAAAAAGTCCAAGACATCACTGCTTCAATTGTATCTACTGCTACATCTACTTTGTATGATTGGTTGGTTGTTAGTGCCATCACTGGTGGCATTTTCTCTTGAGAATCTAGTAAATCCAAATGTTATGCAAATTTGGGACTATATAGATTACTCAGTTTTGAAAAGGATTAGATTAAAACATTTAATTTAGGAATTAGCTTTACATAAATCAATTCACGATTATCATTTCACTTCTATAGATACAGGAGAGGTCTGGTTGTTTTAGCTGTCCATGTGTTGCTTGTGCAGTCCTGTATGACATGTGCTATTTAAGTAAGTAAGTAAAGTTTATTCATATAGCGCCTTTCACAGACCAGGATCACAAAGTGCTTCACAATTAAAAACATACAGAAAAAAAACAGTACAAATACAAGTCACAGAACAGTTTACAGTATACAGAACAAGTGTACAGAATAGTTGTGAACACACTTAGATAAATTCAAAAAATAATATGCATTCTTCTCTTTCTAATGAATTGCTCATCCACGTAAAGGAAAGGTTGGAATCCTTATTAGCTGAGAGAGCAAAAAATGTCTCCTAATTAAAAATGTATTTCTGTGTGTGTGATTTATTAAAACCAGATTGTCACATAAGGTTTCGGACACACAGAGCGGGCTGACTCAAACTCTCACCACACGTCGTAGTGATATAAAAAACATTTACATTTATTAGTGCGTTAAATTATGGAACATGAACTGATAACTATTGCTGTTTTTAGTTTGTATCAACAAAATGATGATGATGATGATAGTAAAAATCGGGAATGGGGAAAAACGGAATCTGTTTGTAGTCGCTTAAATGTAGTATTGATAATGGGTAAGGCGTTCTGCTTCGGCCTTCTCCTTGTGAGCGTTGCTTCTTGATATTAGATGTAATACATTGCTTAAATAAACTACTACTACAGTTCGAGTGAGATAGTAGTCTCAACATTTTTATACTGAAGAAATCCAATACATAAAACACTCTATTATAAAACATTCTATTAAAGCCGCCTACACAATCAACCAAAGAGCCACATCTGGCCCCAGCGCCACAGCTTCCTGACCCCTAATATAAGAAATAGTATTAATAGCACACTTTAAATCTAGCATATTTAGTCCTGGACGAGATATTGCAAAAGATCATTTTTTTTATTGGATTTTATATAACAGCCAAATCTGTAGCTTTTGAATATCCTGCGAGATGAACGGGAGAGGTTAAGCATGCCTGATTGAGCACCAAAAGCCGAGTATTGTAGCGACAGGAAAAATGTGCAGCTGGAATAAATCACTGCACAACTGGCCCTAATCTCATCCCTTCTCCTCCCAATCCCTCCATCCTCGTGCCCGCTAACGTTCGTCTCCCACCCTCAAACCTTTATTGCTTCACTTGCTGCTGTCTGTCTGGCACCACTTAGTCTTAATTCAACATAAAAAAGAGGAATAAAAAACAATAAGGACACAAAATGAGTACATGACTCTGATTAAATGAATACGGAGCGGGACATAATCCAATATCGCGATGATAATGAGGTCATTAAGTGAGACCTGGCAAGGCAAGGCAAGTTTATTTATATAGCACAATTCATACACAAGGCAATTCAAAGTGCTGAACAAAATAAGAAAGCATTAAAATCATAAATAATCACAATCACAATAATCAATCATAATAATCACCTGCCGCTCCACACATCACTCACTCACTCAGTCTCTTTTGCCTCGGCTGAATTTATTTATTATTTATTTATTCAGACGGCGATAGAACAATTAAAGTAATAGCGACTTAATAAAAGAGGACCAATTGTCATGGTAACGGTCCGAGATGGGAAAATATCAGACCGGTAATCAGCCAATCAGAGCGCGCGTACGGTCCAAGTCATATGTGGCAACCGAGGGGTTAACAGATCGGAGAAATAATAATAAAAGTTTTTAGAGGTTGTAGCAACGCCACCCCAGACTTCCTGGGGAAATAATTTAGTGTAGATTGAAGGCACACAAGTAAGTGTATTGAAATACAAGGCAACCGTAAAACAGCACTTTAGGCCGACACAAAATCAGCAGTAGACAAAACACAGGAGCAAAACATCAGTGGCAAAAAGTGTGCGCACGGGTCCGCGTCTCTGCTCGCCGTCTGAAGGGACACACCAGTGCGCAGCGCGCGACCTGGACCAGACGGGGAGGAGCAGGCAAAGTGGGACACAAAAACAGGCAACAGTAAAACAGCACTTTAGGCAGATACAAAATCAGCAGTAGACAAACAGCATGAGGCAAAACAGCAGGAGGCAAAACAGCAGGAGGCAAAACAGCAGGAGGCAACGTGTCAGTGCCACTGCAGACCTCTGAGGACACCTAGAAAGAATATTAATTTTGGAAGATTACTAAACTAAACCAAATCCTAAATGAAAAAGTGGGGAACTACAAAAATGGAAGAGAGACATACCGCTGAGGTGAGCAACTGCGCACGGTGCCGGCTTGAAAGGCCAAGGGATGGCGCATGGAGCAGGCTGCCTGATGGCACGGCCAGTCCTGCAGCGTGGCTGGAATCCAGACGCCACTTTAATGCTTTTATAATGTACACATAATAGGCACAGAGGAGAGAATGGGCCAAGGCGATCTTACCTGTAACACAGTGCACGGATGCGCGCACCAGAGTGGTGCAGAGCAGCGAGGAAATGCTGTATTTTGCAGTGATCAGACAGTGGCACTAAATGGAAAGTGAAGCGACTACTAAGTGACGGAATTTTAGAGGGATATTGCGTGAAACTGGACATAGAGCGGGACTTTACCTGGAGCTGGTGAACAGGCGGCCAACACAAGGGCCCGGAAGAGTGTGTGGGCAAAGAGGAATACAGCTGAGATTTGGGAGCGCTTTTATTGCCCACCGGGCCAGCGCCACGGAGCGGCAGGTAAGAGCACACCAGCACAGGTCTCCAAAGCCCGTCTTACCACATTCTACCCCCCCAGTTTGCATTGTCGCCCCGACGATGGACATACTTCACCTAGTTCCATGGCCTGAAGAGTGTGCTTACGGCGCTAGAAGAAGAGGATGCAGCATCCTCTCCCCTAGCCGGAAGGTGTGATGACCTTGGGAGATGATGCAGGTTGGCATGCCGTCCAGCCGTGGAGCGAGTGGATCTACGCAGGCTCTCCTCCTGGCCAGGGGCGACAGTCTGTGCCACAGACCTTCGTTGAACATTGGGCACCCCAGAAGGGGAAACCTGAGGGAGTCCCAAACCTGCCGGAACTGGGTGAGGCGGCTGTAAGGATGGAGTAGTGATCCGAGACACAGCATGTCGATCGGGAAGAGCGGAGGAAGTTTCCAGAGTAGGCCGAGTCCTTAAAAACAGGTCACCATCTAAGGACTCAAGAGAGGGTTCGTCACTTAATGGAGGCGGTTCACCAGAACCACCAGATGGATTACCGACAGCAGCGTCAGATATGTCAAAGGTGACAAAGGCTTTAAGCAAAGAGCGATGTACCCGCTTAATCTTACTGGGGTCATCGACTGGCGCCACAGTGTATACGGAACCTTGTTCCTTCGGTACCTGCATAACCTGATAGGTGACCGAATTCCACAGGTCCTGAGTCTTCTGCCGACCACGGAAAGCACAGTTGCGCAGAAGCACAAGCTGACCCTCTATAAGGGGTGCATCTCGCACATGTCTATCGTAGTGGTTCTTACGACGATGGGCTGAAGCCCTTAAGCGCTCCCGAGCCCCTTCGAAAGCTGCCTCTAGTCGTGCTTGGTGTTCGTGAACCCATTCACTAACGCTCCCTGCCACCGGTTCCCTCACCTGACCCAGAAAGAAGTCAACAGGTAGCCGAGGTTCCTGCCCGAACATCAGGAAATAAGGGGATTCCCCTGTTGACTGGTGAGGGGTGGTGTTATATGCAAACAGGACCTCCGGCAAGCAAGAACTCCAGTCTCGTTTGCGCGAGGGTGGCAAGGCACGCAGCAGATTGTGAAGGGTCCTGTTAAAGCGCTCGCACTGCCCGTTACCAGCTGGATGATAGGGCGTAGTGCGAGACTTTATGACCCCATACAGACTGCACAGCTGTTGGATTAAAGCACTTTCAAAGTTACGGCCCTGGTCCGAGTGGATGCGAGCGGGGACGCCCAGCTTCATGAACCACTCAGCAACCAGAACCTGGGCCACTGTGGAGGCCCGTTGATCTCTGGTGGGAATGGCCAAGGTATATTTACTAAAAACATCGGTCATCACCAGGACATTTTCCAAGCCAGTTGGGGTAGGCTCTAATACGGTGAAATCGATGGCAACGATTTCATTTGGCCGAGAGGCCAACAGGTGCCCCAAGTAGCTGTGAGGGGCGGGTTGGTTGTTCTTAGCGAACTGGCACCGCTCACAGGCCTGGCACCACCGAGCTACCTCTCGGGACATCCCAGGCCAGTAGCAGCGAGTTTGCAGCAAGGCCAGGGTCCTGTCCACTCCCTGGTGGCCATGTTCTTGGTGCACCTGCTTTAGGACATCCTGGACCAAAGCCTTGGGCAGCAGAACCTGGTGTACGGCACCACCACCATCCGAACGAAATACCTGTCGGTACAGAAGCCCGTCCAGTTCCACTAAACGGTCCCACTGTCCGAGCAGGGTGAGGGCAGATTGAGAAAAGCCCTTTCGCTCATCTGGAGTGGGCCGTCGTTTCTGCCGCCAGAATGCCATGACTTCCTGGATGGCCGAGTCCTCCTGTTGGAGAGTAGGAAGGTCAGCAGGAGCGCAGTGCGGGGAAGACCACTACCATGGACTGTAACACCTGCTCCTGCTGACCCTGCAGGGCTTGCAGAAGAGGAGAAGGCAGAAGAGTACCTGGCACCAGTGGTTCCAGTGTCTGCGATGACCAGGGCTGCCGAGAAAGAGCATCAGCGTTTGTGTTGCTTCTCCCTGACCGATACTTAAGCTCAAAGTCGAAGGAGGCCAACTGAGCGGCCCAACGCTGTTCTACGGCCCCTAGCTTCGCAGACAGTAGGTGGCTCAATGGGTTATTGTCTGTGTAGACGACACACTTGTGCCCCAACAGGTACTCCCTGAATTTTTCTGTAAGGGCCCACTTGAGACCCAACAGCTCCAACTTCATGGAACTGTAATTTGACATGTTCCGCTCAGTCGGTCTTAACCCGCGACTAGCATATGCTATCGGCCTCACTTTACCTTCGTGCTCCTGTGAAAGCACAGCGCCCAACCCACCGTGGCTTGCATCAATCTCTAAGATGAAGGGACGAGAGAAGTCTGCATATGCCAAAACCGGAGCTGAGGTGAGCTTGGCCTTAAGGGCTTCGAAGCTTCGTTGGCACTCCTCAGTCCAGTCTGCCTCAGTGATTGGGGCAGTTCTCTTTTTGGAGGGCCTACCAGTGAGCGCTGCCACCCTGTGGTGCAAAGGAGCAGCCAACTTTGCAAATCCCTCCACAAATCGACGGTAGTAGCTTGCGAAACCTAAAAACGATCGCAGCTCCGTGGCCGTGGTTGGAGTGGGCCAATCAGCTACTACGTCAATTTTGCTAGGGTCAGTGGCTACTCCTCGATCAGAGATGACGTGCCCAAGGTACTTCACCTCTGTCTGGAAGAAGCTGCACTTACTCAGCTTCGCCTTCAGACCTTCCTTCTGCAGCCGACCCAGCACCACAGCCAGCCTCTCCAGATGCTGCTGGACACTGGACGAGTAGACCACAATGTCGTCCAGGTACAAAAGGAGAGACTGGCACTGTTGGTCCCCAAAGATGCGTTGCATCAGACGTTGGAAGGTGCTGGGGGCATTGCAGAGCCCGAAAGGCATGCGTTTCCACTCAAACAACCCAAATGGCGTGCAGAACGCAGTTTTGTGCTGATCGCTTTCGGTGACAGGTACCTGGTTGTACCCGCTGGCTAAATCCAAGGTGGAAAACCAGCGAGCACCTGTCAAAGCGTCCAGAGACTCCTCGATGCGGGGTAGTGGAAACGCATCCTTTCGGGTCTTGCTGTTCAGTTGACGGTAGTCAACACACAGTCTGAGGCTTCCGTCCTTTTTCCGGACGAGAACTATGGGGGAGGCGTAGGGACTGGAACTCTCCGTAATCACCTGTGCCTCCAAGAGCTGATGGATGTGCTCTTTAACGAGCTCATACTCTGATGGAGGTATTCGCCGATACCGCTGCCGGACTGGCACCTCATCCGTGAGAGGGATGTCATGGGTGACCAAGTTGGTGCATCCCAAGTCCTGGTCATGGGCAGCAAACACTGACGTATACCTCCTTAAGAGAGATCGCACCTGGTCCTGCTCCTCCCTGGACAGAAGAGACAGATCTAGTCCTTCAAAAACATCTGACACAGAGGTGGTGGCCGTCTGCGATGAGACAGACGCGGCTGCAGCTGGCACCTCCGTCACACCCGCAGGCAAGCTCACCACATTAACTAGGGCCAGTGTACCTACAACGGTGCGAGGATGCAGCAGGACATCGGTAGTCCCAACATTGATGACTGGGACATAGGCGGTCCCAAAAGCTACCCGAACCAATGCTGGAGAAGCCAGCAGTCCAGCAGGTAAACCAGACTCTGAGGGTTCGAAAAGCGCTGATGTATCACTGTACAGCTCTGAACATGTAGTTGGCACTATCTTCATCACACCAGCAGGAATGCGGCAAGCTTGCCTTCTCCGCACCCTGACTCTACCTGGTTTGTGCTGGAGGTGGCCTCTGATGAGCCAAATGACACTTCTGAAGTGCATCGACCAAAGGGTCAGGAGACAAAACTACGGGGGCTGTGTCAAATAAAGCAGACCCGTATTGTCCAAATAGCTCTTTGTAGCACCTCTGGATGACATTCATACCAAGCACACCAGGAACCTGCACAGGCATGCTGGGAGGATCCCTCACCACCAGTACACCACACCTAGGCATTAACTTTCCACAAAGCTTAACGTCTAGTTCCAAATAGCCTAGATAGGGAATGGCTAAACCATTGGCAGCTCTGAGCTGAAGCCAATGACACGCCTGAAGACGGTCTTTGCCCAGAGACTCAAAATGCTCCCGGAAGAAACCCTCTGTGATGGTTGATACCATGGACCCGGTGTCGAGCAAGCATGGTACTATAACGCCAGCCATGTTCACGTTAATATGGGGGCAAGAAGCAATAAGTTTTGGAACAGCAACGGAACGACTAGGAACGTTTCCTGAGCCAGTAGGAACCCCACCCGAGCTGTGGCTCTGCAGCCTGGTGGGTGCTAGTTTTCCGACTGCTGTTCTGAACGGGAGTGAGTGGAACCACGTGATCCACGGCAATTCCTGGCTATATGTCCAGGTCGGTGGCACCGGTTACAAATGACAGGCGCTTGACGACGGGGGGAGTGACTACGTGAGGACTCAGCCTGCAGGAGGGCGATGCTCCGAGTAAGCAAGTCAAGCTGTTCTTACTGCCTTTTCAGGAGCTCCTTCATTTCACTTACCTCAGACTGCGAGGAGTAGGTAGGGGTTGGTGGTACACCGCGCACAGTGTTTTGGAGACCATATGCTGAAGGCATCGAATTACTCCGACCCCGGGCGCTGGCTGGAAGACCCTCACGCTCCCATCTCATTGCTTCCTCTCTGACCACAAGCAAGGTTGCTGTTGGGTTTTGGCGGACGTGTTGTTTAAGCACACGACGCAAGGCACCGTCCAGCACATCTCGATAAATTGATCGCGCAACAATGCCTCAGAATTGGGCATATCGTTTGGAGCACGCGCTTTCACTTTATGCATTAAGCTCAACAAAGCGAGGGAGAACTCTTGCAGGGTCTCCCCCTCCTGTTGCTTGCGAGAGAAGAACGACTCCTGCAAAGCTACATAGGAGTCAGAGCATCCGTATAGATCTTGCAAAATGGAGATCAATTTATCTGGGTCTTTTCGCTCTGCGCTGGATCGGTACTTAATTTCATGTCGAGCTTCTCCCTCCAAGTGGTCATACATGAAATAAGCTTGGTCTGCACGGGACAGGTGACGCGCTCTCATGCATGCTTCGACCTCCTCGACCCATTCACTCAAACTGATGCCTGTATGGCCCCTGAACATAGGACATTTCCTGTCCCGGGGTATATACATAAGCCGCTCTGTGATGGAGGCAGCTGCAGGCATGGCAGAGGACTCTGCACTGGAGGTACCAGGGGCAGCCTGGTCCGAACGCAGCCTCTCATTCTCAGCGGTTAACTGGGCCACCTGATCTTTGAGGTTCTGAACCTCTGCCGCCATTGGAAAGCACGTGGGGAAAAAAAAGAACACAGAAAACGCAGTATATTATAAAAACCTACACGTTGCCGACACTGCTGCTCTGCCTTAAAACTGAAAGCAATTCCCCTCGTAAAATGTCAAGATACAGTACAATGAATTCAGATGTAACAGTATAGTAGTTTAGTTTTAGCTTTACACTTCAATAGCAATATCAAGCCAGCTAGTGTGAGAACCAAATTCCATATATATGTACACAGCAATAGAAAACAAATGGTTAAAGCACAACACTACATGCAGAAATAAAACAGCAAAATACACAAATAAACATGCATTGAATTGGCACAACACAGGACCAGTTGATTTAGCTTTGGTAGCGAAAAAACGTTAATTACACCACATAACTTCAATGAAATTCATTGCATCTTTCACAACTTAAATGGAAACCGGGCCTTGTTTTTTCTCTTTTTTTCAATAATCCTGTCAGCAACGCCAAGATGTGGCAACCGAGGGGTTAACAGATCGGAGAAATAATAATAAAAGTTTTTAGAGGTTGTAGCAACGCCACCCCAGACTTCCTGGGGAAATAATTTAGTGTAGATTGAAGGCACACAAGTAAGTGTATTGAAATACAAGGCAACCGTAAAACAGCACTTTAGGCCGACACAAAATCAGCAGTAGACAAAACACAGGAGCAAAACATCAGTGGCAAAAAGTGTGCGCACGGGTCCGCGTCTCTGCTCGCCGTCTGAAGGGACACACCAGTGCGCAGCGCGCGACCTGGACCAGACGGGGAGGAGCAGGCAAAGTGGGACACAAAAACAGGCAACAGTAAAACAGCACTTTAGGCAGATACAAAATCAGCAGTAGACAAACAGCAGGAGGCAAAACAGCAGGAGGCAAAACAGCAGGAGGCAAAACAGCAGGAGGCAACGTGTCAGTGCCACTGCAGACCTCTGAGGACACCTAGAAAGAATATTAATTTTGGAAGATTACTAAACTAAACCAAATCCTAAATGAAAAAGTGGGGAACTACAAAAATGGAAGAGAGACATACCGCTGAGGTGAGCAACTGCGCACGGTGCCGGCTTGAAAGGCCAAGGGATGGCGCATGGAGCAGGCTGCCTGATGGCACGGCCAGTCCTGCAGCGTGGCTGGAATCCAGACGCCACTTTAATGCTTTTATAATGTACACATAATAGGCACAGAGGAGAGAATGGGCCAAGGCGATCTTACCTGTAACACAGTGCACGGATGCGCGCACCAGAGTGGTGCAGAGCAGCGAGGAAATGCTGTATTTTGCAGTGATCAGACAGTGGCACTAAATGGAAAGTGAAGCGACTACTAAGTGACGGAATTTTAGAGGGATATTGCGTGAAACTGGACATAGAGCGGGACTTTACCTGGAGCTGGTGAACAGGCGGCCAACACAAGGGCCCGGAAGAGTGTGTGGGCAAAGAGGAATACAGCTGAGATTTGGGAGCGCTTTTATTGCCCACCGGGCCAGCGCCACGGAGCGGCAGGTAAGAGCACACCAGCACAGGTCTCCAAAGCCCGTCTTACCACACATATAATAATAAAGTAATAGCAACTTAATAAAAGAAAAATGAAGAAATGGTTAAAAAAAAAAAAAACAACATTTACTGTTTGATCTCGTCTGCCTAAAAGGAGGCAACTAAAGCCTGGTTCACACGGCAGGATATTTAGGCCGATTTAGACCCGATTTACCCCTTACGACAATCTTAAGAAACGCTCCGATTTCCGTAACAAAATCTTACAGATTATCCTGCCGTGTGTGGTGTGTTAAGACTGCACTCGTCGCTCGGAAGGACATCGGGACTGCTCCCGATCTCAAATCGGGGATAACCAACATGTTGGATTGTTTTGGCCCAATTTCTTGTCGTGTGTGGTGTCCTCCGAGGACAAGCGAGCGCGTTGCCATGACTACGGCGTGTAGCCAATAAGAAGACGAGGTGACAAGCCGGTGAGGAAACACCGGAAAAAAACCAAAACACAGCAGCATGGCTTTGACCATTGCCTTTTCTTTGGATTACGTGTCTTCTCTGTTAACAACAAACTGCACACTATCGCCACTGCATCCTCTTCGTCCGCCATGACTGTTTACTCTGAAGTCACGCTTGATCTCGAGAGATTTTGAGATTTCCGTCTGACCTGGGAATGCTCGGGGGGGGGGTGTTCGTGTGTGATGTTTGTGGCTTGCGTGATCTTGCCGTGTGGCTACGCACCACACACTGCACGACCAAAGTGGTTAGACGCAGGATTTTTAATCTCCCCGTGTGGGGTCTAACACAGAGAAAAATTGGCCGACAATTTTAAAATTGTCTCGTGTGAACCAGGCTTTAGTCCGTCTGAAAAGGAGCGGGGGAAGTAAACCCTTATATAACCCCTTTCTTCTGTACTTCAATTTCCTAACTTAATAGACTTCCTCTTAATTATTGTTTCTTTTAATTGATACTTGAACTGTTTTATATATACATTGAATATCATCATCATGAATACTCGCTGATTTATCACAACATACAGTTTGTCCATTAAACCTGTTTTATTCTGTAAGCAGCAGAGAGTCAACAGGAAGAGCAGAGGAGAGCCAGGATAGAAAGGTATTTACTGTGTAGCAGAGTTCACTTTGACTGGAATGTTTGTTTTCTAATTGAAATCTATTTTAGTTTAGTTTTAGTTGTTGGATTTGATTTGAGTTTTTATATCATTTTCGGCGACTAAAATTTAAAAAATGCAGTCAACTAAAATATATATATAAGTTATAACGACAGCAGAGCTCATTAGTTGAAGTTAAATGAACACTGTTTTATATTTGTTTTATGTTTGACCTCTGATAGTGGGAGATCTAACTCTGTAATGTACCCATAAGTAATAAGTGTTCTCCTATAATTTGTCTAACATAGAAGAAAAAACATGTTATAAAAGCTAGAATTCATTATGATTCTTGTTCAGTGCTCAGGGTTATCCTCATTCATGTCATTCATCCATAAACTAATCTCATGTATCTTAGAAAATGTTTATCACAACATGATCAACCCCATGCTAGAAACAAACGAGTAAAGAGCAGATCTTAATACTAACAAAGAGTATTTTACGCATCAAACTCACTTCATTTTGTAAAAGACATTCTTTTTTGCTGACATTATTTCTATTGGCTCAGTACAACACTATTGAGAGGAAATTGTTCAGAAGTATTTACATTGTGTCATTCAAAAAAAGAACTTGCAGATTATTAATCATTACTTAATATTAGTGAAGGCCAAAATGAGGCACAAGCAAATTTAGGGATAAAATACTATATTATATGGAAGGTTTCTCACCCATCATCTGTACTTCTTAGCAAGTTTTCCCGACGTTTCGTCCTCAAACCAGCGGACTTCTTCAGGGAATGAAGAAGTCCAGAAGTCCGCTGGTTTGAGGACGAAACGTCGGGAAAACTTGCTGAGAAGTACAGATGATGGGTGAGAAACCTTCCTTTGCTTTGACTAATCCCTGTACGACTGAGGGCTTACACAAACTTATTATATGTTTTATTAAAATACCATTACATTTGGCTGAAGAGCTGAGGTTTGACATTGATTTAGGAGATAATGTTAGATTATTGCTCTCACTTTGAAAACAAAAACTTGGTGGAACATGAAAACCAGCAGCATGTGATTGTCCACAACAACAGAGCAGCGGAGTAATCAGTTTTTCCAAAAATCCTCAAAATACGATGTTGAAAATTGAACTCAAATCCTTGTCAGGACATTGTGTTTGTGTTGATCAGAACTCTGCAGGGGGCGCTTCTGTGGCCCTTTGTTTACTCCAGGAGCCACTGATTAATATCCTCCACAAACACTATTCTCTGTTTGGATGATTGCTTGTTAATCAGCAATCAGGATAATGCATATAAATCACATTATGTTGCAGAATATAAATATAAACAGAGGAACT
The DNA here is from genome assembly GCA_964034765.1 of Knipowitschia caucasica. Lineage (NCBI taxonomy): Eukaryota > Metazoa > Chordata > Actinopteri > Gobiiformes > Gobiidae > Knipowitschia > Knipowitschia caucasica. Next base: position 9,413,208 of record OZ035823.1, on the reverse strand, counting down.
ACACAGATTAAATATCCTTTCTCAGAACCTTTATCTTTATGATTTGTAATTGATTGATTGTATTAATTCGAGCAGAAATAATACATTCATAAATATTTACAGTATTTGGTCAACCACCGATTATGCAAGTTCTCCCACTTAAAACGATGACAGAGGTCTGTAATTTTCATCATAGGTACACTTCAACTGTGAGAGACAGAATGTGAAAAAAAAATCCAGGAATTCACATTGTAGCAGTCATCAGTGGGAGTCGTGAAGTAGGTCTTATGGTGGGCTCGAACCCACGACCTTCAGGCCCAAAGGCTAGTGCTCTACCAACTGACCTACTCTCGCCCCTCTCTCGTACAAAAGTAACAATTATTCAAAAATGGTTTGAATGAAACTTGTATGAATACTGATTTTTGTTGTGTCATCTTTGGTCAACTATAGCGTTCTCACGTCTCGGCCACTCTTGAGAATTATCGATCGCATAACTTGTCTTACCTAAATCAATGCAAAAGCAATTAGTGAGTGATACATGACTCTGCTTTTGAAAAGTGTCTGCTAAATGAGTTTTGAGGAAAAGAACATTCCATTGGTCGACCACAAGGTGAGGTGATTGAGAATTGTGGGCTGGCAAATGGAACGGGAATGGATTGATGTTAGACGTCATGATTTATCTATGGGTTTGCTTTATAATGGACTAAGGCAGCGTTTTTCAACCAGTGGGCCGGGGCATGTTAGTGTGCCTTAAGATTATGTTTGGTGTGCCTTTGGAAATGACCTAATATCCCCTAATTGGCCAAAATAATGTGATAAGTAGGAAATATGAGAAAACATATTGTGCTTGTGTGATTATCTGTGCAATACATTTGAATGAGAATGACTTTTCAATTTCCGCTGTAAATTTACTGCTCTGCAACAATGTCAAAAATTATACAAGTGCCCGAAATACACGTAATTCTTTAATTTTAATAAAAGCTGCAGAGTTTGATTTGTGTATCAGTTCAGCCATGGGAATGTTGTCCATGGTAAAGGTGTGCCAAGGCTCAAAAAGTTGTTCAGCGATTTTAAGTCTGAAACTGAGACTGAAAACCATTTTGAAACAGGCAGATCGAGTTTATAACCTGAGAGGGTGAAACGACACCAGTAAAACAAGAACCGATCCAACTGTGAGGTTTTCAGAAACACAAAGGTTGAAGTTTCTGATAAACAGACCTCTTAACTCTGTTATTGTTTGTTTTGCCGCTCAGTGTGTGATCACCCGCCCCGACCCACTGTGAGCTGGAGTGCAGTTTGTGACCTGAATGTTAGAGGAGCAACTGAGGAATCTGAGCCAATATTTATGTTATATATAAAAGTGTATTGTGAGTCCTAACCAGTGGGGGAGGGTCCCAGCTCAAAAGTGGCCAAAATGACGTGCGCTGACATGCTTGCAATACCACCCCGGGCCGATGGGGGTGGACCCAGAAGTAGAATTAGCCAATGCTAGCATATAGCATTGGCAGACCTCTCAAAAACGTCTTTACAGGATGGACCAAAAGTTGGCTCTTGGCCCAAAGCTCCGTTCCACATGTGTGTCAATGCTGAGGGGGGTAGATTTTTTTGGTCCACTCTAGTTTACTTGCTGTGAATTTTTGAAGTCTCTCGTTCAAATGAATGGAGCTGCGCCGGCTGACGCATGCGCAGATGCGTTTCCCGCCCACAATTTTCTTGTGGGCGGGACCACTCGCGGCCATTTTGGATTGCTCCAGTAGAGCACATTTTTTGGCCCATTAGTTAGAACGGCGGAGATAGGCGTGATTCTGTCCGTTAATATATACAGTCTATGGTCCTAACCCATCGCACAACCATTTGTTTTGGTTTAGTAGTAAGTAAGTAAGTATGTAAGTAATCTTTGTTTATAAACCACCTTTCACAGACCAGAGTCACAAAGCGGTTTACCATTGTGGGATTTTTGTCCTCTCACTCCACACAGAGATGGGAGTGGGGTCGCCATGATATATTATTATGCATTATACTGTTTTCAAAAAGGTTAATTTTGATCTTTTCTCAGAAACTTCATATAGTCTGACATGATTTGTGCCACACATTTTGACTTCTTACTAACTAGTTTTTATGTCCGACGGCAAGACCAAAGATCGCTTTCGTGTTTCATTGATTATTCTTTGAAATACAGTTGCTTTTTGAGATTTGAAAGAACTTAAATAATTGTAATATTTTAGCTAAATACGGACACAAAAACTGTGATTTTGATTGCAGTAACTTGTACAGCCCAATTGTTTTCCCTGTTTGCATGAGAAGTTTGATGACAAGTCGAATTTGAAGGCAAGTCGACGAGATAATCCTCCAAGATATATATTTTGAATTGATTTGAAGTTTAGATGTTGTTTACGTTCAAGGACTAAATATAAAAGGCCACATGTTTGAAAATAATCAAAAGCAATGAATGACATGACCTTCACCCGTTGTGTTATTTTCACATTGCCGCCTCGTTCAAGCTGAATTGTCTGCGTTCGCTTCTCCCCCATCATTCACCCTGGAATCTAATTGAAGCGTGGCTCTGGCCGCTTTTATGCTTGGCTGTGGGACAGTGCATCAGGTTCATGTTGGATTATATCTCCACTCTCCCCCCTGGTCTCTGAAGAGCCTCTCTAAGGGAGTGAACTGCTGAGTGATGAATAAACGTGCCAATGTGATTCGCGGTCGGGTCTGTTTTCATGGCCTAGATGAAAACGATAAGGTTGAGCAGCAGCATAGAGGAAATCTCATCATTAGTCCTCTCACAGGCCAGGATTTAATTATGTGCACATCCAAATCGCTGCACTTTCCGCTTCTCAGCAGATTACTGTGCTCCTGGTGGATCGTAACAGCGATGTCTGGTGTATGCTGCATGGCAAAACTTCTAAAGGAGCACCGTGTGTTGTATGGTGTATGCTCATTTACATTCTTTCATTTTCTCTCAGTGAAAATTGGGGTATTACATGAGAACCAGGATTTTATTTGATACATCTCATAGTTAAGGAAGATGTGTTTTATATTTGGCTCTTAAAAACTCATTGACTGCCATTGACGTATTTGGCTGAGACTGGTGATTTCTTTCAAACTTCCCTCCATTCAACTGGTGATTACAGGAGATTAAAACTAGCTAGAAATCAACATTTTTGCTGATGAAAGTAGATTATATGAGTAAAATATGAAACCAGAATCTGGTTTCATATTTTACATAGTCACAGCACACGATATTCTGTGGGTCTTAAAAGTCTGAAATCATCAAGAACGGCTGGCAGTCAGTGAGTTAAAGGAGCAGTATGTACAAATCTGGCCAAAAGTGGTACTGCAGCCTCTCCCAGTCTCCTTGACTCAGGTTGCCAGATATGCAGACCAATCCAGCTGGGACCATAATATCTGAAAAGGCAAGAGTTTTAGCAACAACAAATCTATAACCAAGAACTTTTTCACAAAGGCCCAATAGAAATCCTGGTTTTCTTCCTTGTTTTGTCATTAATGATTTGGGAGTCGTAACGAGACCTTTTTTTAGTTCTGCGGTCACATTTTACTTTACCAGAGAGAAGCTCGACGTGGTGAGTTCTGGCAACCCGGATCACGGATTTTCTGATTGGTAAAACGGTGGAAGGCGGGACATTGAAATGAAAATAAAAACAAGATTTAGGGGCTGTAAAACTAATTTTGAAATCCAAATATCCCGGCTAAACTACTGTTTCAGTATTTGAAAAGAGCATGGTTTATTAATGCCTTTTGACATATTAGGGCCATTTAAGGATGACTTGACATATTGCTACTTTAAAGGACAACTCACCCTCAAATCCACTTTTTTTTGCTGATAAACTGTATAAATGAGTGTCCAATAGTGTTGTCTACATATCCTGGTCATATTTTTGTCACTTTGGTGCAAATTAGTTGAAAGTTAAACTTTCTGCCTAAAACCGTCTGTGAGGCGCCATCTGCTGGCGACCTGTATTACTACATTTGAATTTTGAATCTGGCGCCAACACTGGCGCGGCAGCAAGATCTGACGTCTGAAGCAAGACCTGACGTCAGCAGCCCCCCGCCCAGAGCAATGTAAACGGCCCAGTCTCGTTCACGCCCCCTTTAGTCCTCTAGGCTATGCCCATTTAGAGGAAGATTTCAACAGGAAATGTGAGTGACGTAAGCTCCGAGGAGCGGGGGTGAGAACCACTTTAAACATGCTCGCTGTTGCACAGACTTTTTGTGTGTCCAAATTTTATTACAGCGTGCTTCCCATGTGGTGTGTGTTCATTCAATTCAATATATTTTTGTATAAATAAACATCCTTATATCACACAGAAGGGGCTACAGTGGCACAGTTGGTAGAGCATTGGTCTTTGGACCTAATGGTTGTGGGTTCTGTCCCCCCTCTGATGTCTGCTGTCATTTTGTAAGACACTTAACCCCACTTTGCCTGAAGCCCCCGCTGAAAGGCCAAGGCCATGACGGAGAAGCCATCTTCCTGTGGACCCGCCACCTGCAAGAGGATAAGTGAGGGGCTGGTGTCTGACCCAGAAATGGATTAAGGGGAAGGCAATTACATGACATACAGTAATAATCTCGGAGGACATTACAAAGCCATTGATTAGCCAACACTGATCCGATGTTTGATTGTTAGTGAGGACAGACTTTCAAAACAAGAGCACTTCAACTCAATTTCTCTTTTTTTGTGTAAAGTCGCAAATCACAACAGCAGTCGTCTCGGAGAACCTGACAAATGCCAAGTTAGAAAAGCCATTAGTCTTGTCTAATGTGCCACAGAACACTTATCACACCGCATGATTGGCTGCAAGGGTCTTGTTTCCACCTGACTGAGCCTATGAATAAGCAGTGCATAGGTTTAAATAGGGGCAGAGGGGCAGCAAGCAACCGGCTGTCGTTATTGTTTTGAGTGGTCATGCAAATGCAATGATACAAAGCACATTGGTCCATAAGGGGCAGATTACCAATGTCCATAAATGTTGATAAAGTTCATAAATGTCATCATCACTGTCCTTTGACCCTATAAGATGAGATAAGATAGACTGCATTGATCTCACACTGGAGAAGGGTTCAAATATAGTCAACGCAGGATATGATTATGTGAGTGGCAATAGCAGTGCAGGGTTTTTTCAGTCCTATACACATACATAAGTACACGTATACACATACTTATACTTTACTATCATCATATATAAGCGCGACTATAACACGACAGTCATAAGAAAACTTTTGTGTCTTCTGTGTGCATGCTGGTGATAAGTTCAGAGGACTACTGCGGTCTTCCCATAGCTCTCAGTCCTTCTCCTGCCCCTTGAAGCTTGAAATTAAATATCCTGATTTAGAGATGAAAGTTTGAAAGTGGATAATATAATACATCGTTTGAACTCAGCCTGAAAGCCGTTTTTATTGTTAGAGGGGACAGATGTGCAAAACAAGAGCACTTCAATTCAATTCAATTTGTTTTCTGTGTAGTCGCAAATCACCACGGCAGTCATCGCGGAAGGGCTTTACAAATTTGTGGATTTCTCAACAACTGATCAGAGAATCAAACAGTTTAGAACACAGGAAATAACAAACACATTGAAGCCATCGGTCCATAGGGAGCGGTACGACCATTAATGCTAATAAATGTACATAAATGTCCTGGATCATCACCGCCCTTGGACCTTTCTGCATCAGCAAGAAACACATTTTAAAAAACAGTTCGAACAAATGTGAGAAACCTTGGGGAGGCCCAGATCAGCTCCTCAAAGACAAACCAGGCTATAGATGCAGGAATCAGAATGTAGAACGAGGACTGAGGCTGTGCAGTGCCAGACGGGGAAGGGGGTGCAGCTCACGAGTGCAGGCTGGAAGATACCGATTCACAGGTGCTGGTAAAAGAGGCCGGATTCAGGCGCTCCATCATCACGCCATGTAACAGACAATGGGACAGCATGTATGGGACTGGTGACGATGGGACAGCGGGTGAATAGCAATGAACAGACTACAGCTTAAAACCAAAAAAATGAAGGTAAAAGTAGCAGAGAGGATAGTGCTCAAGTTATTCTCCAAGTGTCTCCATTTGCAGTGTCCTATATTAAACATTAATGAAAGCAAAGTGAGGAGATCTAAAAGTGGGCTTCCATGTACAATGTATCTTGAGAGAAACAATTGACCCAGATAGTTTTTTTGTGTGTGCAAACGCCATTAAATGTGTCCCGCAAACTATCTCACAGACATGATAAAAGGCGGTATTTGGGGCAAACTGATTAAGAGGCAACAACGTAAAGGGAAGGCACACAAGACTGAGGGAAAAAAAGGGGGGGCTTGGGCAGATGTAGCAGCCAGCTCAAGGCAAGACAGGAGAGAGTTTACTCCTCCTCCGAGAGACCTGTGATGCTGCTGCTTTATGTCTTAATGCTGATCACATTGACTCTGGTGGGACCTCATTAGCTCAAGGCACAGAGCTGTGTTCGCCCGTGTATTGCCTTCCAGAGAAACACATAAGTTATGGTGTAATAACATCTGAGTGTGATGGCAGCTACAAATGCTAAGTTAGAAAGGCCATTAGTCTTGTCTAATGCGCCACAGAACACTTATCACACAGCATGATTGGCTGCAAGGTTCTTGTTTCCACCTGACTGAGCCGATGAATAAGCCCCGTAGGTTTAAATGGGGGCAGAGGGGCAGCAAGGAACCGGCTGTCGTTATTGTTATGAGTAGTGACTTGTAGTGTGTGTGTATAGGACAGACTTATAGGAGGAAGAAGCATGAGGAATGAGAAAATAATAATAATTCATTGGTTTTATTTTGCGCTATTTAGGACACTCAAAGAGGCTTCACATGTCATTATTCTGTCACTCCATACACAGTGGTGATAAAGTACTATTGTAGCCACAGCTGCCCTGGGGCACATTAGCAGAAGCGAGGCAACCAGTATGTGCCATTGGCCACACCGACCACCACCAACCATTCACACACACACCAGACTCTTTCTAGGCAATGTGAGGTGAAGTGTCTTGCCCAGGGACACAACGAATGTAGGGTACTTTAGAACCGCAGCCGCCCCAGAGGTCTCCCATCACAGACAGGATCTAGTTTCGCATTCAAATATGGCCACAAAATGAGTTGCTAAACCTTCCATAAAAAAGGTGTCTTATTTTCCGTCAAAGTCACAACTCAAATGCAATTGATTAAGATTAAGGAATGCCTTTTTCGTCCCACATTGGAAAAGTTTCACTATATAGAGTATGTATGAGTAAATAGAGGATTATGCTCAGGTATTGTTGCTATTTGTGAGACATTTTAAACCAATAAACAACTGTTTGTTTAAAATAAGAACAAGAAACGATAAGATAACTATTCATTCATGGGACATTCCGGTGTTGCCGTGCACATACAGTAGAAATAAGAAGCACACAAAACAAGATACATAGATGTAAATTAGCTTAGCTTTAACATCTTCATTAATATTTATCTTAAACTGCATCTTCATCTTTGTATGTGTAGATTATGGTCACGTACACGGGCAAATCATATTGGACCTTTTCTGAAGTAAAGTTAAATGTAGTTAACACAAGGTCACTCACACTTTTGAGTCACTGCTTGATTCTCTGATCTGTGTTGGCAATTTCAGTTTTGTAAAGATAACTTCTTTGTGAGCTAGAACTAGAACAATATCAAATGTAATTGAACAGGCTTTGAAATGCATGTGAACTCTTTTTAGCAGTAGTTAAGCAGTATATTGTCCATAGTGTAGCCATAGGTCAATAATAAAGTCAATGAAAACAGTAGTCTCCTCTTTCAGTGAAACAGCGCACGATGCATGGATATGATCTTGACCCTGAACCAGTTGGCAAACACTACACTGCCACTTTTACAGCTGTGTGTTCTGCTGACTCTACCAGTGTGTGACGACTCTATGAAGATCCTATTAAATGAATTCCCATTATCCTACAGAGGTGTTCGACAGAGGTGTTGACTTTTCCTTTGTATCTCTTCTATTTTGTTCTTATTTATAAAGCAAATTTAAAATGCCAAAAGCCCAAAGTGCTTTACATATTGGCTAAAAACAGTAAAAACAATTAATGTAAAATGTACAGGCAATAATAACGGCTTATTAACCGAGCGCGAGGTTAATAAATGTTTTATTATATGACTATTTTTAATTTATGCAAATATCGATCTCCGACTTGGTTTTCCTAATCGTGTTTTTAGCTTTCTGGTCTGCAACAAAGTTGTCAATCTCATCTTGTCTGTTAGTTATTTTTTCTTCGTTATTTTCTGTAATTTCTTCCTCTGGCTTGTCAAACTCGTCCGATAATAGAATTCACTGAGAATGCTCCCAGTTGTCGCCCATTATTTCTTTTTGACTGAGGAAACTCAGGAAAGAAATCAATTGTGATACGCGCTGCGGACTGATTGTCATGGTAACGGTCTGAGATGGAAAATATCAGACCGGTAATCAGCCAATCAGAGCGCGCGTACGGTCCAAGTCATATAATAAACAGAAATATAAAAAGAGAGATTCAGCTCAACGAATGTTAAAAAGCCAGTGAAAAGAAGAAGAAGAAGGGATTAAAAATTGACCAGTGTATCAGCGGCTCTGACCCACGGTGGAAGCTTGTTCCAAAGCCGGGGCCCGGCCACAGAGAAGGCTCGCTCTACTCTTCATATTGGATCTGGGAACTTTAAGGAGCAACTGGGAAGATGACCTTGTAGTTCTTACTGAATCCTGAATACACAATAGTTCATTCAAATACAACGGGGTCAGCCCATGAAGACATTTAAAAACAAAAAGTAGCATTTTAATCTGAATCCGGTATGTGAAAGGAAGCCAGTGCAGTGACGCCAGTACAGGGGTTATGTGTTGAAAACGCTTTGTACCCGTCAACATGCGAGCTGCTGCGTTCTGAACTCCCTGCAGTCGATTTAGAGCGACCTGGTCTATTCCAAAATAAAGTGAGTTACAGTAGTCCAGACGTGCTGTGATGGACATATGCACCACTCTCTCAAAGTCCTGCCGTGTGTAATTGTTTTCCTTCAGTCTGCATTAGTTAAACGTGGATTTTGGAATAATTGAACTGTCTAAAATATTTGTTTTAAATCTCAGTCATTTTAAAGCATTTGGGACTTCTCATGCGTTCTCTTATTTTGTGACAATGGGATCCAAAATGATTATGAAAAAGCCCCAAAACTTTACGGTCCCAACCAACTAAAAACAATAAATACATGAATTTTACAATTAACATTAAGTATTTGTACGCAAATTATACTTTTAAACATAGGGGATATTAAAAATTACTTGGCCAGAGATATCACCAGTTGATATTTTTTGCCATACGCTTGAGTTTTAAGAATCCACAACACACCTTCTCAATTGATCTTCTCTGAAATGACTGAGTATTTGGACCCACAAAAGACACGATATTGTGTTGAAATGTTTTTCACTTCTCTATTTCACAAATGCATGACAAGACGAAAAGATAGGTGGACTGAAATGAGCACAGTCGCCCAGACATGACCCAAGGGGACTCCGAGGCAATCTCAATACAGTGAGGTGTGAATGACATCATTAGCAGCATCCCCCTTTGGGTTTTTCCAAGATCTGAGGCGTTGCTTCTGACAGACTTGATGGATGAGTCGATAGAGCAGTCATTAAATCACTCTAGTTCCTTTGCACTGAGAGGCTTCAGATGATTTAGCTTTACTCGTCTCAATTATTATTATATAACAAACTCATCTGATTTTATACAAGCAAACGTTTAAGAGGTCCTTGTTAGTACTCCCATGCCTTGGCCTCTCCGAGTGGGTGGAGAGGCCCTGGAGGAGTTTCAGTATCTGTGGGTCTTGTTCACGAGTGAGGGAGGGATGGAGCGAGCTTGATGCACAGATCTTGGTGAAATGTTTTTCAGATGTACTGCTACTTTATTATATAACCGATTTTATATTGATCATAATTTAGAGATTTTATATTTAATTGTTGCTTCTTTATTATGCTGATTATTTTCAAGATTCAAGAGATTCATTTATTTGGCCATGTGCAGTTAAAAAACCACATTGGAATACGTTCGCAAGAAAGGCACTCCGTGTGCACCGACAGAACAAAAGCACAATCACGGTGCACAACGGAGCTCTTGCAGCGGCGCCCTGGCACGGCGCCATCTTGCTCGTCGTCCATTTTCTAGCTTCTAGCTTCGTTTCTAGCTTCCTCTTCCTATTTTCTTCCTTCAAATGTTTTGAACCTGTAGACGGTCCGAGCGAAAATCTATGGGTCGTCTGGTGAGTTTGATAAAACAAAATGATGTAAACAAACGTTTAAATTGTCTTTTCATTGATGTTTTTTGTATTAAGTGGAAGGAGCACGAGCTGGAGAGGCTGTGTTGTTCTGCCCTTGCTGTGTTGCTCACGTTACCTCATCTTGGTAAGTCTTGTGAGGGTTAGGAAAACATGCTAGCACGATGCTACTATAAGCACAATGCTAACGCTAATCACAAATTCTAACGCTAATAAGTTATTTTTGGATACAATATGGTTTCTACCATATTCTATGTCAGTTCATAACAATACTGAGAAGCACTTCTGGTTATTTTTGTACTATTTTTGTCCAATGTAAATATTATTATGAAGTTGATTGGGCATTTTGAGGGTTTATTTTATGAAAGTGTTTGACAGTATTTCTTCAGTAAAGCTACAGGGGGAGCATGCCAGACCTATTGTGCATGTTTTTAGTGGTAGGGGACACCTGAGCACCCAGAGGAAATCTACGCAGACACGGGGAGAACATACAAACTGCACTCAGGAAGACTTTCTTGCTGAGAAGTGAGAGTTTTATCCACTCAGACAGCCACAGTGCTACCCACCGTGGTAATATGAAAAAAGATAAAGCTATAACAGCTGTAAACACTAGAACCTTTATTGTTGATCAGGCTAATATTTCATGATTGTAACCGAGGGAGAGCCTAATTGAGCAGTGATTTATTGTACACAGGTAAGGGTGCAGTGAAAAGTTAAACAGACACATACCATGACCGTTTTGAAAGATTTATTTTTAATTTACTAAAAGGGAAAAAAAACACGTTAATAGAAATGTATGAAAAGGTTATGTTTATTGGGGGCTATGTTAAAATTCTAGTTCTAATAAATAGCAGTGGTAAATTTGAACAAATGCTTTTAAGAGTGGCCAGGACTAGACGGCCGCGGGTGTACGCGGTCAGAGGGCAAATATGTAAATGGCACAGAGTACACACTACACACCGTGCAGTCACACACACACACGCCAAACCAAATCTAGGATAACTAAAACATGCAGTGAGGGTGAGTGCAAAAAATACCACAGCACACGAGGGGAGTGATGGTGCAGCAGTGAGAAACTCTATCACCAAACCTCCACCAGGCAGGCACCCACGCTCGAACCAGTCCTGGAGCACAGGGAGAACAGTGTCAAATCGTACCGTACACAGGTCTTAGTAAATACCCAAAAAAAAGAGAATCAACTCAAAATCAAATGTAAGGGGTACAGACTCGTCCCGGCAGTATCTGACTAAATAACTATCATTAGACCCAAATAAAACCGACATGTAGCCTGCTGACTCTAGAAAAGAAACAAACAAATTAATATCCTACATGCGATCTCCAATTTAACCCTTATAAAAGAAGTCTAAATACCTAGAGCTTAAAACCGTCTGAGTTGGCAGAAAAAGATGCCCTCCCAGGCTGACGCACCCCGGACAGGTTAATGGGGTCACTTGATGGCGTCTAAAAACACAAACAGAATGACATTTACCAGCTAGAATACAAACACAAACAAACAACAACCTACCCGGCCTACAGCTTCTAGCTGTGAGAGAAACGGGACCGGAGCGGATAAAGTTGGTGATCGGGAGGGCAGCCTACCCGTGCATCGCGTCTAGCCTGCTTAAATATGCTAGGAAATAACTGAGGAATGCGGAAGTGCGGGTTGCCGGCTACGAATTACGTAATACGGTCGCCTAACTGGGACAAACAACCAGTGGTTACAGTAAAGAAAACCCTGGATGGATTTCCTGGATTCTCTCCGGATGGAAATGGCGAGCCTGTGCCCAGAACTGGATTGACGTTTGAACCACCATCTTTCCTACTGTGCAGAGTGGTAACACCTTTAAAAACCACTGTAAAGGAAAAAGATCTGAACCATAAAGACAATTGACTTGACTCCCACTGATGTCTGCTGTTGTTGTGTCTTTGGGCAAGACACTTAAACCACTTTGCCTAAAAGTAGCGCAGAAGTAGTTCGCTGCTTGCCTTGATGTGTAAATGTGTGTGTTTTCATCAAACTGAAATTTCCCCACTGTGAGATGAATAAAGGACCTTCTTCTACTTCTTCTTCACAACATATAAAATGGGCATATGCCAGCTGTGCCCATCGTTAAACACTGTTGTTGTATAATTAAAATGTTGTATATTTTAATATTTGACCATTTGGACATCATAGCCAAAAAAGACCTCTGTGCACTCAGGAAAAACCCCAAGGACCAGCTTACAGAGCCAGACAATTATTGACTCCCAGAATAAACACATGTGTGGCAAATCTTGACCTATGATCCGCCCGCAGCCCCCCTCCGCAGCAGCTGCGTTTGTCTAAGCCCCACGTTAGGCGCCGCACGGGTGGGGGCATTGTTTGCTCAGGTGGAGATGGAAGACCAAGACCGGGTCCAGACCAGGACCAGGGGCCAGACCAGTCCCAGACCTGGGTCCGTCGGCCGGGAGAATTCTCTCTTCTCTTCTCTCTTCTCTTCGAAAGAGGTAAGCGGATCGTTACTTTTGAAAATCTGCACATTGTTTTAAATGGAAGAGAGAGAGAGAATTCGGCTCGGCGGACTGCAGCGTGGCCAGACGACCGCCGTGACGGGCGTTCTATCGGACGCGATAGAACAATAGTCAGGTTTTTCGACGTTTTTGAACCTTGAGGGAAGCATTGGTCCCCTCAAAAAAAAGAATATACAGGAAAGCCACAGGGTTTATAAGTGCAAAAGAGGCACAAGTGTTTAGATAAATAGGATTAGAAAATAGGGACAGTTAGGGTCAGAAGTTATAGGATAATAAAAACTCCATATCCCCCGGGGGCGGGGAAAAGGGTACAATTAATTTAAACAGAAAAAAGCCAAGTATTTAAAATGTGGATTCTGATAATAATGATCTGATTAATGAGAAAAAAAGAGAGCCACTTGGCTGTAGTATACGAGTTTCATGTGAAGAAATGACAAAAGATCAGTCTGGGAGTTTTTCTCTTGTATTGTGATGTAATGTTTCGATAGTTACAGAGAATCAAAAAAAAAAAAAAGATTCTGCTGGAACCCTTGATACATTAATCAGGTAGCAAATGGTAATGTTTTCCATTACTGACGTATTTAAGGATGAAATGTAAAGTGTCGTTTACGTGAGAAAAACTTTTACCACTGATTTAAAACCTTGTCACGAGAAGAACGAGGAAAGTATTTCAGACTCCATGCTTCCTTTGTTCGGGAGGCCCCTCCCCTCCCTCGTTCTGTCCTCTCTCTCTCTCTCTCTCTCTCTCTCTCTCTCTCTCTCTCTCTCTCTGTCTTTCTCTCTCTCTCTCTCTCTCTCTCTCTCTCTCTCTCTGTCTTTCTCTCTCTCGTGAAGAAAGAATTTTTTGTAGAAAATTACATTTATACACACGATAATGTTACTGACATGGAGTCATAGGATCACAGAACTTTGAGTTAGATTATAAAGAGGCATTATTTTATTTTTTATCTCCAAGGCGTCTAGACAAGTTTTTTTTCCCTACATTTTGGTGATATAAAAGTTAGAATGATCTTAGAGAGCATTATACTTTTGGAAAAATAGGGCTCAGGAGAGCAGTTGAATGCAGAATTCGGTTTTCAGAATCTAATGTTTAAAATGTTAATATTAATTATTCCATAGGTTTATTTTGAATTGTAATTAATCATTGGTTTGGTATGGTAATTAACACACTTGTTTGTGTTTCTTGTTTGTCTGTTTTTTCCGAGAAAACTTCTGTCTGTTTCATTTGGCCAAAATTGTCTCTGCCACAAACCACCATCAGCGTCTCCCCCAGACCCACAGGGGGCAGCAAAGACAGCAGCATCGGCTGCAGCAGCTAACAGGAACTCTCGAAGAAGACTTCTCCTGCCCATTCCTGTGAGGAGGCAAAGAAAAGACCGCAGACTTTTTCACAAACTGAGTGTTGTCCCATCCACGAAACAGAAGGTGGCGGTAATGCGAAGAATAGGCCGCCAACCGCCGGAAAACCAAACAAGAAGAAGAAGGACACGACACATTTGGGTGCGTCAGATATGAAAGAAGAAGAAAGACATTATGAGGAAAAGTTATCGGAAGAAGAAAGAAAGTGATTGTTGAAAGAAGAAGAAAGACATTGTGAGAAAGAGTTATCGGAAGAAGAAAGAAAGTGATTGTTGAAAGAAGAAGAAAAAAGACATTGAGACAAAGACATTGGACACTTTGAGACAAAGACATTGGACACTTTGAGACAAAGACATTGGACACTTTGAGACAAAAGACACTGAAAGACGCCATGAGTAAAAGAAAGACATTAACGGACATTTGAGACGTGGCTGGCCTAAATGAGACACACAGAAGGTAAATATACAGACAGGCAACAAACGCACAGAGACATATTAAGTCATATTTACACATTTAGGTCATTCGTTCATAACACCACATTTAGCTGCATGAAAGAATACAGGACAATCGTTAAAATTAATTAGACTCTTGCTTTAGCATGAGACACAAGGAGATTAGAACAGCAGTATATTTAAGGTAGAGGAGCTCTATTATTGAAACTAGTATTATTATTTAAAGTTATAGACGCGGAGAAGTTTAGAATTATTGATTTTGACTGCATGATCTTGGTAATACGGATATTTAAAGCAGTGTTTTCAACCTCTGAACCGTGGCTCGTTAATCATTTAAAAACAGTCACATGCACAGTTGAAACTGGTGCTAGAAAGAGAACTGCAGCTTTTAATGGACGCTGCATTTAGTACAAAATGGTTTGTTCAGACAATTAAAGTTTGAAAAATGATTTAAAGCATTTCTGAATTTTGGCTAAAGGTGATATTGGATCATTTCTGATAACACATAGACGCAACACTGTTCATTGGTTGAAAACACGGATGTAGGGACATTTTATGAAATCTTTTATGACATGTTTCTCTTCCAAATAGCTAAATTAGAAACAATTAGGACAATTATGTCTTTGATATAACTGTTGGCAGTTTATCTGAGACATGATTGGTGCAAGTACACACACATAAAACAATGGTCTTTTCTCCACATGAACGTGAAACAAAGGTGAAGTATTAAAGTTTGAAACTAATTTACATTTTTAAGGAATCCGAACTGGCTTTAAAAAAAAAAAGGGAAAAACATTTATTGCACGTGCATGAGTTTTTTTTAAGTAACAAGAGCTCATTAAAAATATAGGGGACACAGTCTGTGACAAGCCCGAGTACAGACCACGTGGTAAGCACTAAAAGTTTGAAATGGATCCTTTTAAGAAAAATCTCTCAAAGCTCTGCATGTTCTGCAGGCTCTGAAAGTTGCAACAATAGAAATAGCTCATGAGACAATTGTAATTGGACATGGAAAAATATAACAAAGTTAAAATTACAGGCCTCCTGTGTTGTCTATATGTTTGTGTGTGTTATATGTTTGTGTATGTTATATGTTTGTGCGTCATGTCAAGTACACTACGTTGACCTTAACAAACTCTGGACCAAAATACTAACGTGGGGAGTCGGCCTGTGTGAGTGATGCGAGTGTGATGTGAAATGAGGAGTGCTGAACGGAATCATGGAATAACAAAAGTTTTCTGTAATGTTTTAATGTGATCATGGAATAATTATTTTTTGTCAACAGCATACGGTGTAAGTACTAGAGATTCAAAGATAACAAGCTTTATTGAACAGGTGTAAAAGTGAGAGTACTCTGGGATGAGTACTCTGAGAAAAGTACTCTGAGAAAGTACTCTGAGATGAATACCTCGCTGAAGGTACTGGGAGCCCCTCCCTCTGCTGTTTGTCCTGACAGTGATTCGGTCCAACCGCAGTGAGCGGTCATTGGGCGGAGGACAACTTTGGTTTGTAACTCACATTTAGGGGAGTATAAAATTAGAAACATACATATTGTTAAGTCTGTATTTGGCTACAGCCTCTGCCCTGATGTCACACACCGTCTGTCAATGTAGTTATGTTTTGTCCAATTGGATTGATTGACAGGCTGCACAATGCGAAGAGAGGGAAGTGGGCGTTTCTTGTGTCCTAATGTTTGTTTTTCAGATGAAAGATAAACTGCACCTGCTTCAGGGATGACAGTAGTATGGATCATAAGGAAATGAGCCTCTACTTTGGCACCAAAGCCCACAATATGAATTGAGGACGATCCGGGAGGAACAACTGGAGAGGATTGGAACAGTAAATCTACACACACACAGATGCATGTTTTATACTTTGGACCACGACCAACAGAGGGAGTATAGTATTGTATTGTCATAGGTGGTCATGGTCCTTAACCTTCTAAATCATTAGAAAGAAGTGTAAAACATATATTTACAAGAACAAATAAATAATGGAAAAGGGCAGCCTAAAAAGCAAAATGGGAAAATTATTAAGTAATTTTCGGAGTTGCCAAAATAAAATAAAATTCTATATTTGTCCCATAGGGGGTCATTCTAAATTTAGTGTTGTGCAAATTCAAAAGGAGAAATAATAGCGCTTATAACATCAAACAGATCTACTCTTTAAGATAATAGATCATACAATAATAATAATAGAATAGAATGAAATAGTCTGGAGCTATAATGTCATTGGATTCGAGGAGCTATAGGTTGAAAGGTCGCTAGGAAGAGGTGTCAGAATAAACAATAGTAATAATAGTTAGACTAGTGAATAATCAAAATAGTTCTATTGTGGAAATAAGTATCAATAAGGTCAAATTGTTCTAATAACTAAAGTAAAAAGGAATCAAATGGAGTCAGATTTTAGATGCTTATGTTTAGGGCTGGGCGATAAAACGATAACGATATATATCGCGATAGACATGTGTTCGATATCAATAGAGAATGGGGTCGATAGAATGTTCGATAGTTTAACTTAACTCCGTCAGGAAAAACAGGAAGAAAACACCGGAAGTAAAGCCGACTCATAAGCGCATGGCATTGTGGGGGATGTAGGCGGAGGCTTCTCGACCAATAACAGCCGAGCAGGAACCGCAAAACTTTGTGGGAAATGCAAAAACAACAACAACCGCAGCATGCGTAGCGTCCATGGATCTATAGCTCGTGTTTCAATGCCGTGTCAATGGTTGTGCACGTACGTGCGCGGAATAACATGTGCGGCGGCAGAGGCAGTGGACAGACACGATGTATTCGGCGAAAGCAAGAGATTAACTTTTTCCTCGGGAAGCATGTGCGGCACAGAGAGCCACACGGAGCGGCCACGGGGACACAAGACCCTCAAACAGCTAAACCAGGAGCTAAACCAGGAATAAAAAACCAGGATTAAACCAGGACTAACAACGAGGGACACAGTGTGAACATATTCCTCCAGCCTCATCGCCCCGTGACTGTAAACAAGGCTGCTAAGGTTGGTTAGCCCACACGACAAATATAATAATAATAATAATGCATCGGTTTTATATAGCGCTTTTCTGGATACTCAAAGACGCTTCACATGTGTCATTATTCATTCACTCCATACACGGTGGTGATAAACTACTACAGTAGCCACAGCTGCCCTGGGGCACATTGACAGAAGCGAGGCAACCAGTATGTGCCATCGGCCCTTCCGACCACCACCAACCATTCACACACACACCAGACTCATTCTAGGCAATGGGGGTGAAGTGTCTTGCCTAAGGACACAACGGCAGTTTGGCACTTTACAGCCGCCCCACTGTGGCTGGTGTTCCCAGAGGTTAAGTGTCTTGCCAAGGACACAACGACAGTAGTCAGTGGGAGTCGATGGTGAAAGTCCTGAGCGGGGCTTGAACCCACGAACTTCTGGCTCAAAGGCCAACGCTCTACCAACTGAGCTACTGCCGCTAAATAAATAAATATATTTATTTAGGTTAAAAAAAAAAACTCAATATATATCGTTATCGACCGATATGAATGACTTATATCGTGATATAGTTTTCAGCCATATCGCCCAGCCCTACTTATGTTTTCCACATCTGTAGGAACTAGTGCAGATGTGTTTATAGAGAGTAGTATTAAAATGCAGACATAGAACGACAGGCTTTAACACAATTTTAAATCTAAAAATAGCTCAAATATAACATTGCTCTTGACGCAGCCTCTGAGCTGCTCCATTGGAGAACAGGTTAAATGTTATTGTTTATTACAAACAGCTGATGTATTTACACATATTAAGTTTGGGACAACTCTTTAAACAGTTATAAGCAGCGGACAGAAGCCATGAATGTGCTTTTGTTTATTAAATAAGTAAATGCATAGCCTTATAATCGTAGAGAACGTTTTAAAATAGTTAAAATCCCTTTCAGGCAACTTGATTTAGATGTATGTCTTTAATATTGGAGAACGACTGTGTTGTTTTTGGAATTGTCTGAAATACAATACATAGAATAGTGATTTGCAGAACAAGAACCAGCCAATGAAAAATCGTCCATTGCCAATGCAATTGTTACAATTAGAACCACAACTGTGACCAAATGCAATAAATGTTAAGGGTTCAGTCTGGCAGACAGAAAGGTTGATTTTTAGTCTGGGAGACTGAGCAACAGTTAAAATGTTTTAAAATGATAAAGTATGAGTATTGTAGCGTTTTAATAATAGTAAAAAAAGTAGAATTGTCCTTCCTTTTGTTGTTCGTAAACACATTTCCACATAAGAGTTAAAATAGTACCATACAATGTTACCTCTGATAGAGCAGATAATATTAGAATCAGAATAATGTTAGAGATATTAAAAGTGACAGAAGTTACAAACAAGGAATATGCCTTTGCTCAAGCTGCAACCGAGCTTTAGAGTCACAATAGAGTAAAAATAGGAATAGATAAATGCATCAACCATAGATGCTTTCAAAAATAGAGATTATTTTTAGACAGGGCTAATATCAAACGGTAAAAAGACCATTTCCTTCATATTATGTCCAAAAGTAGTTACTTCAAAAGTAGATAAAGTTCATGAGTGTAGCCTAGATTAATGTAGCTTAGATTAATGAGAGAGATTAGAACCAACAGAGATTCAAAAACATTTAAAAGCATTTTGGTTAATTTGAATATAGCACAAAAGTAGATATTTAGGTATTTTTGAGAATTTTAAGAGCTGTCGATTTGTCAGCAACAGATTAGAGAATCAAAATACCGTTGTATAGGGACTGACCCCAGAGAAACCTGCTAAAATAGATTAGCTCCTGTAACGATAATACCAATTTGATTAATGATGAAGAATCAGAATGACACAGCGGTGGTCATCAAAGAGTTTTGTGAAGGAATGTTTCGAATGTGGTTGTGTGTTGTTTGTTTTCCCTGTATTAACTCTTCACAGATATCAAGCCTGAACTAAGCACAAGTATTGATGATAAACGACGATGTGGATTGTGACCTAATTTTTAATCAGGTCAAAAGAGGGAAACTGTTGTATAATTAAAATGTTGTATATTTTAATATTTGACCATTTGGACATCATAGCCAAAAAAGACCTCTGTGCACTCAGGAAAAACCCCAAGGACCAGCTTACAGAGCCAGACAATTATTGACTCCCAGAATAAACACATGTGTGGCAAATCTTGACCTATGATCCGCCCGCAGCCCCCCTCCGCAGCAGCTGCGTTTGTCTAAGCCCCACGTTAGGCGCCGCACGGGTGGGGGCATTGTTTGCTCAGGTGGAGATGGAAGACCAAGACCGGGTCCAGACCAGGACCAGGGGCCAGACCAGTCCCAGACCTGTGACGTCATCGGACCCTGGGCCCAAGACCTCCCTGATACGACACGCCCCCTGCTCCCTGAACATCGACTGATAAGGCTCTGGCTTGGGCAGAAACAGAAGAATCAGCAGAGGGCCAGAGAGGGACATGCATAGTTTTAGGAGCCCTCTTTGTTGGAATTTCTGTATCTGATTGTAAAGATAATTAAATACAGATGTTAAAACTTGGAGATCTGTTGTCATGCCTCTGCATCAACTCGAACACGTCAGTCAAGGGAATTATTGACTTCACTGTTTATATTGAACTGTCCATCCATCCATCCATTTTCTACCCTTTAATCCATTTCTGGGTCAGGGGGGTGGCAGATGCCACCCAAGTCTCATAGCACCAGCCCCTCACTGACCCTCTGCAGGTGGTGAGTCCACAGGAGGACGGCTGCTCTCTGAGTGTGAGCATAGCCTTGATCTTTCAGTGGGGGCTTTGGGCAAAGTGGGGTTAAGTGTCTTGCCCAAGGACACAACGACAGCAGTCATCAGTGGGAGTCGGTGGAGAAGGTGCAAAGGTGGGAATTGAACCCACATCCTTCTGGGCTTAAGGCCAATGCTCTACCAACTGAGCTACTGTCGCCCCTTTGCCCCTTTGAACTGCTTTATTTTAATTTGTTTACTAAATAACACTTTTTCTCAATTCGTCTTTGCCTCCTGCAATTTCATTTCGCATTCCCGACACTAACGTAAGTAAAGGGTTTCATCACTCTCTATGTTCCCTCTCTCTGGTCTATACCTGGTCTTTCCCTCTGTCTCTGGTATGTCTCTCTGGTCTCTCATTTTTAACTGTATGCTTTTAACTGATTTTGGCTTTCAACCTTTTTATCTTTAGGTAAAAACCCTTTATCTTTAGGTAAAAAGGTTAGGAGACACATATTTCTTGTAAATACACAAGAAAAGGCCTAAAGAGACTGTATTCATCTGTTTATCATTAAATGAGTGGATTTTATACAAAAATGTTGTACTTTGAAAGTTAGGAACTCAATCTCCAAACTATTCCTACCAAATTAAAAGCACAAATATGTTGAACTACTACTTATTCAAATGAAACAAGTAATCAGACAATGTACATGTCTTATCATATTCAAAACCATTCAATTGATGCCATTGCCATGGTTACGCAGACAACACATCAATCATTACGTCATGTTCTAAAGAATGATGTCGTGTTCTAAAGAACACAACAGAACTTCGTAAGTTGCGTTGGCAACACTTTCACAAGTTCAGTCATTCACTCTTCGGTCTCTGAGCTGAACAGACACATTGCAAATAGCTGAAAGTTTTTCTCAAACATGAGCAAACGAAAACGCGAACGCAGCCCTGGGATTCCCGACTGTAAGGCAGGTCAGTGACGAGAAGAAAAGACACAAACTTTAAAGATCTCACAAAGATTTTAACGTGGCCTCTAGTCCATGTGGGTTTAACCAGAAACACAACTTTGCATACGGACACACACATATAATACAGTGATGTTGTATCATTGAACCATTGAACTTCCTTTGAAAATGCTTTTGTTATGAATTGATTACAACAGCTACGCTATTTCAGATGTGGTTTCATGATTATAACAATATAATAGGAACTACTTCATCTCGAGGATACGCACGGTGCATACGTAATAAGCAGTGTACTGATCTTTGTACTTGTAATGGCACCTGTTGGTTACTGCAGTTTCTGATATTTTATGTAAGCAACTGGAGTTTGTGTTACTTTTATAAGTTATGTAAGAGACAAACACAAGAGCTTTGTTCTACAGACAGCTACAGTGGTGGGTCACTGTTTTTAATGAACCAATTTCCCTTCAGTATTGTGTGTTTAATAAATTGATAACAAAGATTGATTGATGGATTGATTTATTACAGATGCCATCCCTGCAGGGAAGAAGCACAAGCCTGAACAGCCGAACAGGGCTCAACAGCGCCACCTCTTGGCCCAGCTCGCCTGCTCTGGAGACATGGACACCTTCAGTGGCAGATACGTGATGGGCCATGAGCTGGGGAGGGGACGATTTGGAGCGGTCTACGGCGGCGAGCGGAGGTCTGATGGTCTGAAGGTGAGAACAAGGACTGAAGTTCTAACTGATGACGAAGAACTGTTTAGACATTACTCTGACACTGGTTAGGTGCTCAGTTATTACAGCTACAGTCATTTATACAGTATGTAATGTGTGATTGTGTAAAGACCTGGGCACCAATCTGTCTTCTACTGATCATTACGGACATAAAGCAAATATGTGTCGCCCTTCTGCTGTCACGTGGTGAAAAATAAGAACCCAAAATGATTGGTGTTTGCATGCTCTCCCTGTCCAATCAGAGCACTGATTATAAAAGATGTCTGCAGCTAATGATCTTCTTCAGAGAGGACGGTGTCCTACAGGACCTCAGCAAAAAGACAATGATAGACCATCTACCAGATTCATGCTGATATCAGATCGGGGCTCAAGCTTTAGACGCTTCTTGAATGGAAGTTCTTGGTTTAGTCCAGGTTATTGATCTGATCTTATCTCAAAGTAACAAAAACTTTTATGCTCTGACTTGCAGGTTGCCATCAAACGGGTTCCCAAGAATCAGGTGAAGTACTTCCCTCTGGCCAGAAAGGGAAAGTTCTTCAAGATTCCTGAGGAGGTCTTCTACATGTACAAGGCAGCTGGAGTACAAGACCATCTGGGACAAAACGCTGCAGTCTCTTTAATTGACTGGTTTCAATCAGACTCAGAGATCCTGATTGTCATGGAGAGACCCAGCCCCTGCATGGACCTTCTGGAGTACAGCGTCCTCCATGACCCCCTGCTTGAAGACACCGTCAGGGACATCATAAAACAGCTGGTCCAGGCGTTGATCCAGCTCGATAAAAAGTGGGTTTTCCATCGCGACATAAAGACCACAAACATCCTGATCCAGGAGACTCAGGAGGGGCCTCGAGTCCGGATCGTGGACTTTGGATGTAGCTGTGGCGTCACCACTACACCGTGCACTCAGTACATGGGCACTGCAAACTACTGCCCTCCCGAGATGTTTCTCAGCCACCAATGCAGGGCGGGTCCAACGTCTGTGTGGCAGATCGGGGCCATTGCTTATGAACTCCTCAACGGTGACGCAAAGGACTTTGACGTCTTTGAGTGGCTCAACGGAGATCTGAGCCTTAAAACCAGCGAGGCGTCAGCAGAGGCATTAGACTTTATCCACATGTGTCTGAGCGTAGAACCTGAAAACAGGATCTGCCTGGAGGAGATGGAAGGACACCCATGGTTTAGCACCAGCATCGAGGTTCCTTCTTCATCTTCATCTTCATCATAAACATTTATTGATTTATTTATTGGCCCATTGGACATTGTTTACTTTCTTTCTTAATGTTTGCAATTTTTAGCAAACTTTTATTGTTATTGTGGCAGTAGAACCCTTGTCCAATGTATGTATTTATCTAGCCACAAGTTAAAGTTTGACGTTTAAGTCACAGGTAAGACATGGATTTGAAGGTTTGAGTTCAGTTCTGCTCTTTAGCTGTTTTACTCATGACTTTTCTATTTGACTTCCAGTTGGCCTCAAGTGTGTCCCGGATGCAGTGAAGTACCTCCCTCTGTCCAGCGAGGGAAATATCTTCAGCTTTGTGCAAAAGGACCACAAGAAAAACATTTATTGATTTATTTGTTGGCCTTATGGGCCTTTTTTGCTTTCTTTCTTGGCATTTGCAAGTGGCAGTAGTTCACTTGTTCTCAAAGAACATTTATTTCTTTATTTAGCCACAAGCTAAAGTCCATGTTAAAGTCACAGGTAAGAGATGGATGTGAAGGTTTGAGTTCAGCTCTGCTCTTTATGTGTTTTACTCATTACTTTTCTATTTGACTTCCAGTTGGCCTCAAGTGTGTTCAACGCGCAAACCTTTGAAATTTGCGAGTGGCTGAATGGAGAGCTCATCCTGCAAAGCAGCCAGGCATCGGAAGAGGGAAAAGACTTTGTCCATGTGTGTCTGAGCGTAGATCCTACAAACAGGATCCGCCTGGAGGAGATAGAGGCCCGGCTAAAGCAGGGCTGCACTAAAGCCCTGATAAATGTTCTAACATGGAACAGACTCTGGACTGGCTCCAGCTTGGTGCATAAGGACCACAAGAAACTATAGCCATTCATTGATTTATTTATTGGTGCTGACACTGAAATTTCCCTAATGTGGGACAAATAAAGAATATTCTCTTAACCTTAATCTATTTGTCGGGTGCATTTGTGCTTTGTCACTCATCTTCAAACATTCATGGACGATTCTTACCGTTTTTAAATGCTACACTCACACTATGGCATCTGTCTGACCGACCTGCGCTTATCACAGAGATTACATTCTAATAACATCAGTGGATGCAGTCGATGATGACGAGTCGAATATATGAGTATCCCGTACTCTGAAGCGCAAAAGATTTTTTACATGTTTAGAATAGTGTTGTCAGGATTCCATATAATTTTTGATACTGCAATGTTGAAGAGCATGGAATAATCTTACTACACCTCCTTAAAGTGGCAAGTGCTGAAGGGCCCTTTTGCTTTGATGCTGTCTGCATTTTCTACTAGTTCTTGAGGCATATATTTATATTGCCGTGATTTCTGGACTATAAGCCACCACTTTTTTTTTTTTCTTTGGACCCTACGGTTTATATAGCGATACAGCTAGTTTGGGATGCACCGATACCGATCGTTTCTGCACATTACAGGAAATAAGAGAACAGGTTATACACGAATCAAAGAGGATATTTTATTTAATAAAATCAAATCAAATAATAAAATTAAAAAATAAAACTCTATAATTCTCTGGGATTTCATACTCACTCTTGAGACCACATCACCCCCGTCCTCAAACAACTCCACTGGCTCCCTGTTCCATACCTCATCCCTCCATAATCTGCCCCTTCTCATCCCACTGACCTCCTCCATCATCACTGACCCACCCGCCACCTCAGATCCACAGACTCCAACCTCCTCACTCCCATCAGAACAAAGTGCCGAACCTTGGGGGGCCGAGCCTTTGCTGCAGCTGCCCCCACTCTCTGGAACTCACTCCCACCTCACATCAGGAACTCTGACTCACTACAGAACTTCAAATCACTTCTCAACACCCACCTTTTCAAAACTGCCAACACTTAACTGTTTATTTTTAGCTTTTTATATTTGTTTCTTATTTGTTCTTCTTTGAGTGTCCACAAAGCGCTATATAAGTAGGAGTATTATTATTATTACTATTGTACTTTATCAGAATAAGACCAGAGTAAACAATATGTATGCTTAGAAAAATAGCATACTGTTTAAAATAGATTAGTTAGAAAAAGATACTATTATAACATAGTGCACAATTAACAATGGGAACCTGAGATCCCTTGTATAACATATGCATGACTATATTCAAAAATGAAATATTGTACTTGTTTGTTAATGTGTAAACAAAGCTTTCTAATTACAGTTGTTAATTATTTGCACAATTCATTTCCTAAAGGATATCTGTTATCCATGCTTTGTGTTGTTTTCTAGAAATCAAGCGTATTTCATTTACCAGTACATACAGAATTACAATTATTATGCTTGGCTAAATTCTCATTACAGAAATTCGATCGTTATAGCGATAACTCAAGGACTGTTGCATTGCATCAACTATTAATGGCATAATGAAAGGAATGACTGTTTGTGGCAGCTTGTGCTTGTGGAGGGATGAATTATTCAGAAGAACAAATGTTTTGAAAAAGCCATGCTCACTTAAACGGCGGCGATGTGCGAGAGTGAGGGAGATGCTGCTGTTTGCAAATGTTCAAACCTACACATTCTCTTTTCAGGGACGGTTATCGTTTGTTCGGGATGAGCTTCATAACTTGACTAAAGCGTCTGAACTCAAGAGATTTAGAGATCCTTTATTTGTCCCACAGCGGGGAAATTATAGTTTTGCATCACAAGTTAATCACCATCTCTGTCCGGGCACCTCGGCTTTGGAACGACCTGCCGGTGCAAACCCGACGTAACACCGGCGATCCTGATTGGTCGATTATTTTCTGATCTGCTGTTTGCTATGTTTGCTAGTTTGCTATGCGCTCGATCCCAGACCCTTGTGTGAAGCTAAACGCCTCTGGTGGAGCATGGCGGAAATACAAGGGTCTGGCAAGAGTCAGGCGAAAATAAAGGATCTCTCTTACACAAAGTGATTGAAAAAATAAGTTTAAAAAAATCCTCAAATCTTCATATGAGCATGTTGACCTTAAAACAAGATTTGCCAATGGGACAAACAAAATTACCTTGTTGTAAAAAGATACAAGAAATATCTCCCTTGGAATGAGAAAAATAGCAACAGTTTTTGAAGAGATTCTGCTTCATACAAAACAACAGGTAGAATAGCTCCTGCATTACTGTAAGTCAGGAGCTAATGCGGCTCTGAAAAAAATGAAATGAAATGAAGTAAGACTAAACGGCTTGTTCCACTGGCAAATCTTGTTTTAAGGCAGTCAGAATGTACTCAAGTAAAAAAAAAAACAACAACATTCAATTCAAGCAATTTTTACCTAATCTTGTATATATTTTTACAGTGAAGTCATATATGCTTAAAACTTTTAAATACATCACGTTTCCTTTGTTCAGAACAACTTTTCTTCATTTGTAACTTCAGCCGTCTGAAGTGATCATGTCTCTTCTCTCTCCTCATCTGAACTATGGATCCGTGTAGAAGCCTCACGCTAAATCTCTCTCTAAAACGACTCCATCAGACAGAACCAGAGCAGATTTGACCATATTCACAACTAACAGACTCATCTCTCTCTGATGAAATAGTCATTCCATGTGGTTTCTACAGAAGCATGGGCTGACGTCACGGACATCACTTTCCTGCTTGCTTGCATATGTAGTGAGAAAAAACATGATTCATTATTCAGCGTCTACAGTCAAAAAATATTAGATGTTTTCTCCACTGAAGCGGAATCCGGTCCAAAAATAGAGTATGATGTTATCTTAAAAATGAGAGTTTATTCAATTCATACCGTTAGGGAGGAGTTGGACTGTATTATGCTAATTCAAGGAGGGGTCAGACGTGAAACAAGATGGGGCGTCGGTCAGAACGCAGGGAAGGAAAGATGGGGAGAGACCAGGTTGAAGTTCAGGTATTTTATTGCAGCCGCCACTGCTGCACAGGTTGCTTCACACAAACACACAGTCTGCAAATACAGATAAATACAATGAATAATCAAACATATTATTCAATAACTTTACAGAGAAAAAATGTTCTTATAAAGCATGCTCACTTAAATACACGCTCTTATTAGTACAAACAATTAATATCAATAAACAGAACATACATAACCAGAATTAGATGGCTGCATAATGAAGTTCCCTGAACTTAATGCTGGCGCAGAGTAATGGCGCCCTCTAGCAGCCGCGGAAGGTCATTACATTACCTCGCGGCACAAACGTGACACATTCTTACTAAGATTCAACATTAAACAACTGCATATGCTCCAGAAATGGTGAGAACTTACATAGATACACTGCAATGAAGGTACACACATAACTAGCTTGTCACAAACTCTCACTACAGTAAACTCCACTCGAGGCGAGGAGCGCATTTACACATGAACCAGACCATTGTGTTTACAGCGAGAAAGGGGTAAATAGCACAACGATATACAACATTAAACACTCACGTTTCATCAGTGACTGAGTTTGAGGTAGCAGTGGGCTGGAACTTCCCACAAAGTGAGCTAACTGTAGGACACAACTTAGCTGCCGTTACAAGAACCGCGAAACGTAACAAGCCAGGCAGTCACGTAAGTTACGTAAGTCACGTAAGTCACGTGACTCCCCTCACAGGGCTGAGCCTTTATTACAGCCGCCCCCAAATGTGCTAGGCACATTTGCTCCAAATGAAGGCGAGTCAAAAACTAAAGGAGTAGAAACTATTCTTCTCCTGAAGGAAGCGCTGGCAGCATCACTAAACGCGCTGCAGGTCGAGTGTAAACATGACCATTCATCTCTACATCTGCGGACCGAACACATCCATCTGCACTACGATGTACATTTACCACATGTCCTATGGGCCAGGAAGATCTAGGTAAGTGAGGCTCAACTAACATCACAACAGCATTGTCCAGTAGCTCAGGGGAAACTGCCTGCCACTTCTGTCGAGTCTGTAGAGTTGGGAGGTATTCACGGATAAACCTTGTCCAAAACTGGTCAGCTAACACCCGACAGTGTCGCCAACGTCTGTGACTCACGATCTCTGTCTCCGGGTAAACAACCTGAGGTAATGACCCATCCGGCCGCCCCATCAAGAGACTGTTGGGGGTCACAGGGTCAATGTCGGCCACGTCTGCAGAGGTGTAGCCTAGGGGTTTGGAGTTCAGGATTGACTCCACTTCTAATAGTACGGTGAAAGGAACGTCTTCCGGAACAGGTTGAGCCCCAACACAGGCGTGTAGAGCTGTCTTCACCGAACGGATCTCTCGCTCCCATACTCCCCCGAAATGGGGAGCGGCCGGGGGGTTGTACTGGAACTTTATCTTTTGGGAAGCAAGCTGCTGTTGCAGGGTTGGCACCATCTCGGCGAAGGCCTCTTGGAGTTCACGCTCTCCTCCCTTGAAGTTCGTCCCTCGATCGGACCACAGCTCAGCAGGAGTCCCACGACGAGCAATGAATCTGCGGAGCGCCATCAGGTATGCGTCGGTATCCATACTTCTCAGAAGGTCAAGGTGCACGGCTCTCGTTGTTAGGCACTTGAAGATTATGCCCCAGCGCTTCTCCTGACGTCTCCCCACTTTCACCAGCATTGGCCCGAAACAGTCAACACCAGTGGAGTAGAACGCTGGCTTAAACAAACGAAGACGAGCAACGGGAAGGTCGGCCATTTTGGGGATGGATGGTTTGGCTCTCCAGCGTCTACATTCTGTGCAAGCATGTTGGTGTTTGCGAATAGCTTTTCTTCCCCGGAGGACCCAGAAGAGTCTCCGAAGCTCAGCATAGACCCGTTCTGCCCCTGGGTGGCGGAGATCTGTGTCGTACTTCTGGATCAAGAGCCGCGTGAATGGATGCGCAGGATCTAAGACGACAGGGTGCACTGTGGAGTTGCTGAGGCCCTCTGCACGGCGTAGTCGACCGCCCACTCTGATTAGGCCTGTAGATGGGTCTATCTCAGGTGACAAGGTTAGCAAGCGACTGCTGGGAGGGACTGATTTCCCAGCTGCCAGTAACCTTTGGTCTTCAGGAAAAGACTTTGCAGAAGCGTAGCCGTTTCTGCTTGCTGGTACTCGTCGGCGGTGGGGGCTTGTCCGCAGGTGCTACTAGCTTTGGCTTCAATGAGCTCTTGCCAGCTCTTGTAAACTTCTTGAACTGTTCCTGCTGTGACGGCCAGGACACAGAAGACCGACTTCCGGAACTCTGTGGTGTCCTCCTGTGGTTGGGTACTGGGTGTTTCTGGCCAGGTGTCTGACGTCTGCAGCAGAAAGGGAGGGCCTTGTGACCAGCGGTTGGGCTCCGTAAGGGTCCTGAGTGCCTTTCCCCTGGTCAGGTCATCAGCAGGGTTGTTGGCGGAGTCCACGTAGCGCCAAGTGTGTTCCTTTGTAAGTTCTTGGATCTCGGCCACTCTCGCACCCACGAAAACTTTAAAGCGGCATGACTGGGAATGGAGCCAGGTCAGAACCGTCGTGGAATCTGACCACAGAGTCACCTGGGATACCGTAAGGGTGAGTTCTTCTTCCAGGAGGTGGCAAAGCTGGGCTGCAATCAGGGCTGCGCAGAGTTCGAGGCGAGGGATGGACTGGACACGCTTGGGAGCCACACGTGAGCGAGCGAGGAGAAAGGAGAGGTGGACCCGGCCGCTAGCATCTTCGGTTCTCAGGTACGCCACTGCACCGTAGGCTTGCTCGGAGGCGTCTGCGAAGATATGTACTTGGCGGCTGGCACCTGTGGAGACATAAGGGCGGGGGAGAGAGAGGAGAGAAAGAAACTGGAGCTCATCTTCCCAACTAGCCCAGGCCTGTCTGAGTTCTGATGGCAGGTTTGGATCATCCCAGCCACGCTGTTTAACCCATAACTGACGGACTATGATTTTGGCTCTTGTACTATAGGGTAGCAGGTAACCTAAGGGGTCGTATTGGGATGCTAGGACTTTATAAATGTTTCTCAGGGTTAGTTCTTTGTAGGTCACAGCTCTGTGTTTGTAGCCCAGGATGTCAGCCTCCCAGTTCCAACTGAGACCAAGCGTGGATTCTTGTGGGTTGGACTTGTCTTGTGCGAGCCATAAGTCAAGGCTCTCTGATCTTGCTGCTTGAGGTAGGTGGCTGAGGACGTTTGCATCGTTGCAGGCCCACTGGCGTAACTCGAATCCTGCTGCGGCAAGAAGGGCTCTTAGACGGTCGACGAGTGACTTTGCTTCCTCTGGGGTGTCTAAGCTCTGGAGACAATTGTCCACATAGAAGCAGTTCTCTACTGAAATCTTCAGGTCTTCACTTGGACTGTGATTGGCGACGTGGCGTTGGAGTGCATAAGTAGCACAGCACGGACTGCAGACAGTGCCGAAGGGGAGGACATGCCACTCAAAGGTCTTTGGCGGTTGGTCCACATGCAGGTCTCGCCACAAGAATCTGAGGAGAGGTCGATCTTCTGGAAGGAGGCGGACCTGATGGAACATCCCCTTTATATCGCCGGACACAGCGATGGCCTTCTCCCGAAACCTCAGCAGGACTCCTAGCAGGGAAGCTCCGAGTGTAGGGCCAGGAAGCAGGAACTGGTTTAGTGACTGTCCAAGGTACTCGTGGGAACAGTTAAAGACTAGCCGTGACTTCCCGTTATGACTAACCAGGTGGTGTGGGATATACCACCCCTCCTGGGTTGACCTCTCTTCTTTAACCTCACTTACTGCCCCTGAGTCAACTAGCTTCTGGATTTCCTGTTTATACACCTCTGCTTGTTCTGGGTTCTTTAGGAGACGTCTTTCTGTGCTGCGTAGGAGGGGTAAGACAGAGTCTTTGGGAGCAGCGAGCGGAGGCATGTCAGGATGGCGCAGGAGGCGGGTGGCATATCTGAGAGTGCCATTTACTTCAACACGAACAGTTTTACCCTGCAGGGTAGCTATGGCTTGGAGATCTTGTTGGGAACGTGTTACTTCCTTGTCTGGCCTGTGGGATACAGAGTCCATCTGCCAAAGTCTTTCGACGTGCTTGTACAGGTCTTCTAGTTGGGGTGGGGCCGATGTGAACAGACATTGCACAGCATTGGAGGGCCGCCCCATGAGCTGGACTGGGCCTTGAAGGGTCCATCCCAACTTTGTATGGACTGCGGCTGGGCTGCCTGGCGGGCCGAGTCGAACGGGTTCTACAGGCGTGATCAGGTGGGGCTGGTCTGACCCAATCAAGAGCGAGGGTTCAGCATTCTTGAAGGCTGGAAGAGGAAGACCATGTAGGTGTCTGAACTTC
Organism: Knipowitschia caucasica; assembly: GCA_964034765.1. NCBI lineage: Eukaryota > Metazoa > Chordata > Actinopteri > Gobiiformes > Gobiidae > Knipowitschia > Knipowitschia caucasica. The sequence goes on along the minus strand of OZ035823.1, from coordinate 9,381,838 downwards.
TTTTGTAGTCGTTCGACAGGATAAGTGTGTTGGGCGAGACTTAACTGGCTAGAAGTGAAAGCAGCCTCAATCTTGTAGCTGGTGTGGGGGTTAGACGCAGGGGAAATATGGAAGGACACTGAATACCCGCTAAGGACTTGAATATCCTGCCTAACTGTGCGCAGTGGAAGGTCTTCGGGTGTGCCCTTCATGCCGAGAGCCTTGGCTGCTGCAGGTAGCAGCATGGACCTTTCAGACCCATCATCTAGGATGGCGAAGGAGTTTATAGTGCGGCCACCGTAATGGACAAGGATAGGGGCAATCTTCAGCAGGGCTCTGTTACCTGTACCTGATCTGTCTAGGTAAAGGGCATTGGAGGCGGAACTGGTAAGGCTATTTTCTTGCTTTGTTACCGTTGGGTTCTCTGTTCTGATATTTATCTCGTGGAGAGCCTGGAGGTGCTTCCCATTGCATAGGCTACACGGTTTCTTTAGGGTGCATTGTGCCGCAAGGTGGGCTCGTGCACAGCGCCAGCAGCGCTTGTTGACCTGGATCCACTCTTTGAGCTGCTCTTTGGAGAGTTTGGCCAGGTCACTACACTGACTAAGGTGGTGGTCATTGCCCTCGCAGAATGCACAGTAAGCTTTGTTCTTAACTTTTCCATGGCTTGTTTTAGCGGTCTGGACTGGCTCCTCTGCACCATGGAAGACTGAGACCGTCTGCTTTGGGGCCCGACTGTCACTTCTAGGCCATGACTTCTCTCTACCAGTCTTTATTGTGACCTGACTATCAAAACCTTGACACCAGGATTCATGACGGAGCCACTCTGAAAGGTCAAGGAGGGTATGTCTAGAGCCTGACTGCTTGAAACTGTGTCGGCGAAAATCAGCACGGAGTTCAGCAGGAAGCTTACCTAACAGACGTGCAACATGTGAGCCACAGTTCAGCTCAACATCTCCCTCGGGGCCCAGAGTCTGCAGGAGGCCAACTAAAGACTGAATCTGCAGGGAGAACTTCTGGAAAGCAGCTGTGTCCCCCCTTCGCACTTCGGGGGCCTCAAGGACGCTAGCTATCTTTCGGAGAGCTAGTTGATGGGGTTGGCCAAACTTTTCATGGAGAGCTGCCATGGTGTCTGTGTATGGGGTGGAGGAGTTTAAATAAGCATCTGCTATAAGCCTAGCTTCTTCTAGCCTCAGATGGTCAACTAGTATCTGATATCTGAACAGTTCGGTTGTGTTAGCTGGGAGCAGGTTCTCTAAAGCTATGCGAAGTCTAGCAAACTCACTAGGATCTGGGTTTATAAACTTAGGTATTGTGGGTTGAGGGCCTCTGTAGAGGGGCTCAGCTACACGAGGTGGCGCTGTACGAGTAAGAGGCTGGCTGAGTGGCGGTGTCCTAACAGCGGGTTGCAGGTTCCAGCTTGGCTTAGTGGGTAAGTAAGGATGTGGGGGAGGGGGTGGAGGCCACGCCGGGTCATGAGGCTGGTAACTGTCTTCAGGCTCGGGCCAAGGTGGAGGATCAGGCCATTCGCAGTCCCCCTGGTACTCTGCTTGAGGGGGGAGGTAAGTGACTGGAGCTGCACTGCTGGGGTGCCGCAACGGTTTGACTGGACTGTACAGGGGACGTGAATTGAGCATTTCAGTTTTCAGTAGACGTGCAGCCTCTATTAACTCTTTCATCTCGGTCCGGGCTTTGTTTAGTTCATTAAGACCAGACTGGAACAGCTGTTGAGATTGGAGTAACTTAGCGTTTTCCTCTTGTACAGCTCGAATCTCCATGTGATGACTCTGTTCATGGTATGGAGAGGAGTAAGAGGTGAAAGGAACAGGGGAGGGCTGGTGGTCCCATTCTCTGGAGGTCCTCCGGAAGCGACTCGGGGCGAGCTGAGGCGTCTCAGTGTGAGCAGCATCCCCGTCGAAGCTTCGTGCGAGAGGAGGGCTGGGTTCTCGGCGATATGGCGCTGCATCTATTGGCTGATCTGGCTCATAACCAACTTCATAGTCTTGTAACCAAGGAGGGGGTCGTGCTTGTCTCTTGGGTCTCACTGACTGATACATGCTATCCCCTGAATCCATCTTGAGTACTGTCTATCCGGCTCGAAGGACCAAATGTTAGGGAGGAGTTGGACTGTATTATGCTAATTCAAGGAGGGGTCAGACGTGAAACAAGATGGGGCGTCGGTCAGAACGCAGGGAAGGAAAGATGGGGAGAGACCAGGTTGAAGTTCAGGTATTTTATTGCAGCCGCCACTGCTGCACAGGTTGCTTCACACAAACACACAGTCTGCAAATACAGATAAATACAATGAATAATCAAACATATTATTCAATAACTTTACAGAGAAAAAAATTTCTTATAAAGCATGCTCACTTAAATACACGCTCTTATTAGTACAAACAATTAATATCAATAAACAGAACATACATAACCAGAATTAGATGGCTGCATAATGAAGTTCCCTGAACTTAATGCTGGCGCAGAGTAATGGCGCCCTCTAGCAGCCGCGGAAGGTCATTACATTACCTCGCGGCACAAACGTGACACATTCTTACTAAGATTCAACATTAAACAACTGCATATGCTCCAGAAATGGTGAGAACTTACATAGATACACTGCAATGAAGGTACACACATAACTAGCTTGTCACAAACTCTCACTACAGTAAACTCCACTCGAGGCGAGGAGCGCATTTACACATGAACCAGACCATTGTGTTTACAGCAAGAAAGGGGTAAATAGCACAACAATATACAACATTAAACACTCACGTTTCATCAGTGACTGAGTTTGAGGTAGCAGTGGGCTGGAACTTCCCACAAAGTGAGCTAACTGTAGGACACAACTTAGCTGCCGTTACAAGAACCGCGAAACGTAACAAGCCAGGCAGTCACGTAAGTTACGTAAGTCACGTGACTCCCCTCACAGGGCTGAGCCTTTATTACACATACCATTTAACTGTTTTTTTGTGTGGTCAGGAGTAGTGTTGGGAATATAGTTTTTGAATTATATTGTAATATTTTTGTTCAGTAATGTGTAGTCTAGTTACGTAGGCCTTTGCAGTCACTCTGTTATTGTTACTTTCGACGCAAACTGACGAGCTTCAGCTACCACATTTTTCATACGCACCTTTCAGCTTGTGCAGCAACCCACCTCCTCCTCATCACACCCACCTCTATGCATCTGCTAATCACTGCAGCTTTTACCACCACCAGGGTTTGGATTCCGGTAGATTGCCCTAAACTTGTAAATTGTAGCCGAGGGTGAACCAGATTTGTAGTGATCCAAAATTGCAGCTTGTTGGAGATATCAGTAGCATCAGTAAAATACAGTTGTGTCTCAAATTAGCAAAAAAAAATGGCAGCTAACCATCGACAGCTGCCATCATCATTTGGCCACTGACAATTTAAGCTTCCCCAAAGATAGCTACGAATAAGCCATAAAAAATAGATTTTAATTTGGCTTTTGAAGGAGTCAACAGATTCTATTGAACGCAGAGAGAGAAGAAAATGGTCCAATTCTTGCGAGTAGCAGCCTGGAAGGATCAGGTTCCTGGTCCGAAGACAAAGTCAGATGGAAAAAGCCTTTTATTTATATATATCATCTTAAAGTATAGATTATTATTGAGATCAACATTACATTCAGTATGAAAGATGTGTTCTATTGTTTCTGTGATTATGGCTGTACTGTGGCCATACTTTAATGTGAAAGCCAGGTCACGTTAGACCTCAAAGTAGGGCAGAGCCTGGTGAGTACTGTGATGGGAGACCTCTGGGAACACCAGGTACCACTGTGGCAGAATGAGTCACGTCTATGTGTGTGTGTGAATGGCTAGTGGTGGTCAGAAGGGCTAATGGCACATACTGGTTGCCTCGCTTCTGTAAGTGTGTCCCAGGGCATCTGTGGCTACATTAGTGGTGGTTTAGTAGTAAAAGAATAATGGCATGTGAAGAGTCTTTGAGTATCCTGAAAAGTGCTGTATAAAACTGACGCATTATTATTACATCCATCCATCTTCTTCCTCCTCTTAATCCATTTCTGGGTTGTTGGGGTGACAGTCAGAGCTCCACCCAATTCCCAGAGCACCGGCCCCTCACTGATCCTCCTGCAGGTGGACGGCTGCTCTATCAGTGACAGTAGAGCCTTGATCTTTCAGTGGGGGGTTCAGATTATTATTATTATTATTATTAAAGTATAGATTCCATCCATCCATCCATTTTCTTCCCCTTGATCCATTTCAGAGCTGCACCCAGTACACACCTCCATATCCTCCCTTGCATGTTGGAGAGTCACTGAGTCTTGGGAGCCGTCTGGAGCGTGTGACAGGGCTAAATGTGGGTGCATGAGCAGAAGAGCAAACCTCAGCTCCAGTTACGGCTTGTATCAGGCGTGTCTTGTATCTGACGTGTCTGTCTGGTATAGACGCGTGTTCAGACGACACCCCACACTTTGATACCTGTCACGGCGCCACACATCACAGAAGGCAAGCGAGTGTGAAGAGAGGAGAAAGACGCCATAAGGCAGGATTTCCAAGATCAACGAAATATGACAAAAGTGAACTATTATTTGCTAAATTTAAGTCCCCTATATGAAAATATTTTGCCTGGTATCATAATAAAAGATGCAGAAAAAAAAAGCAAATTCTTAAATGACGTTGTGTTTGAGCAGTTGAATGTCGCCCCCTGCAGGACACTCTGTCTGCTCCGGAGAGTAGCTTCAGTGACAGGCTTATTCACCCTCGCTGTGTGAAGGAAGGGTTCCGCAGGTCTTTTCTTCCTGCTGCTGTCAGACTGTACAATGAGAACTGCTGAGCCTGTACATGTCATTCATCTGCAAATAAGTAAATACTGTAATCATCTGCAATACTGCAATTTCAGAATGTCCACTGAATGTCCCTTCATCTACTAATCCTGCCCTACATGTATACAACTTGCACTATATATGGAGAGATAGCTAGATAGATAGATATTGAAGAATTTACAGCTTGCTAAGAAACATAGTAGCTACTTATATTGTATATTTTATGTGCGCTGCAACGTTGAAATTTTTCTACTGTGTGTCGAATAAAGGATCTCTTTTCTTATTTTGCAAATGGGACAAAATTTTGGGGAGAAATGTCAGTGCTGCATCACAAGTTAGAGAACAGTAGGAATGAGGAGCACACAACACAGGATAAAGTAAAGTACAGCACAAACCTATTCTTAAAAAATAAAATCTTGAATAAAATAAAATATCTCTATTATGGTATTGAAGTAGCCGTAGCCCTTCTTTACAGTTTTTTACCTCATGTCCGATTAATAATTGGAAACTGCAAGCAATTGGCTCTTGCAGTTATGGTCCCCTGCGGTCACCTCACACAGCCAGTAAAGTTATTTGACTATAGGGGAAACCTCTGTGCAGGCCTGTTTGGGTCCCGCGCTTCAAACGGGTCCAGCGAGAAGAGGAGTGTCTCCATGGCAACGCAACACTCCCGTCTTTCCACCAGGTCTAGTGCTTTCACACGCTAACGTAGTGTCAATCCAACCTGCACCTCTGGACATTCTTTATAATGATTCTTTTGCCCTTGACCAAAAGAAAAAACAAAAATGAATTAATTACAAATAAATGAATTCATATTCAAGGGCGGCAGTAGCTCAGTTGGTAGAGCGTTGGCCTTTGAGCCAGAAGGTCGTGGGTTCAAGCCCCGCTCAAGACTTTCACCATCGACTCCCACTGAGTCTGTCGTTGTGTCCTTGGCAAGACACTTAACCTCTGGGAACACCAGCCACAGTGGGGCGGCTGCGGCTGTAAAGTGCCAAACTGCTGTTGTGTCCTTAGGCAAGACACTTCACCCCCATTGCCTAGAATGAGTCTGGTGTGTGTATGAATGGTTGGTGGTGGTCAGAGGGGCCGATGGCACATACTGGTTGCCTCGCTTCTGTCAGTGTGCCCCAGAGCAGCTGTGGCTACATTAGTAGTTTATCACCACCGTGTATGGAGTGAATGAATAATGACACATGTGAAGCGTCTTTGAGTGTCCAGAAAAGCGCTATATTAAACCGATGCATTATTATTATTATTATTATTATATTTTAATGCCATAAATCACATCCGGTCCTACTCGTTTTAGAATTCATTATGTGTGTTATATTTGTGTTTCTGCTGCTGGACACCTGAATGTCTCCTACAGGGATCTCTAAAGTATTTATCTCTTTGCCCACAACAGCGATGGATGAAAACGCTTGATGTTTCATTTTTTATGTTTTCTTTTTTTTTTTCAGGTTCATCCAGGATTCAGTAGTTTGAAATAAATACATAGATATACATTTTCCTCCTCACCCCTAAAGAGACCTGAAATGAAGTGGGAAGAAGTTAGACACTTATTTGTGAATTTATTTGATTGGGATTGTTGGTTAATGCACTTTTGTCAGCGCTATATTTTTCAGAGCTTCCTGTGAGTCTAAAAGTCTTGGGTCCTGATAAAATTCTGCCACAAATTATAAATATACTTTAAATATACTTCATTCCCCTCTCTACTGTTGGTGGATGTGGATATTAAATTGGTAATGTAAGCAGATGATATGGTCGTTTATACTTGGGGAAAATGTGCTGAACTGGCAGCCAATAAACTGACAGTAGCAGAGAAGAAACTTGCAAGATTCATCGGGCTGCACGGCGGCAGAGTGGTTAGCTCTATTGCTTCTCAACAAGAAGGTCCTGGGCACAGCAGGGTGGAGTTTGCATGTTCTCCCTGTGTTTGTTCCAGGTCCCCGCAACCTATGAAACTCAGCTTGTTCCAGTCTATCGACAAGCTGAGGGGGGCGGGTGACACTGTGGTTGACATGAAGGTCCTGGATTCAAATATCGGTCGGATTTTGCATTATGAGTGGAGTTTGCAAGTTCTCCCTGTGTCTGTGTAGGTTTCCTCCGGGTGCTCCGGTTCCCACTACCACGAAAAACATGTAAAATAGGTAAAATCCTGACATCTTAAGAGAACTTTCCTAAAATAAATGACAAATGTTTTACACTGTACAAATAGATAGATAGATAAATACTTTATTGATCCCCTGTAGGAGAAATTCAGGTGTCCAGCAGCAGAAAACTCATACAGGTCTGTTGTACAGTCTGACAGCTGAAAGAACAAAAGATCTCTTAAAATGTAAAGAAAACCGCAACAATGTACTTTGTGAACAAACATCACAGAATCAACTCTATTCAAATCCTCAAACAGATATCCCAGGGTCTCCGGTCAAATGTATATAAACTGTTTTACACTGGACGCTTCTCAAACTTACTTTCTTCTCTAACTTAATCTAATAATTATGTTCTGGTTTGATTAGGTTATAAGGCTATAGTCCCAGGCAAATAAGAACGCTCTGAAGCCATTGGAATCTTTTCACTATGTACAATCGCTCAAAGTCCTCAATCAATCAATCAACTTTTATGTGTATAGCGCCTTTACTACACAAGACAACACAAAGCGCCGCACAACCCACATCACATCAAGCAAATTATCAACATTAAAATATATATACCTAAAAAAAATTGATTAACATAACGAGAAATTTTAAAAACAGAATAAAATCACAAGTAATTAAAAACCTTAAAACATTAAAATCATAGCCACAGTGCATTAAAAAGAGTAAATATAAAACCCTTGAGATAAAATTCTAAAACTATGTCAACACCATATCTGTCCAGTTCTGCATAAATATATAAACTGTTACATTTTGACAACATTGAATACAAAGTTAAAACAGCTTGTAGAATCTTGAATAACTCACCAGCACCTCCTGGCACTTGGTCCAGTTCAAATCTGCTGCGATGACAAGAAACACAGCAGTCTCCACCAGGGGACAATGTACCAATCCCAAACATAAACCCATTTTGCAAACAGCCTTCCACTGTAAAGCAATAATGGAGAGGCACGATCTTCCGACTGACCTGAAAAGCCAAACAAGCTATTTTCTGTTTCCCAAAGAACCAAATAAAAAATAAACAAAAGTGTCTGTGGAACAATTGAAGCTGCTCACACAAACATTGATGTTGACACTGTATGTTTATTGTCATCACACGGCGACGTAATGAACTAGAACTAGAATAATGTGTATTTTGGGACCACATGTGTCCACTGTCACTGTACTGTAGCCCAGAGCCTCCTGCTGCTAACATCATCATCGTCAACATTCAATACCAATATTCTTGCACTCCAGTGTGTCACGCATGTCTCTCCAGAAGCGTACCCGACTCATTTACTTTGCCCACTCCTCACATCATCCCATCACCACCCCAAATCTCCCATCTCCCCTACTCAAATCCCCCCATTTCCCCCTCCAAACTACCACAAACCCTCCCACACCAAACTCCAACCCTCTCTCCCCAAAAATAAATATAAAAAATACCAATACCAATACCCTAAACCCTTACAAACAAAACTTCCTACCGCCATAACATCCCCAACCTCACCCATAACCATCCTCCAAATCTCCAAAAACCACCTAAAAATCCTAACTACAGTACAACCCCCAATAACAAACAACTTCACCTCACTCTCAAAACTAATTATCACATATACCCTTATTCCCTCACATAAATCCACCCCATCCCCCCCTTCCCCCCCTTTCCCCCACATCCATCCAGTCACACAACTCTCAACACAAAAAACACCAACAATATAATATATCTCCACCAACTCTATACCCTACCCCAATCAACTAAAAACCCTACCTCATCTTACCGCCTTACTCCCTCTCCCATCATCTACATACCCCTATACCCATAACCTCCACCCCCCTTCCCACGACACCTAAAACATAATAACAAAAACAACCATCCAACACTACTACCTACCATACCATAAACAAACACACCCTCCAAACTCTCCTCTACCCCCACTAGTATATCGTCTCCACCCCAAATGCGCCGAAAGCTATAAATTGTGTGCAATTATGACCGTCAGTGACGTACTCCCCCTTGTGCTCCTATGAGCTATAATGGTCATCGCTGCGTTTAATCGTACCATAAACTCATTCTTATCATTTGCGAGAATATCACTCAGACTTAAGTGCCTTTACAGTAGACTTTGTTTCCGCTCTGATGAGAGTACACACTGTGAAGCTGGTACCTCTGACAGATCGCTGTCACTCGCTTTGACTCATATGTCATGTCCGTGCACCAAGTCACTCCCCTACCCCACCTGGCCCGGGCCGTACACTCCGCCACTCTGGCTATAGACGCCACTAGCGCCTAACAGGGGTGAGTTCTGGTTAGAGCATATGCCTATAGCTTGCTCGTCTCGTTCACTTCTCGCACGATGATGATCGAGGTAGCTGTTATCCTAAACAGTCCCACTCTCTAGCCAGTTGAAGCAGTCAGCCTTAGAGCGCAGACTATGACCACGCAAGAGACAAATCACCCTAGCGCTCTGAAACTGTGTGTCCACTCATATCCTCCAAATACTCACACCTTGTCTTTGCAGATCCCTCAAGAACCTATTCATCACAAGCGTCATAAACCTAACACCAGACTCATTACATAAATCCATGACGCCACAATAATGCAGAGATGCACAACCAACCTTACATCCTCAGCTGACATTAGTCTCCCGCATTGCCCAGCCACCATACCCCACAGTGGGACGCCACCTTCCTCACATTCCACCACAACCCATCAACAAAAACAAATACACAATATTCCCATCCCCACCCCCCCTCACACCCCCACCCAAAATAACTACAATACCCCCCCATACCCTCACCCTACCCCAAACATTATCATAACCATCCTTACATACTCTATATATAATTATACCTATATATACCCATCATTTACTATAACTATCTTTACCCCCAACATCCATAACACAAATCATTCATAAAATACACCAAACAACCATCCCACCTTTTGCATATCCTATATTCCATACCACCTTATCCTCCCACACAATAAACATCTCAACCCCCATTATATATCTATATATATATATATATCTATAATATATATATATATATATATTATTATATTTATATATTTATACAACACATTTAACTAATAATCATTTACCAAAAAACAATCGCACAAACAATACTGACATCCACAAACACCACCACAACAACTTCCCTCCCTTCACTCCCCCACCTCTTCATACATAGTTACAAAAATACACACTCGATTCCTACCCCCCCCCCCCCCCCCCCCCCCCCCCCTAAGATCTCTCCCCCCCCCCTCAACATACCCTCCAAAAACCCCTCCTCAAATAGAACCCTAAACAAAAAAGACTATAATCTATGAGTAGATAATCTCTCATTGTATCCGCATAGTATGTCTTAGTGTCATCTTTAGTCTCTGCATGAGTGCTATTCTGTCTACACCATATCGTGTGTCTCTTATATATGTACTATGTAGTGTGAGATGTTTCTGTCACACACAGTGCCTGATAAGACCACTCCTCCATCTAGTAATTTCTAACCTCTCTCGCGCGCCAATCCCCTCTGCTCAAGAATCACCTCAAACTACACATATCAAGATGAGAGGTACTCACTGAAACGCAAGATCCTTCCACATTACGTCCACCTTTGTCCCCCTGTATCTCTCCTCCTTTCCATACTATCCAACTCTCTCACACTGTGTCGTGTCAAGCAGACAACCCATGTGTGAACCTTGCACAAACCACTATCATATCCCCCCCACCGCTCCTACCCCAGACTACATCACCCCCCTAGCACTATCACTGATACTCACACCACACACGTGCGTATACCTTTGCTCCAGTCTACTCTTTTCTCTCACCGACTAAGACCACGTAGTGTCCCATCGTGTGTCTATAACCTCATGAGTTCCTTAGTCCCACCCAACGCTGTATGTCCGTCGTGTACGCCACGCTCCTCCAGACTCACCTCCTTCTGACCCTTCCCACACCATTGAACTGCTACTACTAAAACCCCTGTCATCCACCTCCTGTTCACTTTGCCATCGCCATCTAAATCTCAGACTGCGTCTTGTGTCATCTCGCACGTGTACTATCCACCTTATACATCCCTCTGCCCATCGTGTGTGCTCCTCCTCCCTGTATAGCCCCGCCTCTATAGTTCAGTTGCGCCAAGTGTCTCTGTGAGTCTATGCCGCTCCCACATCTCTAGTCTCAGAACTCGTTAATACAGTCCACATGCTCTACTCACACATCCCACACTCCTCTCACCGCCACACTCGTGCTCAGTCTCAGAAGATCTCCTGCACCTGTCTCAGCCAGCGTAAACCTACCCAGAATGAGTCCTCTGAGTCTATCCTAGTGTCATACAAACCCTCCCAATAGACAAAAGTGTAAGAGTAGTTCGTAGAGATCCCCGCTGCTATACTCCATGACCAATAGACCTAAATTAAATAATTCAGTGCCACTCTACTGATCCTGATCCTCCGCCACAAGTACATCTCTCAAACCTCATGTGCTGACTCAGATCTCGCGTGAATCTTACGTGTTCCCTCTCTTATTACTAGAAATGTGTACAAGACACTCCAGTGCACTCTCCCTATCTCATCCCGCGCGCCAGTATACCCATAATACATCCTCACTAATTCTCTACATATCGTGTCATATACGACTACTTGGCTACCTCGCACTTCCACTCTCGTCTCACCTCGTACGCTCCCACAGAACAATAAGAAACATATCACGTCACCTCCAATGTATCTGCTCTACACTATAATGTCTATCAGTGTCCCTCCTCATGTCTATTCCGGCGTTGTCACTCATGTAACCACCTATATGTGTGTACCACACACTCGTGTGGAATCTCTCAGCCTCAGAACAAATTAACCACTCTACCTTAACATCTCAGCCACCCCATTCCCCTCTCCCCCCTCTCCACCTGTGTTACGCCTTGCTCTCTAGACCCTGTGTCCCACTTACGCGTCCACATGTCAGTACACTGTCACTGTGCTCTCCACCTCTGTTGCTATAGATAATGCTCCTGACGCCCACTCTCGACTGAGACGCTTCCTCTGTCCTCCCACCCTGATCTCCTCCTCTTTCACGCTCACCACCTCCCTACCTCTACTTACGCCTCCTACTCTCTGCCAGACGTTGTGTCCTGAATCTTATGTCGTGTCGCTGTGTCAGTCCGTGTGCCCCAGAATCTTAGTCTGCCTCCTGGTCCGTCCCCCCATGATTCTCACTCTCACCTTGCTATCTACACCCTAAATACCTTCATCTGATCCCTCCCCCCAAGATACCCCGGTTAAGCCCTAGACCCACTATAAATAATAAATGTGTTCCATAGAGAACGACTCTTCTACGCTAGCGTGTGTATTCCAATGTCTCATGCGTGTCATCTCCGCGCTAGTACACTTGACATATTCTGTCATTGGCACACTACTTCATCTTCTAAATCACCATTAAATATTCCATTCCTAAAAACCATTTATCACTAATTTATCCATACCTACATCCACTCACACGCTCGCACACACAGTCCCCTTCTCACATGATGTACTGCTTCTTGCGCCTAGCACACAATGTTACCTTCCTCCTCATATGTAGATCGCGTTCCTCTCTCACAACAGACCATAACACCCTGTGTCCTGGATACATATACGTCGTGTCTCGTCGTGTTTATACCACGTCCGTTAGTGTGAGAACCACCGCAGCTCTTGTCCCCCTCCCTCTTGTCAAGAGACTATCTCTTCTTGAGTGACCTCCCTCTATACCCCAGTTAGACCCTCCCCACACTCCTCCTACTACCTGTCTATCTTCGTAGCTCCCACCTCCTTCGAACTCTCCACTCCTCGTCGCATATACACACATGTCGTTCTCTGCGCGTGTTATCACATCTTGTCATCCGGTAAGTCTCCCCAAACTCTCACTACGCATCATCACGTGACCCCTCGACACCTGCGTAGTGACTCCCCACTATCACCCCCATCCAGACCACGTGTGCTAATATCCAAAGGCATCTCCCCCACAAAGTCTTCATAACAGAGACGCACTGCACTTCTGACTCTTGTGTGGCATATCAGCACATAATACGTGTGACTCACTACTCATGACTATCACTTCCCCTTTACAAAACGCCTACACTCCACAACCGACTCCACACCAGTCAATAGTCCTAGACTTCTCCAGCGCTCACCCACTTCTGCCTCACTAGCGTTACTCCACCCTAGTTCTTCAGATCACATAGTCTGAAAGAATTGCTAACATGCACCACTACAGAATGTACACTTTCAATGTCTTATGCACGTGTGTGAGAGTACGAGATATCCCCTTAACGTGACCTCCTCACACCCTTCTAATGTGCACGTCGCTGATTGTCTTGGAGAGCATGTGACCACACCGACCTTCAGTCGTCTATCGCTATGACGCATCTCCTCATGTCTCAAAAGTGTGAAACTTAAGATCCCAGACACGCGTGTGCACACGCGCCGGTCATCTCAGACCCTTCCCGCTGTCCTCACTGCCCCCATCCTCATCTAAACAATCGCACTCACTAGTAACACGCCCACTTACTCCTAATTCCTTCCCCACCATTCCCACCACCTATGTGTGAACGACTCTAGTCCCTAGAGTGTGATACCATCACGTGTAACTCCGCTCAACACCTCATGTTAGTGCATCGCCATGTCAATCCTGACACCTCCGTCTCACAGTTTCCACGTGAGCGACCTTTGAACGCTCCTCAGAGAGACTCATACATATATCTTAGTTACTTATGAAGTGACTGTCGCCCCGCAACATAGCGATCCACCTCTCGAAAGAGTACATACCCTAAGCAGTATGAAGTAGTGAATCATATGCACGTTTTGGTCTATCCTATTCATGTCTAGAAACTGGATCGATCTACAGCAGAGCCTTCAGGTTACCCATCGCCTCTCACCTGATGCCCAACCGTCATCCTATGCTCATGAGCATCGTAGGTCCGCATCCAGCCTCGGCACCTCACTAGCGCTCATATCCCCCATCGCCCAGTGTCTAAGATGATCTTGGTGCCGGCACTCCTGCTGTGAACTCACTGTCGGTTGCGAGTCTGGTCCCCGGCCTCGCCTGATGGTAGCGGCTCAAGCGACTCCCCAGTGCATCGACCATCCAGAATATGGCTAATGTAAGGCCCTTCTCACGTCTGTGTGCATCTCTGTCTCACTGGTCGCCAAGCCACCGCGCAGCTCCGACGCCTGCCGCCACACCTGACAGAGTCCCCGCGTCGCCCTGCGTAGCGAACACGCCGGTTACGCCATGCCCCCCCGTACTAATACCGTAGCCGCCCCATGTCATCCCTTTTGTCCTATAGGCAGTAATCGCGTGTCCACCAGGTGGCCCTTTGGTATCTATGGCACATGTCAACACATCATGACTCTCGCCCTAGAGTACCGCTGACGCTACACCTACCCACTCTGAATCTTCTTCTATCGCATCTTTAGAATAGACACCAACCATCAAGATGTAGATGTTCTCACTGGGAGATCGCACGCTTGAGTGTTCCCCGGAACGCCATCACGCACAGAGTGATTATGACGTATGGACGCCGGGCGACAGTGTATCCTGTGACTCTGATGTTCTCCAGATAATAAGTCAACTGACGGGACAGTATATTTGTTAGGCAGGACGCTAGAACTACGCGTAGTGAGTAGCAGAGAGTAAGAGATTTGTTCTAATCTGATGGCTAGAGGCAATAGCACGTGCATCGCATTACATATCGCATCATCTGTGTCACTAGTGCCTGTAAGATTCAAGAACATAGCCGAAAGACAGATAAATCTCTAAAATTGTGACATAGTCAGTGCTCGTAGGTGGATGACGAATCTATAGTAACGCTATTGACGGGTGTGTCCATTGCGCTCCGCATCCGAGACAAACGATGCTTAGCAGTGATATGCGTGTAGTGACTCACCTTGGGGAGGGCCAGCTTGCAAATGAGCAATGTTTTAAATGTGATTTTAAGGTTTTCTTTTTTTTTTTTACAGCCACCATATATGTTGCTGTGACTCATCTCTGTGGAGACAA
>OZ035823.1:9031890-9361890 GCA_964034765.1 Knipowitschia caucasica | reverse complement strand
GAAAGCCATGGTCTGCATCTGAGGTGAAGGCTGTGGAGAAGACCATGACACCTTTCATACAGACTGGAAAGGTCCCTGGGAAGTCTCACTGCCTGGCCTGCATTAATGCCTCACCAGATGACCTTAGACATCGGACATGGAGTGGCATTAAATTCTATGTCAAAAATAGAATCACTGCAATTCGAAAACAAAATCTAAAATAAAATTCCTTTAAAATAGTTGTTTGGTTTCTATTGACTGTTTTGTATTACTTAAAGTCTTGGTAAAAAAAGATTATGTCTATGGGTCCCATTCTGAACGGCCCTGTCAAAGGGACCCACCAGGTAACAAAAACGTGTATGTGTGTGTGTGTGTGTGTGTGTGTGTGTGTGTGTGTGTGTGTGCGTGTGTGTGGTCCCTTCAAAGACTATAATATATACAAGAAAAAGTAACATCAAAAAGAAGAACGTGTCCGACAATTCTTTAGTGTGGTTCCTTAACTTTTCTTCCCGTTGGCAAATCTTGTTTTAAGACAGTCAAAATATACTAAAATTAAGTAAGTAAGTAATTTTTATTTATATAGCGCCTTTCACAGACCAGAGTCACAAAGCACTTAACAATTGTGTGTGTTTTTTGTTGTTGTCTCCCACTCCACACAGAGATGGGAGCGAGGTCGTCATACAGAAAGCACACGGCAGACCTATTGTGCATGTTTTTAGTGGTAGGGGAAACCGGAGCACCCGGAGGAAACCTACACAGACACGGGGAGAACATGCAAACTCCACTCAGAACGGCCCTGTTCCGAATTTCAGCCATTTTAACTTATTTTTCATCACTTTTTGCAGTGTAAGTTGAGGATTTTTGCAATTTATCACAGAAAATGCATGTGCTAGTGATAATAGGATGTTGTGTTAGTAAATATACAGGAGTAACAAGCCAGGCATTATTTCCAACTCATTTAAATTCAGTCCAGTCGGTTTCAAAGAGTCACATTTGATCCCGGTAAGTGTGTGCTCGGAGCCAAATTTAGATTCTATTTGAGGAGTTTCCAGGTGTGAAAAATTTGGCATGTTCTCGTCCATGGTCATGTGGCAGAAACAAGCAGATGGACTCCTCTCGGAAACACACGCTCATACAAATGTTAATTTAGCATTAGCATAGTGTTTGGTTGGAACCACATTCAAATTGCATGACTTCAGTATCTGTGGGAGTAAATTAGACTTGTGAACACTGGTTTATCTGCCATAATCTCTGTCTCTATCATTGAAAAGGAAATGTGTTTTGAGGAAGCTGAATGTCAAGTGAAGGAGGTGAGTAAAGGAGGCGAGTGCGTATGGGGTTTGTACGTGGCAGTTCATATTAGGGCTGGACGAAAGAATCCAGTAGCGTAGCGTGGTGAATGGATTGAGAGATAATAAAAGTATAAATTACTTACTACTAAAAGTTAGACCAAGATATGTCTTGTGTCCTCCATTTGTCTGCTATACATACGCCCCCATTTAAGCAAATATTCCATAATTTCAGACAAATATTGTGAGTGGTTTTTTTACATTTTGTTTTGTTGAGGACTTTTGAGTTGCCTTGTGTATGAACAGTGCTAGACAAATAAATGTGTCTAGCCTAGCCTGGCCTACAGGAAAACTACACCCAGAAATAAAGCGGATCTGTGGCACTGGGACGTCTCGAAACAGGGGTCAACTTGAAGGGAACTGGACGCCATCAGCACTAGCAACGTGGACACAGGGGTCAAAATGGACCTCAAAGATCCTGTGCGGTTGTAGGTTTTCATTCCAACCAAGCAGGAGCACACCAGACTCCACCCATTTCCTGAAGTGAGTCCAGTCTGTACCTGAAGGCTAGAGGAAATGGCTGGAGTCTGGTGTGCTGCTGCTTGGTTGGAATGAAATCCTGCAGCCAGAAGAAAGATTTATTTCATGTTTGTTTTTTTTGTTTTTTTATGATTGATTGGAGCAAATTTGTCTTAAAACCAGATGGTGCAATGAAAGCGACGATGCTGCTGGTGAAACCCTGCAGATCATGCATGTACATTCCAGGCGTTTTTTTCTTCCGCTTCTCTTTCTTTCCGCCCGATCAACACAGCAGTGATCAGAGAACAAGACTACAACCAGATAAAAATCCATTTGCAGATGTGCTCTGTGCACATGTGTGTTATGGATGAAAACGAGTGATGTGTTCAATGTTGAACACAGAAGTCAGTTTCGTGAGCTGTGCTTACAAAACTGAAGGTTTGACAAAACCTACAGACACAAACCACAAGATGTGTGTTTACTCTTAGAGAAATCCAACCCAGGAAGGCTTTGATGAAACAGATTCATGACATACCAAATACAAAAAATATAGAGACAATATTCAAGAAAGGAAAAAAAACTGTGGGAATACAGCAGTTTTGGCTCAAGATGCTCAAAATATACTATACTTATATTTACATTTTGAATTCAAGCATAACCTTAACTGTTTGTCAAGCTTATATATAGTACTTGTATATAGTAAACTGAAGAAATGTACGTATGTAGATTGATTGATTTTATTCTTGTTTGCACCGAGAGCCAAAGTAATTTCCTAGTTTGTGACTTCCTGTTACTCACATGACAAGACAAGGAATCTGATTTTAATTCTGATTATGGTTGAGATTGTTTTTTTTAACCTTTTTCAGAACTAACAGTTTAAACCCAGGACACACTGGAGAGTCTCCGCTGGGACAATGTTCATTCAGGTGCATATTCACACGGCGTTAACACTGAACTCTTATTGTATTGGGTTGAAATGGTCGTCCCTCAGCAGCCCTGGTCCACGGAGAACACTGGAGCTGAGACTCGTGCAGCCGCTCCTGGCTCTCAGACAGCGGCACAGATGGCCCTGATGGTCCATATGGGGAGGAGAGTGTGCCCAAGCTCTCCACTGTCATTGTGTGACTAGATCTCTGCGCATGTGTGTGTCGAAGAGCTACGACTGAACGTGCTCTAAGTCTAGATATAAAGAGCATCTATTACTTTATAACGAGATAGATCAAATATGAGCGTTTTGAGCATTGCCGAATCTGAAATTAAAACGTTTCTATTGCTGCAATTCATGAGTCAAACAAACCCACGGGATGACATGCCTGACAGCGGGCGGAAGGCCAGCATCAACGTCAGCCACTCAGCTCTAATATATTCCCCCCAAACCGGTCCCCCCCTTTCTCCAGCCCACACAACACAGCAGAGGGCACACACACAGATCCAAAAAATAGTCAGGTCGTGACCCAGTACAATCACAGTGGACTACAGGCCAAGTCTAAACACAGGGATCAAAAACACAAACATATTCAGAATGTAAATAGTAAGTTATTCTTGAATTGCCTTTTCATAGACACAAAGCGCTTTCTAATTCTTGTGGGTATTTTTCCTCTCGCTCCACACATACAGGACACGCATGCCAAACCCGTTGGTGTGTATTTACAGTAGTGGTAGGGGATACCGGAGCACCCGGAGGATACTTACACAGACATGGGGGGAACATGCTAAAAATGAAAACTACACACAGAATAGCCTTTCACAAACCAGACTCACAAAGCACTTTGCAATTGTTGTGGGAATTTCTCACTCCACACAGCAATGGGAGCGGGGTTGGCAAACCAGGGACAAGTAAGTATGTAAGTAACCTTTATATACATGTACAGTATATAGCGCCTTTCACAGACCAGAGTCACAAAGCACTTTACAATTATGGTTTCCCACTCCACACAGAGAGCGGGGTCGTCAGTACAGGAGGAGCATGCCAGACCTATTGTACATGTTTTTAGTGGTAGGGTAAACCGGAGCACCTGGAGGAAACTTACGCAGACACAGGGCAGACATGCAAACTCCACTCAGAAAGGCCCTATTCTGACCAGGATTTGAACCCAGGACCTTCTTGCTGAGAAGCGAGAGCACTATCCACTAAGCCACCGTGCCGCCCAGACACATACCAGACCTATTGTGGTAGTAAGTAAGTAAATAATATTTATTTATGTGGCGTATTTTACAGAACAAGTGCTTTACAATGTTCAGAGTCTCGGTGCTCCGGTAGGAGAAAGCGGAGTAAGTAAGTAAAAAGGGGAAACCAGACTAAGTAAGTTAGTGGGGAAACTGCAGCACCCAGTGGAATGCAGGTGGAATCGAACCCAAAACCTTCTTGCTGTGAAGTACAAGCGCTGACCACTGCACCACCGAGCCGCCCGAGCAACAAGAATGCTACTTCCATCCATCCATCTATCTTCTTCCCCTTCATCCATTTCTGGGTCGGGGGGGTGGCAGTCAGAGCTTAAATACAGGCCTGACTTACACACATCCTCCTGTCTACTTACTGAGTCTAATCCTTTCAAGTGCTGACACTCGTATTAATAATAGGAATTAGTTTGACGTTAATGACAAATATGTATGGACAGTCAGGGCTCATCGTAACAAACGCTCATATTTAGGATGAACACAAACTCAGAGACAAACAAGACAAGTCCTGTTCCTGAAAGCAGCTTTGAAATGAGCACATAATGAAATGTATAATTTATTTATCCTGAGAAGCTGGAGGGCACCATGAAATAAACATGAGAGTGAGGGTGAGAGTGAGAGACGGAATAGGACGCAGAGTCTAAGGAAAAAGGAGACAACTGTTTTCAAAATTAATGATTGTATTTTTTTTCTGTGTGTTATGGATGTTACAAAAGTCTAAGATGATTTGGGTAAATTTAAGATTTCTAAGTAGGTGAAGAAATGCTATGAATTAAAGAGCAGTTGTTCAAAAATGCTCTAAAATAAGGTTGCTGTAAATGTTGGGATTGAATTTCATGAATTAATTTGCCAATGCAGTTTTGCCTGTCAAGTTTATCTAAGCTTAGCTGCTTGTAGAGATAGTCGCTGATGTGGTGATGATCCAGGACACTTTAACATTCTACAACATGTATGGACTTTTTTTTTTTAAATGTGTGCTATATTCTTTTTGTGTCTTAACTGTTGATTCTCTGATCTGTGTTGGTGATTTCAATTGTTTTATTAAGTCCACTGAGATGACTTCTGTTGTGATTTAGGACTATACAAGAATAAATTGTATTGTATTGTGTTGTATTGTAGCTGGACTTCACAAGCCAAGTGCCAATGTTATGGCCCCCAAATATGTTTTATTTAATTGACCTTTATTTAACCAGGAAAGTCCCACTGAGACTGCAGAATCTTTTTTTCAGTGGAGTGCTGGCCCCAAAGATAGATAGATAGAGACTTTATTGATCCCTGTAGGAGAAATTCAGGTGTCCAGTAGTAGCAAAAACAAAGAATAAAATTTATCATTCCAAAAATATAACAATAGTAACAATCAGCAACAGCCCTTTAGGTCACAGCAGCAGAGGTGGAGTAGCCTCTGGGTGGAGCAGGACAGGTCAAAAGGTGGAGTAGCCGCTTTGTTTGGACCATTTTCTCTGCTCTTGTCCAAAGTAAAATGCTAAATGCTTCATTAGCATTTTTCTAAAAGTTAGCATTCCTCCAGTGGATTTTTGGCTGATCCACTTGGTTCAGACCATGAATCCTCTCCACTCTGGTCTGGACCAGTGTAAAACCATGAACCCTGTACTGCAGAAACATCTCAGGCAGAAAAAAAATCAATAAAAGTAAAAATTGTAAAGCACAAAACAACAACTGTTTCAAACAACAACAACAAAAAAGAGAGAGCGGGGCAGGAGTGTGGTCAGGGCGGATTTGATTGGAGACTATTGTACATGTGTTTAGTGGCAGGGGAAACCGGAGCACCTGAAGGAAACCTACACAAATACAGGGAGAACATGCAAACCCTACAGAGAAAGACTCTCTTGCTTTGAAGCACAAGCGCTAACCACTGCGCCACCGCGCTGCCCCAGTGTGTTATAGTTATTTTTATCTTGGTTGATTATAGGTTGAAGTTTTGGGTTCCCAGAGCATGCTAATATTCCTTGCAATACTAAAGCAAATACTTCCAAGAAAACACCATAAACAGCCATCTAAACATTAAACCCAACGCACAAACGAATCATAGAAATAGTATTTGCCTATAACAAAAAATAATAAATTATTAATAAATAATAAAGTAACAAAAAAATCATCATGTAGAATATATCATTAAATTATTATTCATATTATTAAT
Organism: Knipowitschia caucasica; assembly: GCA_964034765.1. Lineage (NCBI taxonomy): Eukaryota > Metazoa > Chordata > Actinopteri > Gobiiformes > Gobiidae > Knipowitschia > Knipowitschia caucasica. The sequence goes on along the minus strand of OZ035823.1, from coordinate 9,355,767 downwards.
TGTCACTTACACTTACACTATATGAAATTATGTCATGGATTACATCGCTTTCTAGAACCACTCACTAGAACCCACAGTTGCCATGGGGATAGTGGGATTCCCATCAGCCTACTTGGAGAGGACACAGTGTCTGAAGACCTCTGCTCTCACACTGAACTCTGCAAGGCCACAAGATGGAGGACAGAGCTGTGGTATCTCCACAGAAATATAAAACTGTGTCCAACGAATTACGCCTAAAAAACATCTTTTGTGATGCTGTCCTCAAAGTAGAGGATGAGGAATTCCCAGTGCACAAATTCATGCTTTGTCAGTCGGGCAGTTACTTCAGGTAAGTTTCGGTCACCAAATTCTCTATATAACAGTTTGTGCAATGATTCAAAGGAATACAATGGAGTTTTAGACCATTAATATTGGCAAGAAGTTATACTTTATTGTTTACAATCATGAATCATGCCATGATTTAGTAATTGCATCAAGGCACATTAGGACCAGAGATGTGGCTGTTCCATGGTTCTGTTATATTTTCTGTTGGTTCTATTATATTTTCTGTTCTGTTATATTTTCAGACTGAAATCATGGTTTGTTTTTTGTTGAATGTTCTAAATAACAATGTAGCCTGGCCTAAGCCATCCATAAACTCCAATTATCAACTGTCAATTATCATTTCCCTACACTCGATACCAATCAGCGAGTGGGGGAGGCGGGTGTTGTAGGCAGATGGCGGTGCCGTCAGAAGTTTGCGTTGAATTTGCTGGTTGTAGTTTGGCAATGGCGGAGATTGCGATAGTAAAGGAAACTCTACAATCCGTCTTGGCTCGGCTTCAAATGTTTAGCAAATTTCATTGCTGGCAAATATTTTGTGGCTCTTCTCCCCACGGTCTCTGTTAGAGGCAACGCTAAAGCTAGGCTAATAGCCTTACTCACCCGGGCACATTACATACGTCTCAGTAAACTCAGATCCAATCATTTCAATCTTAAAAAGGAGTTAATCCCTCCAATCTGTTACCAGAGCTCAATTGAGCAAATCCAGACCTAAATACAAAATTAAAAGAGTACGATGATGTGGTAAGACCGGGCTAATGAAGTTGTTGTGTGGACATACAAATATATACAATCCTAAATATGCAATGTGGATATTCCTCATGCTAAATGCTTATTCTGTTTTAGAGCCTTCTTTGAAAACTGGGCACCTGCTGATCAACGATACTTCACACTTGGAGGACTCTCTGCAGGCATTATGTCGTTGCTGCTTGAATGGATCTACACAGGCAGCACCGACGTGAGCCAGGACACGGTGGAGGAGCTGGTGCTGGCGGCCGACATGCTGCTACTGGACAAACTGGTTGAAATCTGCTTCCAGTTCTTGATCCGTCAAATGTGCCCGGACAATTGCATCGGCATCTGGAAGTTCTGCAACGTTGTAGTTTCAGAAAAGATGAGAGACATATCTTGGAGGTTCATCTTGAGCCACTTTGAGGAGGTGGTGGACTGTGAGGAGTTCCTGGAGCTCACAGAGCAGGAGCTGAGAGAAATTATTGAAGACGACGGACTCAATGTGAAAGACGAGACCAGAGTGTTTGAGGCCGTTGTGCGCTGGACAGAGCACAATGTATCGCTACGCACATTCCTCTTTCCAGTGCTGTTGTCTCAGGTGAGAAAGCCATGCAAAATCAGAAAAATACATTCTTAAGCGGCTTCATTCAGCCCCATAGGCCAAAACGTACCAAAATAGCACTAAACATCCTCAAAATGCCCTTTGTACTGATCCAGATGTTTACGTTTTGATACCAATATATGCCTTGTATGTATAAAACCTTGCACTATATACAGAGAGAGATTCCGAAAGATTGATATTTCACAGCTAGCTAAGCAACTACTGTACCTGTACTAACTACTGCTCTTACTACTAGTCTGCGTTGCAACATTGAAATTTCCCCACTGTGGGATGAATAAAGGATCTTATCTTATCTAACCTAATCAATCAATATCATCATTCGATATTGACCAGTACCTATGTAGGGCCTCAACATACTACTCAAGACAAAGACAATCCCAGTTACAGCCAGACTCATTCTGCTATCCACTCCGCAGCCACTTGGTAAAATAGAAATGTTTTTATCCCTCGTATTTATTTACTACTGGAGTTAGAGCTGATAATATTACAGCTGCATAGTGTTGAGACCCAAGTGTTTGCTCGTAACTGGCGCTTCATGGGCCGCACCTAAATTATGAATCTTTCCTATGCTTCCAAGACAATGTCAAGTGAAATGAAATAGATACTAGATGTAATTTTCTGGCCTAATGTGTTTAAAATGAGAAGGAAGGGAAAGGAAAGTAAGAGGTGTATTTGTAGGATTTGGATGGAACAATGTTCTTTTTCCTGAAACAATGAAGAGTGTGAACACTACCGTAAGATAGGACAATGTTCATGCTTGTCTTCATCTCTGTGGTCTATACTCCTGTAGCCAGATTTACAGGGTAAAATAGAACCTTTAATTGTATCCAAACTCATCTGGGTGAGCGCCTGTTCCTTGTTTTATCATTGTGGACCCTGCAGTGCTTTTCTTCAATTGTGAGCGACATGAACTCATGTAGCAATGTTGCTATTTCGACTGTTTCTTTTGCCGATTGTTTTGGCGTCAATACTTTAACTTGATACTCTGAATTAACTGAATAGTTCTTCTGCTCTGTGTGTTTCAGGTCCGTTTAGCTCAAACCTCGTACGACTTCCTAAAGAACCATGTCCTGACGAATCCCCTGGTGAAAGGAAACTATTTGTGCCTATTTCCTATACACCTAGCTGAGCAGACCATCGACAATGTCCTTCTCAACCCAGGTGCTGGAAACTTTCTGTTGCGACCACGACTACCTGAGTCTATTCTCCTGGCAATCGGCGGCTGGAGCGCCAGCAATCCAACCAATGGCATCGAGGCATACAACCATAAGAGGGCTCAGTGGATCAATATTACGGACGAGGAAGAGAGGCCTCGGGCTTATCACGGCTCCGTGTTCCTTAATGGTTCAGTCTATTGCATGGGAGGATTTGATCGAACGGAACATTTCTCCAGCATGCGGCGTTTAGACTTGGCAACCCGTGCCTGGGATGAGATGCCCCCGATGTACGAACGCCGCTGCTACGTGAGTGCGACTGTGCTCAACGGAAGAATCTACGCTGTGGGCGGATACAACGGACGAGTAAGACTCAACACGGCTGAAGTGTTTGACCCCCAGACGAACCGGTGGTCTCTGATCGCCCCCATGAACGAGCAGCGCAGCGACGCCAAATGTGCCACACTTAATGGATCTGTAAGTGAATATTTCATCAAAATATAATATTCAGCCATTTTTATCTTGGGAGATTATATCATTAGTCGACTAGCCACGATCAGGTGACCGATCATTGCGCCCTTAGTCATACATTATACACTTGCACATAGTAGTAAATTTAAGAAATGTTATGTAGATTTTTGTATTACTTTTTATGTTTGCCCTAATCTATTTTTACTTTCATAACTTGTTTGCAGTGAGAGCCAAAATAATTTCCTACTTTGTGACTGTTACTCACAATGGCAATAAAATCTATGTTTGCAGATCTACATTTGTGGAGGCTTCAACGGTTCTGCGTGTCTGCAGACAGCTGAATGCTACAACGCAGAATCCAACCAGTGGACATTTATTGCTCCGATGTCCGTCAGGCGCAGTGGTGTCGCTGTCATCGCATACGAGAACCACATCTACGCAGTAAGCACAAGATAACCAGAATAATTGAATGATTACACGATACACATTTATATTCATTTTTGTAGTCAATAACTTGAAAACCTTTACTGGGTTTGGAGTTATCTCGGTGGACTTGACCAAACAAGAAAGGACTTTCAAACACAAGAAATGCATTGATAAAAAACACATAGATCCATTGGTCCATAAGGGGTGGATGACAGATGTCCATAAATGTTGATAAAGTCCATTAATGTTGTTAAACGTCGAGTGTCCTGGATAATCATCACTGTCCTTAGACCCTCCTGCATTAGCAAGTAAAAACTCTAAAACCCCAGTGAAAGAAATGAATAATCCAATGGAAAACGCAGAAGTGGCATAGGATTTTCACTTTGACTTTAAAAAAGAGTCAAAGTGAAGAGGCCACGGCAGGTTTAATCACAGCTTGTAATAACGCTTAACCTACTCATTTATCGATGTAATTTGATGCTGATGGAGATGTGGGTCACCTGCTGCTGTCAGTGCGGCTGTAGTGGCCTCTCCCGCTCTGCCCACTCATCTCTCCTGTGTGCCCCGAACTCAAAATGCCCCAGATCTCAAGCTCAGATGTGCCCTCTTGTCTTATATAGGCGCAGGGATTAGTATAGGATATCATTTGTGTGATGGGTTACTGAGATGAGATGAGATGAGATGAGATGAGATGAGAGTTGAATGAAGAGGCTGTTGGTCCACGTTGATGTAGACTTCAATTACACACAAGAATATTCAAAGCATTTGGTGTTCTAATAGCTAAAAACATACTTATGACGTCTGTTCATTTTAAACTGACAGACAGAATCTATTCCTACTGTTGGAATTATTGATTTTCACACATTTTCATGGCTGGAGGAGGACAGAAATGGAGAATACATTATTAATATTATTCAGATGGATTTGAGTCTTTTCACAGAGGAGTGATAAGAATGGACTAATGAAGGCTATTGCAAGAAGAAAATATATTCATATTACCCTGTTTTTAGATACAAGGTCAATAGTTGATTTCAAGTGTGATACTTGCATTTGGAAAAAGTAACTGTTAACTCAAAAAATAAGATCCAAAGACCTGTAGCTATCAGTAAATAAAGTCATCAGGCTGATAATCACAACAAATTCATCAGAAAGATGACGAAAAGCATTAGGTTTGGCCAAAGTAACTGGGTCAGCGTCACGGTGGGGCAGGGCCATCCCATGCCCTCTGTTATCTGGTTTGGTTTGATATTACCCCCCTCTTCTGATGCAAACGATTCATGCAGAATGCCATATCCTGCACTGGCTATAACAACAAAGATGGCGTCTGTCTAAAAAGCAAGGAAGGAAAGGAAAGGCAGATCTGTTTGTATAGCACAGGTAACCACAAGGCAACGCAAAGTGCCCAAATAAAATACATACAAGTCATTCAAGTCCCTCTCTCAATGTGGACCTCCCCAAGGTTTCTCACGTTTCTCCCACTGAGTTTTTCCTTGGTGATGCAGGAGGGTCTGTAAGACTGTTAGTGGTCTAACAAAAAAGGACTGTGGTGATGATCCAGGACACTTTAACATTCTACAACATTCATGGACATTTGTCAACTCCCCTTATGAGCTTATCCCTAAGTGTTCTATATTTTTTGTGTTTGAACTGTGATTCTCTGATTTTTGTTGGCAATTTCAACGGTTATGTCCTCTGAGAAAAATACTGCTGTGATTTAGGGCTATATAAGTATAAATCAAATTGAATTTTATAATCGGAAAATGCATGTGGAATAAACATTTTCTCTGGTTGCAAGTGCACCAATGGGACACCATTTTGTGTTCATCTTCACGTTGTACACTTCTCGCCTGCAGGTCGGAGGCTTTGACGGAAGCGTTCGTCTGAGCAGCGTGGAGGCCTACAACCCTGACACAAACTCCTGGCGGCAGGTGGCGTCCATGAACACCGCTCGCAGCAACTTTGGAATCGAGGTGCTGGACGGGCGCATCTTTGCTGTAGGCGGATACAACGGCTTCACCACCACCTATGCCACCGAGGCCTACGATCACTTGGAGGACCGCTGGAGCGAGGTGCGTGAAGAGACAGAGGCACTTGTTGAATCATAATTGTTATAAGGGACATGAATTGGCCATAAAGTCATTACCCTGTGTAGTGTCTGCTATTTTAAATCAATGAGGCTGTGGACATCTGAAATGAAAAGAAGAGCCTGTAGTGAGACCCTTGAGATACAGACCAGGACTAGTTTACAAGATTATCGAATAGCGTATGTGTTGATGCTGACATCTGGTGTCGTAACCCAGCTATAAAAGCCCTGTGCTTAATGTGTTCTTTGTCATTTTGCCATCCTCATTCTCGGAGCGGACCCGGGCTGAAATCTCTAGGCCTGAATTTGACTTAATGTGTTCTTATTATGATCTTTCTGGATCTTTCTTGAAAAGTTTGTGCGGGGAATCTGATGTTGTGCAGGGTTTGTGTGGGAAATCATTTTATCTATGTACTTGTCTTGTGCACTCTGGGGGCTTTTGCAAATGTATTCCAATGTGGTTTTACTGCAAATGGCAAATATAAGGAATCTGAATCTGACAATGTAAATGCAAACAACTGATTTTATCTGTAAAAATCCTCATGCAGTGTAATTAAGAGAAGTTTTCATGTGAATAGGTGACTGACATGGCGATCTACAGGAGTGCTCTGGACTGTTGTGTGATCTCTGGACTGCCAAACATGAGAGAATACGCCACACCTCGTGATATTAGGCCCCTGCGTCACCCCGACGTAAGAGATTTAACCACACATCGTGATAATCCACCCCTGCGTCACTTCGACCTTCAGGACATTGACGAGTAACAACTGGGATCCACTAAAATAAACTATTCAGCATCCAAGAAATGCTTCCAGTATTCAGTAAACTACACCAACATGTATACACATAAATCCTTCATTATGCTCACTATGTCACAAACAGGTTCATTCATAAGCAGAATTCTACTCATAATTAATTATTTTGTCATAAATAAATTTGATAAAAAGTATTTTGCACTTTTATAAAGTACTTAAAAATCATTTAAACTTCATATTTCAGTCAAAACAGACTTGGAGTCAGAACAGAGCTTTCCCTTGTTGGAATGGACTGTTGGAACTTTTCACAGTGTTGTAAAATGCACCTGATATGTGTCATTTACTAATATGAGCAGATCATATTCATTATTAAACAAACGCACAAACGCACATCAGCACCACCTCCAAAAGAAAATGCTAACCAGAGGAGCCTGAGGCCCTGTAGCCCACGAGGGCCGTTCGATGTCACTTTCGGTTTGAATTCTATCTTCTTTCCCGGTGGTAGGACCAACTCACCTATTATATTTAGTATGTTGCATTACAAGATAGGAATTGGGAAAAATATACAAGATATATAAGCAATGGCAAAGATGAAAAAAAAATAACTTTGAGATGTTTTATTAGAAGCAGAACTCTCAGCCGCCCCGCTCCTCCTCTCATCACTAAAGAAAGCCTCTGGGTCTGGATACACAAGGAAAGTTGTTGCTGTTATAGCAGAAACATGGTAGAAGAAGCCAGGGCTCAGGTCTCATCTATGTGCTGAACTCCACCGGCCGCGTCTCCGTTTACGCGCATAGGCTGCTGCCCGTCAGATGTGCGTAAAACGGAATAGTGGCCACACCGGCTTCAGCAGCGCTCAGCTCTGGCTGTGCGTTTATCAGCCCCGTGAGGCTTTGTTTTAAATAGAAGAAGCGGTAAGTTTGTGTAAGCCCTCAGTCGTACAGGGATTAGTCAAAGCATCTCCACCTCAAGGCCTCCAACCACACGGTGGATGACACAGAGGTTAAAATTCTGGCTCGGGAGAAGAATTGGTTTGAGAGAGGGGTGAAAGAAGCCATTTTTGTGAGGAAACAAAAACCTTCTCTTAACAGAGGAGGAGGGTTAAGATTTGTTTTGCCTCGCATCTATGACGACATCCTAAAAACAACGCCCTAACTTGGGACAAGGTCAGTGACATGCTAATGAGTTAGGAGGGGTGAGACCTGCACTCCACTTGAGCATCCCAGCAGACAATAGGTCTGTGACATGCTAAGGAGTTAGGGTCGTTAGCCTCAGCAGGGTCGTTAGACCTGCTCCCTTCTACATCAAGCAGACCGTAGATTGTTTACGAGTTAGTATCAGGATTAGGGTGTGGCTTACCACACCCATAGGTTATAAATCTCCAACGCGCGGTCCGAGAATTCATTCCCTGAAGAAGTCCCCAGGTTGAGGACGAAACGTCGGGAAAACTTGCTAAGAAGTACAGATGATGGGTGAGAAACCTTCCTTTGCTTAGAAGAAGCGGTGTGTGGTTTGCATGAGCGGTGGCTATGATCTATGCAAAGCACGGCATATTGAAGCATTGAGGATGTCGCGATGGATGAGGCAAAACTTATTGAGAGCAATAGAGAGAAAAGAGAAAAGAACTCCAACATATCCAGGCTTTTTTGATGTTCGCTCAAACTGAAATTTCCCCATTGTGGGACGAATAAAGGACCTTCTTTAAAAAATCCACAGTTAAACAACAGTTTTCTTCTATCACTAGTAATGTATTCTTGGCAATTTTCAGACAGAAAAGTAAAATAAGAGGACCACCCATACTCAATAAATCAGCTCTTAGCCCAAATGGTTAAATAGTGAGTCACAGGGCCCTTTCTTACAAGTATGCCGTTGATTTTCTTATAAGATAAAGACGCATCAAATCAGTAACATCAGCAGCTTTTTACCACCTAAAAACATTGCCAGGATCCAAAACATAGTGTCTAAAGCAGACTTGGAGATTCTTATCCATGCATTTGTCTCCAGTAGGTTAAACTACTGCAATGGCCTGCTCACAGGTCTGCCCAAACAGGCTGTAAGATTTTGTGTAATGTATGTGTAATGTAATAACATGTGTAATGTAATTTATGTGTAATGTGATAACATGTGTAATGTTGCCATGTGTAATGTAGATAACATGTTTGTAATGTAATAACATGTGTAATGTATTAACATGTGTAATGTATTAACATGTGTGTAATGTAATAATAAGTGTGTAATGTAATAACATGTGTGTAATGTGATAACATGTGTAATGTAATAACATGTGTAATGTATTAAAATGTGTAATGTGATAACATGTGTAATGTAATAACGTGTGTAATGTTATAACATGTGTGCAATATAATAACATGTGTGTAATGTAATAACGTGTGCAATGTAATAACGTGTGCAATATAATAACATGTGTGCAATGTAATACATGTGTAATGTAATAACATGTTGGTAATGTAATAACCTGAGTAATGTATTAACATGTGTGTAATTTAATAACCTGAGTAATGTATTAACATGTGTGTAATAGGGTTTAATCCCGGGATACGGGATTCCCGGGAAATCTGATGAAAACTATTTCCCGATTCCCGGGAAATGTTATGACGGGAAACGGAAAATGAAAGTTAAAAAAAAAATACAGTGCGCTCCTATTATAAAGCACGTTTATTGTTGTTCAAAGTTCAAACATATTTCATTTACAATCAACATGTCTACAGCTGAGAGGATGGCTCCTAAATTGTGTTTTTGACAACAAATATGGGTCTTAATCGCGCTAAACCACGACTTGTAATGAGGCCAGGCTCAGGGTACGGGGCACATGTGAGCCCAGAATTTGGTTACGTCCAATTCTATCAGAAAGCTCCTTTCTTTTTTTCCATCTGCTAAGGGCAGCAACAGGTTTGGCTAACATACATATAACACATTTTAAAATCATATAAAATGCATTTAGGGTAATGTTCTGCTTACAATGACGATAGGAATGATAAGGAAGAGAGGAGAAGGGTAAGAAGGTTGATATTAGAAATTGGATGCGCCCGAGAGCCGGCTGCAGCGAACACACGGAGGAGTTTATGGAGGTGGCACCCGTTTTGTTTTACGCTTTAAAACTCTTTGGGCTTATTTCCAAATGGGGGATTACATATCTGCGCTCAAACTATTATATGGACTTAAACATGAAACTGGTCTGAGCTGTTCATTAATAACTAAGGTAAGACCCAATTGGAAATGTGCCTTTTACGAACTTTTGCGTTTTGTTTGAGCAAACAATGCGGGCCATTGAAAACATTCTGCTGTAGCCAAACTAATTGTGAATAAGCCGCTCTGTAGGTTCTGTTGATTTATATGATATATGTTCATCTGATTGGGCTGAAGTCAGTGCCTCCAAACCACACGCACGTCACTTTTCGACAAGTGGATTGCGCAGACATTTAGAATCTCATAATAGTGAAATTCCTGAAGAAAGCCCATCAACAAAACGTCTGAAAACGCTATGGCTACTTTATAAAAGCTAGCAAGTCACTTGGTGAAACACTAGTGGAGATGGCAGCTTTTGTTGGATTATATATTTGAGTGATATACATTACTTGGGCTAAAAACAACAACTACAAACAACAGCTATTTCCCGGGATTTCCCGGGAAAGGCGTCGTCTTTTCCCGGGATATGATACGTCTCATTTTCGGGAAAAATATTAAACCCTAGTGTGTAATGTAATAACATGTGTTTAATGTAATAACATGTGTAATGTAATAACATGTGTGTAATGTAATATCATGTGACATGTAATAACATGTGTGTAATGTAATAACATCCATCCATCCATCCATCCATTTTCTTCCGCTTTATCCGTTGCCGGGTCGCGGGGGCAGCAGTCTAAGCAGAGACGCCCAGACTTCCCTATCCACACACACTTCCTCCAGCTCGTCCGGGGGGACCCCAAGGCGTTCCCAGGCCAGCTGAGAGACATAGTCCCTCCAGCGTGTCCTGGGTCTTCCGCGGGGCCTCCTCCCGGTGGGACGTGCCCGGAACACCTCCCCAGGGAGGCGTCCAGGAGGCATCCGGAACAGATGCCCGAGCCACCTCAACTGGTTCCTCTCGACGTGGAGAAGCAGCGGTTCTACTCCGAGCTCCTCCCGTGTGACTGAGCTCCTCACCCTATCTCTAAGGGAGCGCCCAGCCACTCTGCGGAGGAAGCTCATTTCGACCGCTTGTATCCGCGATCTCGTTCTTTCGGTCATTACCCAAAGCTCATGACCATAGTTGAGGGAGGGAACGAAGATTGACCGGTAAATCGAGAGCTTTGCCTTTCGGCTCAGCTCCCTCTTCACCACAACGGTCCGATACAGCGACCGCATAACTGCGCATGCTGCACCGATCCGCCTGTCAATCTCACGCTCCATTCTTCCCTCACTCGTGAACAAGACCCCGAGATACTTGAACTCCTCCACTTGAGGAAGGACCTCTCCACCCACCTGCAGAGGGCAAGGCACCTTTTTCCGGTCGAGCACCATGGCCTCGGATTTGGAGGTGCTGATTCTCATCCCAGCCGCTTCACACTCGGCTGCAAACCGTCCCAGTGCATGCTGCAGGTCCTGGTTCGTTGGAGCCAACAGGACAACATCGTCCGCAAACAGCAGAGATGAAATCCTGTGGTCTCCGAACCGGACCCCCTCCGACCACTGGCTGCGCCTAGATATTCTGTCCATAAATACAGTGAACAGAACCGGTGACAAAGGGCAGCCCTGTCGGAGGCCAACATTCACCGGGAACAGGTCTGACTTACTGCCGGCAATGCGAACACAGCTCTGGCTCCGGTCATACAGGGATCGGATGGCCCTCAGCAGAGGACCTCCGACCCCGTACTCCCGGAGAACCCCCCAAAGGACACCCCGGGGAACACAGTCAAACGCCTTCTCCAAATCCACAAAGCACATGTGGACAGGTTGGGCGAACTCCCATGAACCCTCGAGTATCCGATGGAGAGTATAGAGCTGGTCCAGTGTTCCGCGACCGGGACGAAAACCACACTGCTCCTCCTGGATCCGAGATTCGACCATCGGCCGTAGCCTCCTCTCCAGTACCTTGGAGTAGACCTTACCGGGGAGGCTGAGGAGTGTGATCCCACGATAATTGGAACACACCCTCCGGTCCCCCTTCTTGTATTACACATGTTGTATGTAATAACATGTGTAATGTAATAACGTGTGTAATGCAATAACATGTGTGTAATGTAATAACATGTGACATGTAATAACATTTGTGTAATGTAATAACATGTTCAATGCAATAACATATGTGTGATGTTATAACATATGTAATGTAATAACATGTGTAATGTATTAACATGTGTGTAATGTGATAACATGTGTAATGTAATAACATGTGTAATGTATTAAAATGTGTAATGTGAAAACATGTGTAATGTAATAACGTGTGTAATGTATTAACATGTGTGTAATGTAATAACAAGTGTGTAATGTAATAACATGTGTAATGTAATAACATATGTGTAATGTAATAACATGTGTGCAATGTAATAACATGTGTAATGTTATAACATGTGTAATGTATTAACATGTGTGTAATGTGATAACATGTGTAATGTAATAACATGTGTAATGTAATAACGTGTGTAATGTAACAACATGTGTAATGCAATAACATGTGTTTAACTCATTGAATGCCAGCCTATTTCAGAACAGGTACTCCCACAGTGCCAGCCATTTATGATGATTTTTACTGATTTTTCAAGACCCACAGAATATTGTGTACTATGACTATCTGAAATCCGACACCAGATCCTAAAAGAATGGACTGTCTACTTTCCTCAGCAAAAAGAATTTTGTTTATAGCTTTTTTCGTTCCCCTGTAATCCTCCGTTGAGTAGAGGGAAGTTTTACTGAAATCACCAGAAATCACCAGAAAGTTGAGAAAAAAGAGGCACAACATGTGCACCTACATGTTTTCAAACCATTCAGAGAGCAATGCTGCCACCTGCTGGCTCGATAAAATATGATCTTAAGTCATCCCCATACATATTAGATACAATAGACATCTGGGAACGTGAAAATAGCGAAAAAGGCATTTGACGGATTAATGCGTCAATGGCACACGACGTTACTATTTGCTTTGACGTATTTGTGCGTCAATGAGTAATGTAACATGTGTGTAATGTAATAACATGTGTGTGATGTAATAACGTGTGTAATGTAATAACATGTGTATAATGTAATAACATGTGTGTAATTTAACATGTGTGTAATATAATAACGTGTGTAATGTAATAACATGTGTAATGTAACAACATGTGTAATGTAACAACATGTGTAATGTAATAACATGTGTAATGTAATAACATGTGTGTAATGTGATAACATGTGTAATGTAATAACGTGTGTAATGTAATAACATATGTGTAATGTAATAACATGTGTAATATATTAACATGTGTGTAATGTGATATGTTGTCAAAAATGATTTGACCGACGTGTTCAGAATTTGCTACAGAAATAAGGCCAAGATTCAAGAGTTCCAATAGTACATTTATTTCTCTTTACAATTAAATGTTGATACAGAACTCCCGGAGCTACTCCCTAAATCTCTATCCCTGTGCTCTAACTTTCCACAATGTCTCCTCCCAACGGTTTTATCAGAATCTCCGATGACGTCAACCCAGTCTGGTTTTGTGTCTCAGGCCGCTAGAGACACGCTGTTCCTGAAAATGATACTTTTATCACAGAAGCCTTGTCCTTGGTGCTTGTCTGAATTCCATTAAATCCAGGCTTTAATATTGCACAAAGACATGTTTGCAAACACCTACTGGAAATCATTAGTATACAACATTATAATTCTACCGCACACCCTCTCTTTGACCTATCATAAATAGGTCACATCCACGTTCTCATCCATCCGTGACATCATGAGTGACAGCATCCATGCTTCTTTAGTTCAGGCACGATTCCTGTGAAGACGTTAATAGGGCACTGTCCGGTTTCCGAAATGTGCTAAAAATAGTTCCAATGACTGCGCATGCGCGCATGTTTCGGACAAACTCTGTCCGACTCCGTTGAGTACTACTGTGTTCTCCACATAAGCGTGTGTATTTATTTGGGCTAAATCATTGAATCATGGTGACAACAAAACACTGCAGTTATGGTGCTTGTGGGAGCGATTTCAGATACTCTGAAAAGGACTATATGAAAGCAGTAACATTCAACCTGTTCGTTAAACCACACCATCGAACCAGACCAGGACCAGACCAGGACCAGACCAGGACAAGTGCAAGAGGTGGGTGCTTGTGGTCAGCAGAATTTCTCTCATGAAAATGTTAAAAAGGACATGTTTTTTCAAAACACTTCGCTGGACCAACTGTGGAGCCTCCAGATCCAGTCCTAGCTACGTTTAGCTGGGACTGGACCTGGACCGCTGTATCAGGTCCGTCTGAGCTCTTCTGAATGTAGTTAGCCCCATCAATCCATATTAGTATTGTTTGTCCTAATCCAGAATGTATACAATTCTCACACCTGAAGAAAGATGAGAGGGATTTTTTCAACTTCGTGACTATCGGAAAATAAGCACAGACGAAGCGCGTCGGGGTCCGCTTATTATACGGCTTTGTACCAACTGAACACACAAAATAAACTTCTGTCACTATTCATGCCAAAAGGTTTATTTAATGAGTGCAAAGAAAATAGTTCCCAAAGGTTTTAGTTCACCTACTTTAAAAAAGCGATCGCTTTAGTCGCATTAAAAAAGTATTTTTGTCATGAAAACCTTAACAGATAATTCTGAAAACCTCTGTGCACGTGTGTTGTATGAATATTATATTCTAGCATTAACATTTAAATATGTTGATTGATTGTCGTTTGCGTTTACTGAGTGTGGCTAGCTCCGATAGTTTCTCTCTCAGAGACAGTAGTGGTGTAGCCCGTTGTGACCCCATGGATCTATTATAATATCGGCTGACTGTAGTTAACTAAATGATCAAACTAATTACGAAATGGACAGTACAAAAAACAACTTGATAAATGGAAGTTAATCAGAGCAAAATAAACAAAGAAGGCGCTAACATTGCAATTTAAATGACTAGATAATGTTAGCATAATCCTCACCATTACCTTTTTATCAAATCAAACTTTCTACCAGTTACTGGAAGACCACGACATTCAAGCCAACGTTTTAATTGGTCTACACTATGATCCCTGATGGTTTGATGGTGGAATTTTGCCCCTGGTTTATCATTTTCGTCTAAAGTGACAAGAGGTATTTGATTCATTTTGGCAGTGTTTGTCCGAAACATGTGGGCGGGAGTTGACAGGCGGCGGGGGCGTGTCTTAGTGACGTCATTCAGATAGTTCGCTATTCAGAGAAAACACAACTAACAACCACATTTGAAACATTCCTTTACAAATCACATTACTGATTCTTCATCAACCTCGTCTGTAATGTATGCACTAAAACTATTCACTATTAGTTTAAAACTATTCTAATCTATTTACAAATATGTTTGCATATTTGCTTTTACTGAGCCATATTCTTAAACATATGTTTTAATCTAATAAATCTCTCTATACTGTGGTTTGCTTTCATTATCAGTGGCTTTGTGCCAGTGGGATTTTGCTCCATGTTTATTCTACATTCTCTAATCTGCGCTGACAAATCGACAGCTGTTAAAAAATTCTCAAAAATATCTAAATATCTACTTTTGTGCTATACCCAAATACATCAAAATGCTTTTAAATGTTTTTGAATCTCTGTTGGTTCTAATTGTAGCAATAGCATCGGCAATAGAGGATTTTTCATTGGCTGGTTCTCGTTCTGCAAATCACTATTTTATGTATTGTATTTCAGACAATTCAAAAAACAACACAGTAGTTCTCAAATATTAAAGACATAAATCTAAATCAAGTTGCCTGAAAGAGAGCGGGAAGAAGAGAACTAATTAAAAAACGTTATCTACGATTATATGGCTATGAAATTAATTATTTAATAAACAAAAGCACATTCATGGCTTCTGTCCGCTGCTTATAACTGTTTAAAGTGTTGTCCAAAACACAATATGTGTAAATACATCAGCTGTTTGTAATAAACAATAACATTTGACTTGTTCTCCAATGGAGCAGCTCAGAGGCTGCATCAAGAGCAATGTTATATTTGAGCTATTTTTAGATTTAAAAAATTGTTAAAGCCTGTTGTTCTATGTCTGCATTTTAATACTACTCTCTATAAACACATCTGCACTAGATCCTAGAGATGTGGAAAACAGAAGCATCTAAAGTCTGACTCCATTTGATTCCTTTTTACTTTAGTTATTAGAATAATTTGACATTATTGATACTTATTTTCACAATAGAACTATTTTGATTATTCACTAGTCTAACTATTATTACTATTGTTTATTCTGACACCTCTTCTTAGCGACACTTTAACCTATAGCTCCTTGAATCCAATGACATTATAGCTCCAGACTATTTCATTCTATTCTATTATTATTATATGATCTATTATCTTAAAGAGTAGATCTGTTTGATGTGTGCATTATAAGCGCTATTATTTCGCCTTTTGAATTTGCACAACACTAAATTTAGAATGACCCCCTATGGGACAAATAAAGAATTTTATTTTATTTTGGCAACTCCGAAAATAATTTAATAATTTTTCCATTTTGCTTTTAGGCTGCCCTTTCCATTATTTATATGTTCTTGTAAATATATGTTTTACACTTCTTTCTAATGATTAGAAGGTTAAGGACCATGACCACCTATGACAATAACATTACAATACTCCCTCTCTTGGTCGTGGGCCAAGTGTAAATGTATGCGTCTGTGTGTGTGTAGATTACTGTTCCAATTATCTCAAGTTGTTTCTCCCGGATCGTCCTCAATTCGTATTGTGGGCTGTGATGCCAAAGTAGAGGCTCATTTCCTTCTCATGTTTCATACTACTGTGTTTTCCCTGAAGCAGGTGTAGTTTATTTTTTATCTGAAAGAGAAACATTAGAACACAAAAATGCCCACTTCCCTGGCTTTTAGCGGCCTGTCAATCATTCCAATTGGGCAAACATAACTGCATTGACAGACGGTCGTGTGACATCAGGGCAGAGGCTGTAGCCAAATACAGACTTAACAAAATGTATGTTTCTAATTTTATACTCTATACTCACTAAATGTGAGTTACAAACCAAAGTTGTCCTCCGACCAATCGACAGCTCACTGCGGCTGGACTGTGTCAATGTCAGGACAAGCAGCAGAGGGAGGTACTCCCAGTACCTTCAGCACAGTACTCCCAGTGCAGTACTTATCAACACAGTACTCCCAGTACAGTACTTATCAGCACAGTACTTTCAGCAGAGTACTCTCGTTTTTGCACCTGTTCAATAAAGTTTGTTATCTTTAAATTTCCAGTGCTTAGACTGTTTGCTGTTGACAAAAATAATTATTCAATGATCACATTAAAACATTAAAGAAAAACATTTGTTATTCTGTGCTATCAGAAATGATCACGATTACCTTGTCATCATTCATGCAGTTAAATGTAGTGTTATGAACGTATGACCTAAATGTGTAAATATGACCTAATTGTGTAAATATGACCTAAATGTGTAAATATCCCGGTGCGTTTGTTGCCTGTCTGTGTATACTACCTTCTGTCTGTCTCATTTAGCCCGGCCACGTCCTCCTCAAATGTCCGTTAATGTCTCTTTCTTTTACTCATGGCGTCTTTCAATGTCTTTTGTCTCAAAGTTTCCAATTTCTTTGTCTCAAAGTGTCCAATTTCTTTGTCTCAAAGTGTTCAATGTCTTTGTCTCAAAGTGTTCAATGTCTTTGTCTCAAAGTGTTCAATGTCTTTGTCTCAAAGTGTTCAATGTCTTTGTCTCAAAGTGTTCAATGTCTTTGTCTCAAAGTGTTCAATGTCTTTGTCTCAAAGTGTTCAATGTCTTTGTCTCAAAGTGTTCAATGTCTTTGTCTCAAAGTGTTCAATGTCTTTGACTCAAAGTGTTCAATGTCTTTGTCTCAAAGTGTTCAATGTCTTTGACTCAAAGTGTTCAATGTCTTTGTCTCAAAGTGTTCAATGTCTTCTCTCGTGGTTTCTTTCTATTTTTTTTTTTCAATTACTTTTTCTTACTGGGCGGCACGGTGGCTGAGTGGATAGCATCTCGCCTCTCAGCAAGAAGATCCTGGGTTCGAATCCTGATCGGAACAGTGCCTTTCTGAGGGGAGTTTGCATGTTCTCCCCGTGTCTGCGTGGGTTTCCTCCGGGTCTTCCGGTTTCCCCTACCATTACTTACTACTTCCAATCTCTTTCTTTTTCTTGCAATGTCTTTTTCTTTCCATGTCTTCTTTGTCTCATATTTGACGCACACAAATGTGTTGTCGTGCTCTTCTGCTCGGCTCACACACCGTTCCTCTTCCTGCACATAACTTCACCCAGTTTGTGCAAAAGTCTGTGGCCTTTACTTTGCTGCAGATGATGATGATGATGCTGCTGCTGTTGCTGCAGCCGATACTGCTGCAGCTGATGATGATGATGGGGGAGACGCTACAGTCCTTTGTGGCAGTGACTTGGCAGTGACTTGGCAGCGCTCAGTTGTGGCAGTGGCCTGGCAATCGGCCAATGAAACAGACAGAAGGGTTTTCTCGGAAAAAAAAAAACAGACAGACAAGAAACACAAACAAGTGTGTTAATACAATACAAAACCAATGATTAATTGCAAATCTAAATAAACCTATGAAATAATTAATATTAACATTTTAAACATTAAATTCTGAAAACCAAATCTGTATTCAACTGCTATCCTAAGCCCTATTTTTCAAAAGTATAACGCTCTCTAAGATCATTTTAAATTTTATATTACCAAAATGTTGGGAAAAAATGTTTAATAACTTGTCTAGACGTTTGGAGATGGTCAAAAGAATAAAATAATGCCTCTTTATAATCTAACTCAAAGTTCTGTGATCATATGACTCCATGACAGTAACATTATCGTGTGTATAAATGTAATTTTCTACAAAGGCATACCAAAAGTATTTGGTATGCCTCTTTCTTAACTGGAGAGAGGGAGAGAGAGAGAGCAGACAGAAAGAGGGAGGGGGGGGGCTGAGTGATCTGTATGCCTCAAGCATTTATCAGAGAGGGAGCCAGGAGGGAGAAGGAGGGGCTTTGTGGCTTCTCAAACAGAGGAGTACATGTACGACTGAAATACACCAAATTCATGAACATCCCCTTTAAAATTTGCTACATTTTCCTCGTTTTTATCGTGACAATGCTTTATCAGTGGTGAGAGTTCTCTCACGTCAAACGACACTTTGCACTTATTTAAATACGTCAGTAATGGAAAACATTACAATTTGCTTACATGACTAATGCATCACTAGGTACAGCCGGATCTTTTTCGTAATACCTCTGTAACTATTGAAACATTACATCACAATACAAGAGAATTCCCATAACTGATCATTCTGGTCATTTCTCCACATGAAAACTCGTATCTTCAGCCAAGTGGCTCTCTTTTTTCTCATTAATCGGATCATTATTATTCAATAGTCAGAATCCAACAGTTTAAATACTTGGCTTTTTTGTTTAAATTAAATGTACCCTTTCTCCCGCCCCCCGGGGGATATCGAAGGTTTTATTCCCTGTAACTTCTGACCCTAGCTGTCCCTATTTCTAATTTCACTAAACACTTGTGCCTCTCTGCACTTTAAAACGGTGTGCCTCTTTTGCACTTCTAAAACCCTTGTGGACTTTCTTTTCCCTTTTTTTTTTTAGAGGGGACCCCAAACTTCCCTCAAGGTTAAAACGTCAAATAAACCTGACTATTGTTTTATCGCGTCCGATAAAACGCCCATCACGGCGGGTCTGTCCACACCTGCAGTCATGTTGGGCCGAGATCTCTCTGTCTTCTATTAAAAACAATGTGCAGATTTTAGAAATGGTATCTGCTTACCTTTTTGTAGAGTAGAGAGCCCCCAGACCCAACAGACCCAGTTTCTCTATCTGAGCTCATCTTGCGTCTTCTTTCTGTATCAAATCACGTCGGGGTCACCATCTGTTGTCAAAAATGATTTGACCGACGTGTTCAGAATTTGGTACAGAAATAAGGCCAAGATTCAAAAGTTCCAATAGTACATTTATTTCTCTTTACAATTAAATGTTGATACAGAACTCCCGGAGCTACTCCCTGAATCTCTATCCCTGTGCTCTCACTTCCCCCCATGTGTCCTCCCAACGGTTTTATCAGAATCTCCGATGACGTCACATGGTCTGACGCTGGTCCCAGTCTGGTTTAGTCCAGTTTTGTGTCTCAGGCCGCTAGAGACACGCTGTTCCTGAAAATGATACTTTTATCACAGAAGCCTTGTCCTTGGTGCTCGTCTGAATTCCATTACATCCAGGCTTTAATATTGCACAAAGACATGTTTGCAAACACCAACTGGAAATCATTAGTATACAACATTATAATTCTACAACACTCCCTCTCTTTGACCTATCATTAATAGGTCACATCCACGTTCTCATCCATCCGTGACATCATGAGTGACAGCATCCATGCTTATTTAGTTCAGGCAGGATACCTGTGAAGACGTTAATTCAGAGAAAACACAACTAACAACCACATTTGAAACATTCCTTTACAAATCACATTACTGATTCTTCATCAACCTCGTCTGTAATGTATGCACTAAAACTATTCACTATTAGTTTAAAACTATTCTAATCTATTTACAAATATGTTTGCATATTTGCTTTTACTGAGCCATATTCTTAAACATATGTTTTTATCTAATAAATCCCTCTATACTGTGGTTTGCTTTCATTATCAGATTTTGCTCCATGTGTATTCCACATTCTCTAATCTGTGCTGACAAATCGACAGCTTTTGAAATTCTCAAAAATATCTAAATATCTACTTTTGTGCTATACCCAAATACATCAAAATGCTTTTAACTCATTCACTGCCCATGACGACAAAACTCGTCATGTTGAATAGTAACGCTCACTGCCCATGACGAGTTTGACGAGTTTTTCATGTTATTACACGGGAGGCTACAGTAATGTCTGGCGCACCTTGTGAAAGACCCACAATACTGATATATAGTGCAAATGTACCTGTAATGATAAATCAACACCAGTAGGATGCAGTATTGCACCACAGGAGAGGTCACAAGTCATTGGAGAGAAGGAGGAGGAGTGTGGGAGTGTTTGGAGAGCGTGCTGCTGTAGCAGAGCGAGCGATGATAGCGTAGCATTGAGACGGATCAGCGATCTAGTTTAGCAATAGTATAGCAGGAGTGATGGCGAAAAAGAATAGTTATAAGCAGTGTACACTGCTTCAGAGGATCAGTGAGTGAGGTCGAGAGGGGACAGAGTGGAGACCCCGGTGGAGGTCCGTCTCTGCAGCCCAGAGCCCGGAGCAGGGACGCACCTTCCGCCTCTCGCAGCGTATCAGCTGCTGTTGTTACTGATGCCTCGGATTCGTTCAGAGAACCTGATCATGATTTATCGGATGAGTGGTTGCAGTCTCAAACCAGCAGAGCATCCTCTCCAGAAGCTCCACAAAGAGTCGAAGGTAAGAACTGTTTCTTTAGTAAATGCCAGTTATGTGTTTTATCATTGTTGTATTTATTATTTTTATGTTTAGTTATTTCGGTAACACTTTACATTACGGGCCGGTAAGTCCATGGTACTTACAGTGGTACTTCTAGGTACTTATTGTGGTACTTACAGAGGTACTTACAGTGGTACTTATTGTGGTACTTACAGAGGTACTTACAGTGGTACTTATTGTGGTACTTACAGAGGTACTTACTGTGGTACTTACAGTGGTACTTCTAGGTACTTATTGTGGTACTTACAGAGGTACTTACAGTGGTACTTATTGTGGTACTGTGAATGCTCCCAGACGTAAGACAAAAGAGACTTCGACTGCATAGTTCAATAGTTTTATTGTCAGAAGGTTTGAGCGTATTCTGATCAAGTACAACGCAGCTTCCCGTCTGGCTCTAGCAGAAGTCTGTCGTACAATCACAGGGGAGCTCCTTATATACACCAGAAAATGTTTAGGTCAGCATAGACTTTAAAAGCATGACTATGTGGGAAGTAAGCGTATGGTTTCAAAGTTGCGTAACGGACCAAACTCCAATGTACATGAGATAGCATTATCTCATGTTATGTACATCAACACCTTATCTGCTCCATGCTTCTGTAAGCAGTCCAAAGTACAGGTGTTATGTCTCTACTGAACTATTTAACATGATATTTTAAACAGCAAATAGTAATTAAATATTCACAGTCCCTCTCTTGATCACATCCACATGTGATCACAAATCAATATTTAATGTAGAGGCGCAAGTCGCTACCTCTCCGTTGATTATATTAGTTTGTAATCATCAGATTATATGACTGTTGAAAAATACAATATATATATTTTTTTAAAACAAGTTTTCTAAACCTGGTGTTAAACTTTTCTATAATTCTTAATAATTTTTTTAGACTTTCTTCACACATACTCAACTCGTTCTTGTAAAATCTCTTCCCAATGTATTTTTTCCCTCTTATTCAACTTTCTCTTCCCCAGCTGAAAAACTAACTCCTATCTCTCTCTTTCTCTCTAAATTTTGTTCTAGTTAGTGAGTTAACATTAATTTTGGTCTAGCTGTTTGACATATTATGCAGTCTGTTTGGTTTGCTTGTTCAGCTTGTTGCCTAACATTTTCTAACAAAGTAAATAAATAAACAAAAAAAACAAAAAATAAAAACAAACAAAAACAAACTCTATTGGACACACAAGAACTCAGCAGATTCAGCCAAAACACAGACAAAAACGAGCTGAGTCTCAAATTTGAAGCTAATTTCACTTTTCTTATTTTATCATTTTAAAACATTTTAACTGTTGCTCAGTCTCCCAGACTAAAAAGTCAAAGTTTTGTCTGTCTGATGTCTGAATACTTAACATGTATATCGCATTTGTTCACAGGTTCTGGTTGTAGCAATAGCATCGGCAATAGACGTTTTTTTTTTTTTTTCATTGGCTGGTTCTTGTTCTGCAAATGGCTGTGTCCAATAGATCAGCAGATGTCCAGAAGCTAGGGACAAACAAAAACGAAAGAAAGAATCATGAGTATCTCTCTCATTTAGCACTCATCAATGGCATGATTTTAAAAATATAAACATCACTCCCCAGTTTTCTCTCTCAGATCCTCAGGTCCTCAGGGTCCCCTGAGGGTGAGTCTCAGTCGTCATCAGGTCAGGTCATAGAGAGATGTCATCTTGGACATCAGTAGGGTCCAAGCCATGGTCTCTCCAGATGCACTCAGGTACTTGGGTTGCTCTGGTCTCTCCAGTTGGACATCAGGATCTCCAGATACAGTCATCAGGTCATTTGCGATGCACTTCTGGTCAATGGTGCAGTGTCACAGTTCCTGTACACAGCTTGTTATGCAATAGTTACTCTCTATGGTTAAGTCACTTTGATTCTAATCCTAATCAATGTAATTACTTCACACAGTACAAAATCAAAACATAAAAAGTGTCAGGACAGACGTCAATTAAGTCCATGACAATATAGAATTCAAATGAACATTTCTGGTCTCAAAAAATACTGATTCAACTAAAGATTCAAGTGATAGACAATTAAAAATATGTGTTTACATTGGAGTAAACTTTTAAAATGCTTTTTTCTCATGTTCTGCTTTTTCATGTATCTATATGTAAATGTGAATGTGTGTGTGTGTAGATGTATGTGTGTATGTAGGGTGTGAATTTTGGGGTTGTGTCTCCAGACTCCTTGAACCACCTGTAGGTCTCAAAGGTCACACTGTGGTGATGTAAACCAACTGGACACACTTCCAACTCTCATCCAGGTCTCTGCCTGATGCTCCACCCATCACGTCTCCAGATACCTCTCTCTACCCCGGTCTCTCTGACACC
Organism: Knipowitschia caucasica; assembly: GCA_964034765.1. NCBI lineage: Eukaryota > Metazoa > Chordata > Actinopteri > Gobiiformes > Gobiidae > Knipowitschia > Knipowitschia caucasica. Next base: position 9,332,264 of record OZ035823.1, on the reverse strand, counting down.
CACTCAGTTCTGGTGTGGCGTGGGGAGGGGCAAGGAGGTGGCATTTTCCTTTGCTCTTTGATCTGTGACCTGTGGCTGGGTGGGCTTTGGTGTCCAGTGTCCAGCAGTGACCTCTCGTACAGTGTGGCAGAGTCTGAAAAACAATCCTTGAGACGGCCAATTTAAAAACAACAGATACAGTATCAGTTTGTGAATGAGACTGTTTTTTTCTCTAATTCTAAACAATTTTGGAGCGCTCTGGGTTTCCAAGCGCTATGTAAATATAGATTACTTATTATCTTACTACTGATGACATTTTTAAGACCAGAAACTCTCTTAATAAAAAACAAGACTCAAATCTCAAAAAACCTTTAAACTTTAAAATATGTAATATGTACTTTTGTACTGTGTGTTTTAATTATCTTGAACATTTATCTCAGCATATATTCTACTAATTTAAAATAATTGCAGCATTTTTCAAATGAAGTCAATATGAATTGGAGCACATTTTAGAGCCAGGCTCCTCTGCTGTGTGCATCAGCAGGAGCAACAAGGTCAGGCGTGTAGTCAAAACAAAAACAAAAGTCACCACTTGAATGTGAATTGGGTGAAGTTTAACTTAATAATATAATACTTTTACAGCTAATCCTAATTCCCTCTTTCTTTTTAGACGAAGTCTATAATCAATAATAACTTTTAACACAGATTCCAATTTAAATGTTTGAAAAACGGCTTTTGTAACTAAAATAAAAACATAAAAACAAACACAACTCACAAAAAGTTAAGAAATAAGCAGCAGATTTAAAAGAATGGAATCTAGAAATATGTTAGATCTAAAAAGAATTGCACAGCTTTAGCACTAATCTTTGGGTTTCAAAAACATACTAATTCAAAACTTCTTTTTACTAAATGGTGTTTAAAAACGTTTAACTGTGTCATACCACAATGTTCAATGGCAAATTTCGCAAATTTAACTGAATAACAACTATGAAAAGCCAAAATCCTAAACGCAGTAGGTCCCCTTTAAATCAGAGCAGCAGCTCAGCAGCAGCTCAGCAGCAGGAGGGCCGGGGGGGGGGTTCCTTTCACACAGACGCGTACACACACAGGCAGAAAGTAGTGTTTTAGAAAAAATGCAAAAACAGAAAGAAGAACTTTCAAGATTACTTTTTTAAGCAAATATAACTGATGTTGTAGTTTATACTTTTGTCATCCAAGTCTAGAAGTGATCAATTTCCACACTTGTAACAAAAGGCACTCTTAGTGTTTAATTTCCCTTACGCTTCTATTTTATCGAGGTAGCAAACTAGTTTAAACTCAAAATCTCTTTCTAAAAAACAAAAACAACTGTTGGATACAGCCCTCTCATAGCTCAACTGTAGATTAAACTCGGCATTCTCCGGTGAACTCTGTTCACGCCAATAAACAAACTAAAAAACTAAAAAACTCCCTTTTTCTGTATGTAATTTAAACCGTGATCACTGAAAATATTGTTGCTTCTTTACTTTTGTCATTTATCAGCCTGAAATTCGTCAATTTCAAAGCTTTTGTAACAAAGGCCTCTTTTTCACATTTCCCTTTTTATTAAATTGCTTTTACTTTTATACCATGGTTTCACTAAGGATCCTACACTTTATCTTTTCTCAAAGGGATTCTAACCCCGAGACTTCTTCAAATACAATTTTAGAGAGTTTGACAGACCCCAAAAACAGACCAAAATTTAGCTAATATCCAATTATACAGACTTTACATTATAAAAAGGTGTCTGCTTACCTTATTCTTGTCAAACCGGTACCAAGGACTGTCCGAGAGGTCTGCCAACCTCTTTTCCGCAACACACAGGACTTATTTGGTTAATGGTTAATGGTTAACTTTTATCGCAGCTCCCTGCTTATCTGAAACTAGGGCAGAAGGCACCACTTGGACTTACATGATTCTGAACTTGAAAAATTTACAAATATTATACAAAGGAATAAGTACAGTATACAAACATTTTACCACTTAAACCTACTACTCCTACTACCACCAGGTCACTACTACTACTACCAGGTCACTACTACTACTAACCACTTTTTATGTACATACATATAAATGTAATTATTGAATTTCTTACGCTAATTACTTTGACTATTTATCAAAAATAACCAGTTCTTTGAATTAACACGTTTTTTGTTTCTTCTGACGCTGAAAAAATCTCTAAAAAACAGCGCATACTAACAATCGTTTTTAAATTCTTCTTCTGCCAAAAAAACCTCGAAAAACGGCTTCTATCGCCCTTTTACATTCTTCTCACGCCGAAAAAGCCTGAAAACGGCGGTGATCGTTTTATAAAAAATGCGCATATATATTTACAATATAAACAGGAATCATAAAAGAGCCAGCAGCCAACCACATTGAAACTTTTTGATGTAAGACCAATTTAACAGATTTTTTGAAAAGGCATCTGTATTTTCCTTTGAGTAGATCTACCTTTGTGGTTGAGTTGTCTCTTTTACGGAGACTTCTGCAAAGCCAGAGAAGATGAAGCGCTGTCCCGGAGCAAAAATGTGTTTGAAAAAATAAAAATAATAATTGTCTTTGTCTTGGGCTTTTTGTATCACGTCAGGGTGTCACCAAATTGTGAATGCTCCCAGACGTAAGACAAAAGAGACTTCGACTGCGTAGTTCAATAGTTTTATTGTCAGAAGGTTTGAGCGTATTCTGATCAAGTACAACGCAGCTTCCCGTCTGGCTCTAGCAGAAGTCTGTCGTACAATCACAGGGGAGCTCCTTATATACACCAGAAAATGTTTAGGTCAGCATAGACTTTAAAAGCATGACTATGTGGGAAGTAAGCGTATGGTTTCAAAGTTGCGTAACGGACCAAACTCCAATGTACATGAGATAGCATTATCTCATGTTATGTACATCAACACCTTATCTGCTCCATGCTTCTGTAAGCAGTCCAAAGTACAGGTGTTATGTCTCTACTGAACTATTTAACATGATATTTTAAACAGCAAATAGTAATTAAATATTCACAGTACTTACAGAGGTACTTACAGTGGTACTTATTGTGGTACTTACAGAGGTACTTACAGTGGTACTTATTGTGGTACTTACAGTGGTACTTACAGTGGTACTTATTGTGGTACTTACAGAGGTACTTACAGTGGTACTTATTGTGGTACTTACAGAGGTACTTACAGTGGTACTTATTGTGGTACTTACAGAGGTACTTACAGTGGTACTTATAGGTACTTATTGTGGTACTTACAGAGGTACTTATTGTGGTACTTACAGAGGTACTTACAGTGGTACTTCTAGGTACTTATTGTGATAATTCTAGATACAGCTGTAACTTAGTAATTCAAGGATACTACAGCATTATTCCTATGTAGTAAATGTGGTACTTCTACATACATACATACAGAGGTCATTTGTAGGATTGTTTGACTATAAAACATAAAACAACATTATGTAAAACAAACGTCTTTATTAATATGGAATAAGTAGCACAGAAAGGACAGTATAAATACATTTAATGCATATTTCAAAACAAGTTTCAAGGACAAGGGAAACACTGCAAGAACTAGGTACCCAACCCAAGTAACAAGAATTACACATTAACACACCAGTAAGACTTGGCAGCAAGTACCAGGTACTTGGCAACAAGTACCAGGTACTTGGCAGCAAGTACCAGGTACTTGGCAGCAAGTACCAGGTACTTGGCAGCACAGCAAGTACCAGGTACTTGGCAGCACAGTAAGTACCAGGTAGTACCTGGTACTAGCCACAGACAAAGGACTTAGCCACATACAAATGACTTGGTAATATGTCAAAGACTTCACCATAAGTACCAGTGATAACACCAGTAATTATACAGCAAGTACCAGGTACTTACCATAGGAACTGGCCCATAATAAGACAAAGGACTTACCCATAAGTACTAGTGATAATACCAGTAATTATATAGTATACCATGTACTTACCAGCAAGTACCAGGTACTTACCAGCAAGTACCAGGTACTTACCAGCAAGTACCAGGTACTTAACAGCAAGTACCAGGTACTTAACAGGAGACATTTAAATTAAGTGGGGGAGAGTGTAGAGGCTTGGAAATAGAGCAAAATGATTAACAGGCACCCCTCATTTTTATTTTGTTATTGAGAACTTTATTTTTGTTTGTTTAGTAGCTATTCATGTGATTACTACAATCTCTATATTGTTTTAAGTGCAGTTCCTCCCGTGACCAGTAGTTGGCGCATATCGCGCAGAGTGGGTAGAAAGTAGACTGAGCGCTGCAGAGGAAGAATCAATCCTCTTGAAGTAAACGCAGCTCAACGCATGTGCTCTTGTCTGTACTTCTTATCACAGGTTGGTAAAACGTTAAAAACACATGTTGATGCCAATTGTTAGAGTTATCAGGTGTCTTAGGAGTGTATTGTGAACCGTGGTAATGTGTAGAGTGAAGTTTGTGTGATGGTTTGTGTGAATATGTGTCTCGTTTTTTTTAAGCTAACCTGCGAAGCTAATGGTCATGGTAGGGAAATTGCGACGTGGATAAACTTGAACCCCACCACTTTATGGTACAAGAACCACATGAGTAGTGGCATTTGTGAACATTTATGAAACTTATTTCATGTAATACTGTTTTGTTGAGTTTATTTGATTGTTTAAACAATTATCAGTAGACAGTATTGTAAGTGCAAAAAAGCACATGGTCCAGTTCTGAGTCTGGTGCCACCTTGTGGACATTTAAATTAGTACACAAGCACCGAGAATAATTGAGACTATTTCTTTGTTTTTTTTTGTAAATTCAAATATTAAAAAACAGTAATTAATTTAATGTAAAAGCTCTTGTTAAAAATGGATTTAGTTCGTGTTATTGTGGATATGGAAAAAAATGTAAAAGTAAATGTACATTTTCTGATTGATTGCAAATGAGGAAGAATCAATCCTCTTGAAGTAAACGCAGCTCAACGCATGTGCTCTTGTCTGTACTTTTTATCACAGGTGTTACTTCACGGAGGCATATGCCCTCTGAACCGCTAGTCAGAGGAGCAACACCAGACAGTAACTATGATTGTACCAAAAGCACAATGATATGAGAGCATAAACGAATTGTCTATGTAGCAACGCACATAATATTACTATAGTAGTAGTGTTACCCAACTGGCTTCAGTCTGTGTTTGAAAGACCGCGTGTGAATGTGGGCCAATGAACCAGTCAGGACACTTTACAAAAGTAGGCCTCAGAATGCTCAGCGCGTTCTGTCATTGTCGCTAATGCAAACTTTCTAAAAAACTTGATCAGATTAACAATATTAAATATTAATATGCTAATAAAGTCGAGGTTGTTAACACATGTTCTGCTTTTAATTATCAGGTCGAGAGAACAACAACAATGAGCACAAAAAAAAGTAAGTAATAATGATGTCCACATGCTGTTAATAAATGCATGGTTGTAGCCATGGATTTATTTATTGTAGGTAAAGGTAAATGTTTAATGAGCACAGGAACTGAACCTTAGTATTTGTAAAATCTTGGCTACAGTCCTGGCTAATAATTTTTCAACATGTATTTTACCTTTTTCTTGCAGAGGCAAACTTTGAACAATGCCATGGCGGTGGAGTGAAGAATGATGACTGAATGGTTTTCTAAAGTCCACAAGCCAGTGCTCTTTTCCCCTGGCTGACAACAGTCATCAAAAGCAGAAGAATCAGACAGAGCATGCATCAAACATGCATGCAAATCTGTCGCCTTTCATGGAAATTCACCATTTTGATGTGGGAAAATATAATTCACATGACTCATCTAATTCTGCAATATAAAAACAGGAGGGGGGAGGGCATAAACTGCACTGGTTGAGCCACGGACAGTAGGCCAATACACTAAATTGCATGTTTACCTTTATTGCCGCTTGGATTCATGAAGTAGTGATGGGCAGCGGGCTAATGCATCAGCCTACGCTACAAAGTTGCATTGACGCAGCGCACCTGTGCATGAGACATGAGCACCGAATCTAATGTAGGCTTTCCAATGATAATTAGTATTGGACAATAGCGGCATGAAATGTGAGTGCAAGCCAACCTATAAAGGTAACGGATAGCTATAATTTACCGTTTGGTGGAGGCTTAACTGACCAGGTAGGTGCTCATGTCCCCGTGCGTGCTCTGCGCTCGCTTTTATGAGCAATCGCGGTCAGCGAGGCGTGTGGTCATTGTGTGCTTTTGATGTGATTTATGCTCATCAGAGATGTGAACTTGGCAAATTTACTAAAACTGAACCAAAGTCTACACCGTTGTGGGCTCACAACTATTCAACTATCCTTTTACACCATGTTTGTGTTTGCATGTCGGTTTAAAATAATGGATACACACACTAGATGCTGGTCAAATTTGTTAAAGTCCTTTGTCTTAATATGGGCCAGTACTATGGTCAGTACCTGGTACTTGCTGTATAATTACTGGTGTTATCATAAGTACTTGTATTGAAGTTATTTGTCTTAATATGGGCCAGTTCCTATGGTAAGTACATGGTACTTACCGGTAAGTACCTGGTACTTGCTGTATAATTACTGGTATTATCACTGGTACTTATGTTAAAGTCCTTGTCTTATTATGGGCCAGTCCCTATGGTAATTACCTGGTACTTACTGTATAATTACTGGTGTTATCACTGGTACTTATGTTAAAGTCCTTTGTCTTATTATGGGCCAGTCCTTATGGTAAGTACCTGGTACTTGCTGTATAATTACTGGTATTATCACTGGTACTTATGGTTAAGTCCTTTGTCTTATTATGGGCCAGTTCCTATGGTAAGTACCTGGTACTTGCTGTATAATTACTGGTGTTATCACTGGTACTTATATAGAAGTTATTTGTCTTAATATGGGCCAGTTCCTATGGTAAGTACATGGTACTTACCGGTAAGTACCTGGTACTTGCAGTATAATTACTGGTATTATCACTAGTACTTATGTTAAAGTCCTTTGTCTTATTATGGGCCAGTCCCTATGGTAATTACCTGGTACTTACTGTATAATTACTGGTGTTATCACTGGTACTTTTGTTAAAGTCCTTTGTCTTATTATGGGCCAGTCCCTATGGTAAGTACCTGGTACTTACCGGTAAGTACCTGGTACTTGCTGTATAATTACTGGTATTATCACTGGTACTTATGGTTAAGTCCTTTGTCTTATTATGGGCCAGTTCCTATGGTAAGTACCTGGTACTTGCTGTATAATTACTGGTGTTATCACTGGTACTTATGTTAAAGTCCTTTGTCTTATTATGGGCCAGTCCTTATGGTAAGTACCTGGTACTTACCGGTAAGTACCTGGTACTTGCTGTATAATTACTGGTGTTATCACTGGTACTTATATAGAAGTTATTTGTCTTAATATGGGCCAGTCCCTATGGTAAGTACATGGTACTTACCGGTAAGTACCTGGTACTTGCTGTATAATTACTGGTGTTATCACTGGTACTTATGGTTAAGTCCTTTGTCTTATTATGGGCCAGTTCCTATGGTAATTACCTAGTACTTACTGTATAATTACTGGTGTTATCACTGGTACTTATGTTAAAGTCCTTTGTCTTATTATGGGCCAGTCCCTATGGTAAGTACCTGGTACTTACTATATAATTACTGGTGTTATCACTGGTACTTATGTTAAAGTCCTTTGTCTTATTATGGGCCAGTCCCTATGGTAATTACCTGGTACTTACTGTATAATTACTGGAGTTATCACTGGTACTTATGGTTAAGTCCTTTGTCTTATTATGGGCCAGTTCCTATGGTAATTACCTGGTACTTACTGTATAATTACTGGAGTTATCACTGGTACTTATGGTTAAGTCCTTTGTCTTATTATGGGCCAGTTCCTATGGTAATTACCTGGTACTTACTGTATAATTACTGGTGTTATCACTGGTACGTATGTTAAAGTCCTTTGTCTTATTATGGGCCAGTCCCTATGGTAATTACCTGGTACTTACTGTATAATTACTGGTGTTATCACTGGTACGTATGTTAAAGTAATTTGTCTTATTATGGGCCAGTTCCTATGGTAAGTACCTAGTACTTGCTGCTAAGTACCTAGTACTTGCTGCTAAGTACCTGGTACTTGCTGTTAAGTACCTGGTACTTGCTGTTAAGTACCTGGTACTTGCTGTTAAGTACCTGGTACTTGCTGTTAAGTACCTGGTACTTGCTGTTAAGTACCTGGTACTTGCTGTTAAGTACCTGGTACTTGCTGTTAAGTACCTGGTACTTGCTGTTAAGTACCTGGTACTTGCTGCCAAGTACCTGGTACTTGCTGCCAAGTACCTGGTACTTGCTGCCAAGTACCTGGTACTTGCTGCCAAGTACCTCGTACTTGCTGCCAAGTACCTCGTACTTGCTGCCAAGTACCTCGTACTTGCTGCCAAGTACCTCGTACTTGCTGCCAAGTACCTGGTACTTGCTTCCAAGTACCTGGAACTTGCTTCCAAATACCTGGAACTTGCTTCCAAATACCTGGTACTTGCTTCCAAGTACCTGGTACCTGCTGCCAAGTACCTGGGACTTGCTGCCAAGTACCTGGTACTTGCTGCCAAGTACCTGGTACTTGCTTCCAAATACCTGGAACTTGCTTCCAAATACCTGGAACTTGCTTCCAAATACCTGGAACTTGCTTCCAAATACCTGGTACTTGCTTCCAAGTACCTGGTACTTGCTGCCAAGTACCTGGGACTTGCTGCCAAGTACCTGGGACTTGCTGCCAAGTACCTGGGACTTGCTGCCAAGTACCTGGGACTTGCTGCCAAGTACCTGGTACTTGGCTGCCAAGTACCTGGTACTTGCTGCCAAGTCTTACTGGTGTGTTAATGTGTAATTCTTGTTACTTGGGTTGGGTACCTAGTTCTTGCAGTGTTTCCCTTGTCCTTGAAACTTGTTTTGAAATATGCATTAAATGTATTTATACTGTCCTTTCTGTGCTACTTATTCCATATTAATAAAGACGTTTGTTTTACATAATGTTGTTTTATGTTTTATAGTCAAACAATCCTACAAATGACCTCTGTATGTATGTATGTATGTAGAAGTACCACATGCTGTTAAGTACCTGGTACTTGCTGTTAAGTACCTGGTACTTGCTGTTAAGTACCTGGTACTTGCTGTTAAGTACCTGGTACTTGCTGTTAAGTACCTGGTACTTGCTGTTAAGTACCTGGTACTTGCTGTTAAGTACCTGGTACTTGCTGCCAAGTACCTGGTACTTGCTGCCAAGTACCTGGTACTTGCTGCCAAGTACCTGGTACTTGCTGCCAAGTACCTGGTACTTGCTGCCAAGTACCTGGTACTTGCTGCCAAGTACCTGGTACTTGCTGCCAAGTACCTGGTACTTGCTGCCAAGTACCTGGTACTTGCTGCCAAGTACCTGGTACTTGCTGCCAAGTACCTGGTACTTGCTTCCAAGTACCTGGTACTTGCTTCCAAATACCTGGTACTTGCTTCCAAGTACCTGGTACTTGCTCCAAGTACCTGGTACTTGCTGCCAAGTACCTGGTACTTGCTGCCAAGTACCTGGTACTTGCTCCAAGTACCTGGTACTTGCTTCCAAGTACCTGGTACTTGCTTCCAATACCTGGTACTTGCTTCCAAGTACCTGGTACTTGCTGCCAAGTACCTGGTACTTGCTGCCAAGTACCTGGTACTTGCTGCCAAGTACCTGGTACTTGCTGCCAAGTACCTGGTACTTGCTGCCAAGTACCTGGTACTTGCTGCCAAGTACCTGGTACTTGCTGCCAAGTACCTGGTACTTGCTGCCAAGTACCTGGTACTTGCTTCCAATACGTACCTGGGTACTTGCTTCCAAGTACCTGGTACTTGCTGCCAAGTACCTGGTACTTGCTGCCAAGTACCTGGTACTTGCTGCCAAGTACCTGGTACTTGCTGCCAAGTACCTGGTACTTGCTGCCAAGTACCTGGTACTTGCTTCCAAATACCTGGTACTTGCTTCCAAATACCTGGTACTTGCTTCCAAATACCTGGTACTTGCTGCCAAGTACCTGGTACTTGCTGCCAAGTACCTGGTACTTGCTGCCAAGTACCTGGTACTTGCTGCCAAGTACCTGGGACTTGCTGCCAAGTACCTGGTACTTGCTGCCAAGTACCTGGGACTTGGCTGCCAAGTACCTGGGACTTGCTGCCAAGTACCTGGGACTTGCTGCCAAGTACCTGGTACTTGGCTGCCAAGTACCTGGTACTTGGCTGCCAAGTCTTACTGGTGTGTTAATGTGTAATTCTTGTTACTTGGGTTGGGTACCTAGTTCTTGCAGTGTTTCCCTTGTCCTTGAAACTTGTTTTTAAATATGCATTAAATGTATTTATACTGTCCTTTCTGTGCTACTTATTCCATATTAATAAAGACGTTTGTTTTACATAATGTTGTTTTATGTTTTATAGTCAAACAATCCTACAAATGACCTCTGTATGTATGTATGTATGTAGAAGTACCACATTTACTACATAGGAATAATGCTGTAGTATCCTTGAATTACTAAGTTACAGCTGTATCTAGAATTATCACAATAAGTACCTAGAAGTACCACTGTAAGTACTTCTGTAAGTACCACATTAAGTACCACAATAAGTACCACTGTAAGTACCTCTGTAAGTACCACAATAAGTACCTAGAAGTACCACTGTAAGTACCATGGACTTACCGGCCCGTAATGTAAAGTGTTACCGACTTTAGAAATATAGTGGGTAGTACATCCAGGCTGCATGTGGAGGAGCTCAAACTGGAGATTATCTCTTGGACAGTTTGATCATTTACAGGTGCAAAGTAAGTTAGCTCAAAGAGCCTTTTAGGCTGTTGGATTGTTATCTGTGGATTGGGGACAATGGCGTTTTTGATGCCTTGAACCTTGTCATTGAAAAAATGTGCAAACTCATTACATTTACGTTTGGAAGTTAGCTCTAATGGCATTTGAACAGGGGGGTTTGTTAATCTATTAACTGTTGAAAACAGAACACGCAGATTGTTGCTGCAGCCTTCAATCATTTCAGAAAAATACCTTTCTCTCGTACTACGTAGCACCTGGTTAAACTCGCACAACTTATCTTTGAAGATCTTGTAATCAACCTGGAGGTTGGACTTGCGCCACTTCCGCTCGGCCCTCCGGCACTCTCTCTTTTGTGCCCTGACCGAGTCTGCTTTAGCCCACGGCGCCTTCTGCTTATTTTTCACTATTTTAACCTTCACAGGAGCGATGGTGTCCAGAACTTTCAAAACACTAGAGGTGACAGAGTTAAACAGTTCATCTACAGTAGAATACAATGCATTCTCAAAGTTTATCATTCCCATAAATAGTTCACCCGTATTTTCATTTATTGTGTCTTCTTCGTACAGTTGCAGAGTCCACTGGTGGTTTGTTAGTGAAACACATGTCAAAAAATATACAAAAATGATCCGAAAGCGCAACATCGACCACGTTTACATTATAAATGTTCGCCCCCTTTGTAACTAACAGGTCTAGAGTGTGCCCTCTGCTGTGGGTGGGGCCACTCACATGCTGAGTGAGACCAAAAGATTCAAGAAGAGAACTCAGCTCTTTAGCATTTCTGTCATCAACATTATCCACATGAATATTAAAATCACCTGTAATAACTAAACTATCAAAATCTGTGCATACAACTGAAAGCAACTCTGTAAAATTATCAATAAAACTGTGACATGACTGCGGTGGCTTGTATAGGACAACGAAAAGTATTGGAGGAGATTGTTTTTGTTGTATTTTAAAAGACACATATTCAAAAGACGGAAACTTCCCAAGAGACATTCTATGGGAGACAAAGTGGTCTCTGAAAATGGCAGCTAAGCCTCCTCCTTTTTTGTTTTCCCGTATTTCAGATTCAAATTTGAAATTTGGTGGTGATGCTTCTCTTAAAACTGCATTTTCTGTATTTTGGTCAAGCCATGTTTCAGCCATGAACATAAGATCTAGATTATAAGAACAAATAAAATTATTGATTAAAAAAGACTTGTTACAAAGAGATCTGACATTTAGCATAGCAAGTTTAAAAGTTTCAGGATCAGCGGTTGTGGTCGGCTGATTCTTACACGGAACAAGAATTAGATTTTCCTGATTAGACTGATTAACTTCAGATGTTTTTCTGTTATGTATTCTTTGTGTTATCACTAAGGGAATGGCACAGGTGGCTTCACGACAGGGCCCCAGCCGGGTCTCTCCTCTAACTAGACTGCCAGTGGCTGCGAAGCAGAGACCCTGTGCATCCTAGTGTTTAGAGAAAAGAGGGGAAGGGGAAGGCGGGGGAAGAGGATGGAGAGGCGGGTGGTTCTTGGGAGTTGGACGGGGAGGGGTTTTTGGTGATGGGTTAGGGGAGGGGCAGGCTGAGTTGGGTGGTGGATGAGGGGGGAGTGGAGGTGGAGGGTTTCTTTGTGCTGAGTTAGGGGGGAGGTGGGCTAAATGAGCAGGAGGGGGGGGTGGAATACTTATGGGGTTAGAGGAGGGACGGGTGGATTTTGTGGGAGAATTTGAGTTGGACGCCTTAGGTGGCTTTGGAGGTACGTATGGGGAGTAGTTTTGAATGTTAGATAGGACTCTTGATCTGGCTACAGTGGGTGTGAGAGGAATAGTCTTCATCGCCGATCTTATCATGCCTGCAGAGTGTTCCGGTAAATCCAGTAGTGAAGGCGGGGATAGAAAACAAAGGGAAAGGTCGTCCTCATTTTCCCTAGATGGAGTGAATGTAGCGGGGGGGACCCAAGCCGGGTCCATGGAAGGTGATGAGGGAGTCTTTGGTGGAGACAGAGGTGGTTGAGGAACCCCCAGTACAGGCCTGACTGTAGCCTGGAGTAATGGGGGAAGCTTCACGGGAGCTGTAGGTGGGGAAGGTGCTGCTGAAGATGATGGAGCAGCCACTGCTGCTGCTGTATCCACTGCTGCTGGTGGTGCTGTATATGCTGATGGCGCTGATGAAGATATGGCAGCTGCTGATGATGCTGGGGGTGGAGGCGTTGAGCTCTTTCGGAGCCGTGGAGGTGTTGAGTTCTTTTGGAACCTTGGAGGTGTTGAGTTCTTCTTGAATCGTGAAGGTGTGGAGTTCTTTTGAAGCGGTGGGGGTGTAGAGACCTCGGGAGTTGGTGGAGATGGTCGTGATGTTTGTGCCCTTTGCTTCTTCTTTCTCCCTTTCAACGGCTGCACGCGCTGCGCAGGCTGAGGTCTTAGGGCAGATGCAAAGTTATCCATCAACACTTTTACTCCGTAGTTGTTCAGATGTGGACCTTTTTCTTCAAAAAGCTCGTGCCTATTCCAGAACAGATTAAAGTTTTCAATGAAGCCAAGTCCTCTGCGTGAACACTCATTGAGTAGGAATGTATTTAGCTGATACAGACGGCTAAACTTCTCAATTTTTCCATCTATATTTGGAAGTGGGACACTAAGAAAAATGTTTATGTCCATTTTCTTGAGGTCATCCAGTAACAGCGTTAAATCCATTCGTAACTTCTCGCTTGCCTTCTCATAGATATCTACCGCCCCCGTGTGGATCAATAATGTACGCACACCACTGTTCTCAGATAACACTTTAGGCAGAAGAGTCCTTATCTCAGCAACTTTTGCAGAGTGAACTGAGACAGTGAGCATGGACTCCATGTTTACATTTTTCACCGAACCATCTCCGATAAGGACACAGTTTGTCCTTGGTGGAGGCGCTGCAGTTTTTAGCGGCTTTGTTGTTTCAGAAAGGGGTAAAAAGCGGTTTGAAGTCTTCAGAACATTTAGTTGTGGCCTTATTTCACTCCTATTGTCATTCTTAGCTTTGTCAACTTTGGGTTTAGCTCCACAATTGTTCCAATAATTCTCATTGTTGATTTTGGGAAAAGAAATGACGTCATAACTTACATTTCCAGTCTGTCCATTCATCCCATTTTCACTCATTGGAAGAGTCGGGTTTAGTCCCATTTCTGTTTCCACAATAGATATCCGTGTTTGAAGAGAGTTGAGCTGATTTTCCAGAGCACAACAGCCGCCGCAGACGCTTCTCCGTCTCTTTCGTCCCGACATGACTAAAGTTGATAAATTCCACAAAGCTGAAGTGTGTAGGAGTAATCCTCGTTTTGTAAATAAAATGATTAAAGGAGAAACAAAAAATGTAAATAAAATGATTCAAGGAGATTAAAAGGCGAAGCAAAAGCAGAGCAGAGCAGAGAGACACGACTGCTCTCTCCAGAAGCAGGAAAGATATTTCCTGCTTCTGGAGAGAACGTGTAGGCTTTGTCCAAGTTTCAACAAAGGATTTTTATTTCACAAGGTAACAAGTTCCTTTTTTTAAGCCTGCAAGTCAGTCTAATCTGTTACAGGGCTGAGTGGAAAGCACTCTCGCTTCTCAGCAAGAACTTCCTGGAATTGAATCCCGGTTGGGACAGAGATTGAGTGACTTTAGCATGTTCTCCTTCCTATTGTACACTAAAAACATGCACGATAGGTAAATCCTCAAGCTCCGGTATAGCCCTGACAAAGCCAAGCCTCAACCTCTGGAGATGCGATACTACGGCGACCACTACTCCTGACAGTCCTCTTTATTTATATAGTGCATTTAACAGACCGAAGTCACCCAAAGCACTTCACAATATTCAGAGTTCAGATATTATTCCATTAATTCCACCCACAAGTTGATGACGGAATCGAGACGCCAAACACACTGGCGCATCGACGGCCTGACCAACACCATCACTCGCTCATTCATACCTATTGGATTGGAAACCAGCGCACCTGGAGGAAACCTAGACAGACATGGGGAGAACATGCTAACTCCACTCAGGCCCTGGATTAGAACCTAGGACCTTCTTGCTGAGAATTGAGAGTGCTAACCACTCAGCCTCCCGGGTAGTGGCATTAGGATGGGTCAAATGCAGAGGATGGATTGTCCTAAGGAGATAAATTAAAGTGCACATTTACATTTATGGCCTGATCATCAAAGAGCACTGTACGCTTTTACCTTTTCACTTTTCTTTGCTCTTTGAAAACAAAATATTCACATTACATCAAGTACAACTTTGATTTGTATTGTATGTGGTTTTCCAATTTCACTTTGTTCGTTCCGCGTCAAAATCAGGTCTTAAATGGGTTGTTCTTCATTTCGGAATGAAACATAAAAGAAACACATGTAGGACAATGCTAAGTGTAATGGAGGAGAACGACAAAAACATAACAGAACATAACAGAACAAGGTCACAGTGAAAGAACAGACACATGAAGTTGGCAGGACACATCTTTTAACCCTTCGATCGCAGTGACCCCCAGTTCTTACATTTTTGACATCGACTTCTTCGCCCTGACCCAGCTCTGTCAACACCATAATCCCAATCTGCAACTCACTGTTTCTCTTGTCTCTGTTTATCTTAATTGTCTGCTCCTTACCAGTAATCACCTTTTACTGATTCTAATTAAAAGGGTTTCTTAAATGTCAACGCTGCCAGGTTTCGCCTCTATAAATACACCCCCTCAGGCTTTTTTGAATTCCACCATCATCCCCTGCTTTTACACCTTTCATGCAGCTCGCGGTGTTAGGTGACAGCCAGAGCTCCTGCAGAGAGACACTATTCAGAGCAAAGAACAATGGGGATTGGGAAGATTTCAGCAGTCCATAATTCATCCAGCCAGTGTTAGTCATTTCCCCATGTCCCAATGCCCATGTATAAAACTGGCTGCTTTCTCTACCTGTCTCCGTTTGGACGATCGAGACGCTGTCGGTGTCACAAAAGAGATAATGTTGGTGCGATTACGATGTCTATTATCTGTGCCCGTGATTCTGTTCATTTGGTGCAAATCAGATGTTAACACACGATTTCTCATCACCATTGTGGTATAAACGTGGAAAATTAATCGAGATGGATGGATAATTGACTATTACAGATGTAACTGTATATACACGGGTGAAACTCTGGAAATTATAATACCGTTTGAAAATGCATTTATTTCTGTAATTCAACTGATACTGTAAAAATTACTACATGATAAAGATTCTCTACATGCAAAAAGGACATTATTTCGAGCCTTTGTTATGGCGGAAATATGGCACTGGGGTAGTAGTATGTATAGTTTTTCCAATGTTGTTTTACTGTTTTACATAATTATCAATATAAAACAAAAAAGGCTTGATAAATCTCAGTGTGTAACAACAATTGATTTTTGAGGCATTCAATTTTTTTATCCCACAGTCTGTAGGCAGGACAAAGGCATCACAAAACCTCTTGGCAGGGTCGAAACTGGTCGAAACAATAATGATTTGACGCATGAATTAGATAATTCGAGACATCTATTAGTGTTCTAAGCTAACGCTGCTGTAATAGAAGTAAACAATGTGTTGCTGCTGCTGCACTGATTGGTTGTGGTGTTTTCTGTTGGGTGGCCATTTTGATTTAATTAGTTTGCAGCAGCGAAGGGGCGGGGCTTGTTATTTAAAATCTCCTACTTTACATCTCTGTCCTGTGTGGTGTCTGCCCGGATCAGTCTGTCTCATAAATTATGGGAGTCAGTGGTTGCTAGATATTACAGCTCAGTGTTTGGATTGGTCCTTATAGTAATTAGTTAACAAAATAATACATAAAATGGTTAACCCTTTAATGTTCATTCCTTGAAGAAAGCAATGTCATTTTATCTTTTTGGGATTTTTTAAGAAGTAGGAGCAGCAAAACATGTTTTTGTTTTTTAACACCTAGTTTTTTTCATTATAGAGCTTTGAGATGCTTCAGATGTGATAATAAAAATCTCACAATGGAGAAATGTATGTTTTATTCATTTTAATGTGATGGTAAAAGTGCCTAAAATGGTTAAAAACAGTTCTGTTTAGCTGTGCATACAACTGAGGGATTTTATATTTTTATCTTTCTTTTTAATGTTCTGTGATTATTTATGATTTTAATGCTTTCTTATTTTGTTCAGCACTTTGAATTGCCTTGTGTATGAATTGGGCTATATAAATAAACTTGCCTTGCCTTGCCTAAAACCCAGAGAGATGCCACAAACAGGTATAGTTCAGTTCAAAGCATCAATCAGAATCAGAATCAGAATCATTTTTATTGCCACGTAAGTAACAGGAGGTCACAGACTTGGAAATTGCTTTGGCTCAGTGCAACAGTCAGAAAGAGATAATAAAAATAAGAATAAAAACACTTCTAAAGAATACATTTAAATTTAAAATAGAGTTACAGTTACTATTTACAATATACAAGTGCACATGGTGCACACAATGTAAGGTGACAGCAGTACAGTGAAGTAAAGTGACGTATGATGGGCAGTAAAGTGACTTTATAAAGGGCGGGGGGACAGGTTAAGAAGTGTTCAAGAGTCCAACAGCAGAGGGGAAGAAACTGTTCTTGTGGCGGGAGGTTCTAGTCCTGATGGACCGCAGCCTCCTGCCTGAGGGGAGTGGTTGGAATAGTCCATGTGCAGGGTGAGAGGGGTCGGCTGTGATACGACCAGCCCGGCCTCGAGCTCGGGCGACGTACAGGTCCTGCAGCGATGGAAGGCTGCGGCCGATCACTTCCTCTGCAGAGCGCACAATGCGCTGTAGTCTCTGTTTGTCCCTGACTGTGGCAGGGTGGGCGAACCACACGGTGGCGGGGGGACAGTGCTCTTCCTGAAGTCCACAATCATCTCCACTGTCTTCTGGGGCCTTCTTGATGAGTTCAGCTCCAGGTTGTTACCACTGCACCAGGACACCAGCCGGTCCACCTCCCTCCTGTAGGCGGACTCATCGTTGTTGGAGATGAGTCCAATGAGGGTGGTGTCGTCTGCGAACTTGATCAGCTTCACGGAGTCGTGGCTGGAGGTGCAGTGGTTGGTGTACAGGGAGAAGAGCAGGGGAGAAAGAACACAGCCCTGTGGGGCTCCTGTATTTATAATCCGAGAGTCCGAGACATTCTTCCCCAGACGCACTCGCTGCTTCCTGTCCGTCAGGAAGTCAGTGATCCACCTGCAGGTGGAATCGGGCACGTTGAGCTGGGAGAGCTTGTCCTGGAGCAGGGATGGCAGGATTGTGTTGAAGGCAGAGCTGAAGTCCACGAACAGGACCCTGGCGTAGGTCCCCGGGGAGTCCAGGTGCTGTAGGATGTGGTGGAGGGCCAGGTTAATTGCGTCGTCTACAGATCTGTTTGCTCTGTAGGCGAACTGCAGGGGGTCCAGGAGGGGGGAGGTGAGGGACTTGAGATGGGAGAGGACCAGGCGTTCAAATGACTTCATGACGACAGACGTAAGTGCTACAGGTCTGTAGTCATTGAGTCCTGTGATCCTGGGCTTCTTCGGGACGGGGACAATGATGGAGGATTTGAAGCAGGCCGGGACATGGCAGGACTGCAGAGAGGAGTTGAAAATGTCCGTGAACACAGGAGTAAGCTCACTGGCGCAGTGTCTCAGAGTGGCCGGAGACACGCGGTCCGGGCCAGGAGCTTTGCGGGGGTGCAGCCTCAAGAAGAGTTTTTTAATCTCTTTAGAGGCTATTGTTAGGCTGGGGGCAGGGCTGATGGGTGGGTCGTTAGAGTAGTGGGGGGTGGGGGAGGGAGAGGTGTCAGGGGCAGCATCAAAGCGACTGAAAAATAAGTTCAGATCGTCAGCTAGCTTGTGGTCGTCAGCACAGGGGGGGGCTTTGGGTTTGTAGTTGGTGATCTCCCGTAGGCCCCTCCAGACAGAAGCAGTATCGTTGTTACCAAACTGCTCCTGTAGTCGTTCTCTGTGCCGGGACTTGGCTGCTTTCAGTTCTTTCCTGAACTGATATTTAGCTGCTTTGTAGCCGCTGCGGTCCCCCTCCCTGAAAGCAGACTCCTTTGCTTTCCTGAGCTGCCGGAGTTTAGCAGTGAACCAGGGTTTGTCATTGTTATAGATGACCCTGGTCCTTGTTGGAATGATGCTATCCTCACAGAAGTGAATGTATGACGTCACAGTGTCCGTATATTCATCCAAGCTATCTGTGGCAGCTCTGAAAAGGTCCCAGTCTGTAGATTCCATGTATGCGCGCAGCTCTTCCACAGCTTCATCAGACCACACTTTGGAGCTCCTCACTGCAGGTTTCGAGAGCTTTAGTCTCTGTCTGTAAGCAGGAACCAGATGTATTTGTATTTGTATTTATTTGATCTCCATTAGTTGTAACAAGTACATCTATTCTTCCTGGAGTCAGTCCAGCATGCTGGTCACAAAACATGTTTTACACCAGTTTTCACCAACAAGTGATACAATAAAAGACCCCCCCCCCCCCCCCCCCACACACAACATACATACTTACATACACACGCAACAAAGGACCTAGAAATATTCTGACAAAAAAACAAAAAAAGGAGATTAATCTGACTCTTAGCAGCAAAACATTTGGTCACATAACACAACTTTATAAAATCAACCAGTTACATGAAACAGATGTCTTTTCAGAAGGGCCTTAAATTGGTACTTACTGTTTGCATGAGTAATGTCACTGGGCAAAGTGTTCCAACCATATGGCTCTATACATTACAGTATTTCTTCCATTGTTAGTTCTTACTTTGGGCAGTTTAAATCTGCCCTCTGTGGCATGTCTGGTTTCATAATGATGCTCTTCCAGACTAAAATTTAGCTCTCTGTACAATACATTTGGAACTTTACTTTTAATTATGTTTCTGGTTACATTCATTAAGGAACCAGTGAATCTCTCTTTCACCTTGAGCCAGGACAGTGTGTCATGCATCCAGTTTACATTTGTTCTGATGGGTATCATGGAGTGATCTGAGAAGCCGAGGGCTGGCTTGGGAACAGCGCGGAAAGCTCCGCGCACAGTGGTGTAGCAGTGATCCAGAGTGTTCTCCTCTCTGGTCGGGCATTTGATAAACTGTCTGTATTTGGGTAATTCCTGGCTCAAGTTTCCCTTATTAAAATCCCCCAGGATAATAATCAGAGAGTCCGGGTATAAACGTTCCATACACAGTACTTGCTCTGCGAGTGCGCGCTGAGCCTCGCGCGCGTCCGCGCATGGCGGTATGTAAACAGAGGCAAGAATGAATGAAACAATTTCAAGTAATATTCGAGTAATATGGTTTACAATGAATGAAAAGATATTCCAGAGCAGGAGAGCAGTGCTTGGAGATCACTGTCACATCGTTACACCAGTTTGTATTGACGTAGAAACACAGCCCTCTGCCTCTGCTCTTCCCTGAGAGCGCACAATGGCGATCCGCGCGAAACAGCCCAAAGCCCTGCAGCTCCAGAGCGCAGTCCGGGATCCGCTCATTTAGCCAGGTCTCAGTGAAGCAGAGGACACAGGATGTGGCGAAGTCCTTGTTTCTTCTCATGAGCAGACTGAGTTCGTCCATCTTATTGCCCAGTGAGCGTACGTTGGAGAGAAAAATGCCGGGGAGAGCCGTGCGCGCTCCTCTCCTCCTCAGACGCACGAGCAGGCCTCCGCGCTTTCCCCTTTTACGGGCCCACACTTTTTTGGCTAGAACATGGACTAAATCAGCCGCAGATGCCAAGAAAACAGGCAATAGGTCCATGGGGACGGTGGGTCGGATGTTCATAAGTTCCTCACGGGTGTAGGAACAGCCAGATGCGCAGTTAAAAAGTAAAAACAAAAGAAAAAGAGAGCAGCAAAGAGCCATGTCGACTGTACGAGGCGCCATCTTTGTTTTACTAGTAGATAGTAATTCAAATAGGGAAAATAGAGGAAACAATTAAAGGGTAAATAATTGTACATGTAATTCTCCCAACACCTTGTCTCCTGTGTGGTGTCTATCCAGGGTCCTCAGGCAGTCCAAAGACAAGTCGACTGCTCTTTGGGACACACTGGGACATGTCAGGGACCTTGCCAAAGTCTCTGCCGACCCAAAACCTGGAGCCCTGGCCTTTTAACTCTGCCTCAGTCCAATCCCCTATTTTAACCAGTCAATCTTGCTATTGCCCATTAAACAATTCTCATGTTGTCTATTGTCTCTATAGTCCTCTTGTGGCTAAAGAACTTGGCCGTAAGTCGTTTAATATATGTAAGCGCTGCCAGAACAATTTAGTTTAATTAGTGCCAAATCAATTCAAAACGGGACACTTCATTTGGATAAAAGTACATCCAATACAATCTCTTACCAGGGAGATCTACCCACCACTTAAAGTCACTGTTTTATCTCTCCATTTCTACTGCTAATAACACCCAGTCTATACAGTGTGAGCTTTTTTTTTTTTTTGCTCATTGATTTGTTAGATAAACACATTCTTCAGGCATTTTAATCAACGTGTTTTTATTATTCAACATTATGACACCAATGGTTTTTTTCACTTTAGCAAATGAATATCGCCTCAATTTATCAAACTTATTCACTACTAATTACTGTTTTCAGGCTGGGAAAACGAGCCCTATG
Organism: Knipowitschia caucasica; assembly: GCA_964034765.1. NCBI lineage: Eukaryota > Metazoa > Chordata > Actinopteri > Gobiiformes > Gobiidae > Knipowitschia > Knipowitschia caucasica. The sequence continues at coordinate 9,310,919 of OZ035823.1, read as the reverse complement.
CAGACATGATATTGTAAAGTAAAGTGACTGGGGAGAGATGTAGAAAATCTCGCAGTGATCCATTCTTAAGAGGCTCTCCTGCATTAAATATTCCATCTGTAGCTGGTTTAGTGTCTGCACCACTGGGAAAAGCCAACGCTAACACTATAACTCTATAGTTGTTACAGCGGCTGTGTGTGAATGGCTTTTACACGCTTTAAACCACCACACGTGAAATTCAAACTGTTAGGAATCTGTCGTTGATATTAGCGTGATTTAATAAGCATTTTTGTTGTCGCCAATTCCATTCTGCAATTTGTAAACCCGTTTTTTGACAGATTAGGCTGCTTAAAGTGCGAGGAGTGAATTTGGAATGAATTAGATGAGGAATTGAAGACATGTGTAAATGTGATTAAATAAATAAAAACTGTTTAAAAATAATCAGGCTTTGGGTCTTGTCTGGCTATTACCGTGTGTGTGTGTGTGTGTGTGTGTGTGTGTTGGAGGGTATTGTAGGTATGAATGTATGGGAGGGGATTGGATTAATATAAGCTTTTTGCTTCGACCAATCCCTTTTCAAACTCTGCACAGGATTTCTTGTTTTCTCTTAATATCAAATTTCCCAGTGCAAATCTGTTTGTATCACGTGCATGTTTTAAATAATTAAACAAATGGAATAAAATGAAATGGATGGTTGATTTCTATCCGTGTTGAGAATGGGTGACCTAACATGGAACAAGGCACCAGTGAAAGTGGGTCAGGTTGGTCTCTGCGGTGGGTGTTCCTGGAGAGGTGTCACCGGTCTCCTTTTGTGTCTCTGCTGCTGGTTGGAGCTGAAGGAAGAGGGAAAACTGAAATGAGGACGACTACAAGGAAGATAATGAGCGTCATATGTCTCTATGCACGACTGATCCTGTGTGCGCATCCAAAGCATTGATAGTTTAAGATGCCCTCGTCTATAGCGGGGTGTTATAGGTATCTTTACTGTATTAAACAATGGCGGTAATGGTGTTGCCACAACTGCCCCGGGGCTGCTGCACAGGTTTCCCACTAATGAGCCAAGTAAGGAAACATTTTAATTTGTTTATGTACACAAACATTTAAAAAAAGAATGTACAGTATGTGTGTGTATACAGTGGTTTGAAAAAGTGCCAATACGACTCATCATGTTGACCTCGACAAAGTAACACAACAATTTAATTTTATAGAAAGACTAGATTTACACAACTGTGAAGGAAAAGGGAAATCGTTCTTATTTAATTTTTTCATCAATAATTTTTTTAAAATTGGAGCATGCACTGGTATTCATCAATCGTTTGAGGCAAGCACAACAAAAAGTCTTTTGGGGTATAACTGTATTTGCACATCTAGAGACTGAAAGTTTTGCCCATTCGTCTTAACAAAGCAACTCAAGCTCTGTCAGATTAGATGGAGTATGTAAATATACAACATGTTTCCATTGGCTCAATGCCACATTGAGCGACTGTAATTCTTATGAATTCAATATAATTTTAATTTGCAAAAAACAGATAATTGATATAAAATACACATTTAGCCATTTACCAAGTAGTTTTTTTTTAAAAGTGAGTAAACATTATAAATGACTTACTTTTATTAAAACCTTTTTTCTGAATTCCATTGATTTGAATAGGAATCGTCAAAAGAATGTTGCAGAGGATTCTGGGAGTCTACAGTGTTAAGTGAGGTCTCAGGCCACGCTGTGCACTGACCACTTACACTCACCATTAGTCTGAATGCAGCTGCTGAAAACCCCTGCATAGTAGAGTACACAAAGCACTGAGAATAATAGCACTGAAATGACAGCAGCAAAAACAGCAGCGACATTATGGGAGCATTATCTACCATGTATCTCTGCGTACATGTTCCATCTTAGTCCGTCCGTACAAGGCATGTATCTGCAATAAATGTCGTCGGCATAGCCCTCATCTGCATTCTGTCTCACAGCTCACAGTTACACAGAGGAGACACATACGTCTATTTAAACCACGCCACCGCAAGCATGGCACAATAATTACATGCTAATTTGCCTGCTGCCTTCTCAAGAATGATAAACTCAAGGCAAAAATGAGAAGGCAGCGCAAACAGAAAGAATGTGGCAAAACAATAAGACGAACAAGATCAAAAGCCAATATTGTGCAGCGATTGTGAGGGGGGAAGCTCATTAGATTGTTTCTTTCTGATATCCCGGATCCCACTTGTTGCAAAGTTAAATGACATCCACTTTAACAAACGGGTTGTTTTATTTTCAGCTAATCATCTCGCTTAAGAGGACTTGGCACGTTGAGAGTGACAGCTGAGCTTTGAGGCATGATGCGACAGTGACAGAAGAGAGATAGCGGGAACTGGCAGTTTCTGTGTGTGCGTGTGTGTGTGTGTGTGTGTGTGCGTATACTCCTGAAAGATGTGTGCATTAGCAGGCTTTGCACATCATGGAGAACTTGAGCTTGTTGGCTAAATCTGCCTGTGGTGGAAAGTGAGAAAGCATGCAGCCAAACAGCCAGCAGAGAAATGTTAAGAATTAAGAACATCTTCTCAACTTAAGATGCTTCTGTGGCTTGCACCGAGGACATTCTGAAAGGAGGAATACGCAGAGGTCAAGTAGATTCACATCCACGATCGCTTAGGGACCCAGACTGCTCAGGCCTCTTGCCCTGATTCAGTGGTAAATGTGTGGAAGGTCCATCACCACCGCGCGCTGAGTGAATGAATGGTGACTTTAGGTTAGCACTTTGAGAAACAAAATCGCTTTACAAGTACATAGCATTATGAATCTAAAAGAGAGACTGGGAACTTAAATTGTAGCTAAGACCTTATAGTTGAAAATAGGTCAGTTACAGGAAGTGATAAAGTCATTGCTGGTGTGACTATAGTGATTTCTGCTGTGTTGTTTAGTGACTTTTAATGCATTAAGGAGACTCTGGACCCAGACAGACTTATGGAGGAATTTAACATGTGCCATACCTGCTATCAGTCAATCGATTAATCAGTCAACACAAGAAACACAAAGCCCCACAAAGTCAAAACAATTATTAAGATCGCTAAGAATATTAAAAGCATAATTCCAAATCTCACAGGGCATTAAAATATACATATGTGCTCAAAGGGGCAAGATTTGTAGCCTCACATCTGCCAGTCTGACTTAGGGCAGATGTAGTCAGCAGTAGTTTACCACCACGCTAACCCTAACCCTAACCCACGGTAATGCATGGAGTGAACAAATAGTGTGCTTTTGAGTGACCAAAACAACATGTAGCATAAATATTATTATTATTATAACAAATGTATTTCACCAGGCAATGAACTTACCTGGTGAAAAATAATGGCTATGCCTTATTTTAAATTTAATAACTAAATGTTTGATATTTTCTAAAAGGGCACTTTTGAGATGAGAATTGTATGATTGTAAAATACAGTGAGTCTAATCTACAATAGATATTTTGTATTAATTCATTGTCAATGCACCACAGCAGCAGTCGTCTCGAAGGACATCACTGGATCGTCAATTCGCCAACAGCAGATTAGAATTTTATTGAGTGTTCCAAACGAGATCAATCAATTAACCAAGAACTAATTGGTAAATAGGTGACAGTTATTAAACTAGGTACAATTCCTACCAGTAAATGACCTTGTTTTCGCTCACTTTTCTCTACAAGCGGTTTCTTTCATTGCATGTGAGAACGTTACAGACCATTCTCTGTGTAGATTGTGTTATTTGCCGAGTTGCTTCAGGGAGATGTGTGCTTTTCACAAAACAAAGTTTACAGACTCCGCTCCATCATCGTCTTAGTGCGGTGTCTGGAATTACTGGTTGGACACAGCTGCTCTTGTTTTGCAGGCTCCAAATGGCCCACTACGGACAGGACAGTGCTTATTAAAAACTAATAGGCCACTGAGATATCCAGAGATGGTATTTTATGAGGTCTGAGGAGAGCCATCCAGAAACACACGAGCCTAAGCTATAGCAATCTGTGCTATCGTCTTCTTCTCTGGAATCCAATTTCATATTATAAGATGTATTGCTGCATTTAGTAAGAGCAACTTGTTCTATATTTAGCTCTAATATGGCTTTCCAAACACCATTACCTGGCACAAGCATATAATGGAGACACGCAATACACTGCAATACACTGCAATACACTGCTTTGGTTTTGCTATAATTTGAAACCAAATTGAGGCTGTGGCCATTGTGGAATGAGAAAATAAGACTGTTATTACCCTGCAAAACTGGTGAAATATAGAAGAGTAAATGCTTGAATGAAGTAGTTTTAATATTGAAGTTCAAGCGAGATGAGTGAAAACAAAAAAGGAACATAAAAGAATAAAGAGCTTGGGCGGTAGCTATTATTTTATTTTATTTCCTTGTCTCTTAAAAAAACATTTTGTCCCCATGTTGTAAGCATTTTCTGAATTACATGTTTTGCAATGAATAGATTTACAGGAGGAAATTATTCCCGATAAATCCATTTAACTAAACACAATAACGTAATAATGGTGTCTAACACATGTGCACATTTCATTTGCATTTTAAAAATTGGCCGATGTTATTCACCTGCCATCAACAAACTTTCTAAAAAAAAATGCTTGCTCTCCTCAGGCACCAGCTCCGACCATCAGCATCCAATCCACAGAAACAAAGTAGAGTGGGAACAAGTGCTGCAGGCGCTGGTCTTCATCATTACCTGGAATCACACAGATTGCCCCTCAGCTCATTCTGCTGACTCCTTCTCTCCTACTGCTTCAAATAGAAGTTAAGGCCTCTGTTGAAATACAGTATGTATGTCAACAGGTTGTGGAAGATTATAATCAAAAGGAACAACATGAATGTGAACAAACAGGAAGAAACCCTCCTCCAGGTCAGGTTTGAGCAGACACAAGCCCACTCACACTGAGGACACATCATATCTGTTCCTTTTCCAAAGCCATAAAACATTCAAGGCAGTGGCGGCTGGTGGAATTTTCTACTGGGGGGGCTATGAATATGATGACTAGATATATACCAGCAGTAAGTAAGTTTACACTGACTGTTGTGACTGAAGCCTCACACGAGAATCAACAAGGTCACATGATGCTTTCTGATCCCTACCCTGTAGCTTTCATCCAGCTGGGATGAAATATTTATCTTCCCAAACATAGCTAATTTGAGGGCATTTTGCATGTGGATACCAGTCTGCTCATGCTTCTTTGCCTTTTCTAAAAAGTGCTTCAGATCAGTCATACCTGTCTTGATCCATGCTGGGTCAGATCCTGATGTTTGAAACAAGAGGCATGGAAAGCAAAATAAAGCATTAGCCCTCGCTACATGCTGCTAGCCAAGATTTGGCGCTGAACCAGGTCCTGGAAAAAGTACGAGTGTACCGTCTCCCCCTGTCGCTGGACTGCTGACTAATGGTAATATTTGGCTGATCAGGTCCAAGCTCTTTAACCTCAACCTTCTCCTGGTATGATCTTCTCTCAAACGGTATTGTTTTGAGTGATCTAACTGAATTATTCTTTTTCTCGTTCTCCATTTTGCGTCTCTTTACGTTCGTCTCAAACTCCCACAGCTTGACCTGTCAATCACTGTAAACGGACGTCACAGACAGTGACAGTACAGGTCGCGGGCGATCCCGCCCCCTCAGGGCGCACTTCTCCTGCGCCCCCAAATCGTCTTATCTCTTGCATTGAAGAGGAGCTACTGCGCATGTACAACTTTTAACGAGAGTCCATAGACGGCTCAGGGCGCAATCTTTTGCGCCCTGAGGCGGAAATACGTCCTCAGTCCGACACAGACAACGCTGATGAGCTTAATCAATCCAACTCAGCATAAACTATAAAGTATTTCTTCCACATCTGAAATAAAACACACATAAATTTCGAAATATTTTAATGTTATTATTTATTTTTAACGTTTTATTCAAGGTAACATGGAAAGTTGTGAGTGGTGGGGCGGTGCCCTAGCGCCCTCTATTGGCCGGCCGCCACTGATTCAAGGTAAAGCACATTATTATTTTAGTTTATTTTTCAGCTAAAAGTAAAAACCTGAGGCTGATGAATTGTCTGCACAATAGATGGGGGGACATATGCTAACTAATTCAAAGTCGGGGAATAAAAGCCATGGTGTGGTTGTTAGTGTTTGCCAACATTTTTAGCCTGACCTACATATGAAGCTCACATCTGGCTCACTGGGAGAGCTTAGCAGCAGTAATTGCTCCTACACCTTCCTCACTAAACACTGTGACCACAAGGATAAACCGTATTTTGTTTTCTAACAAACTAAAATAAAAAGGCCAATTAAACATCTAATTCTACAGTCTCACAATTTTACTGGTTGGTGAAATTATTTACATCTGAACATACAGTATTGAGATTAAGATTAAGAGATCAGTGTTGCATCAGTTATAGAATAGTAAGAAAGAGGAGAATAGCTATACTAATTAAAATAAAACAAAATCTCTAACTCTAGCAATCAATAAGAAGTATAAAATCTCTATCTTGAAAATAATAATAATAAAAAGAAGAGAAAAAGTTTTACATTTGACAAAATGAGAGGCAAGTATAAAGTACTATTCTATTCTAGTGTATTCTAGTGCAAGCAATGTGCAGTTATATTATAGAATCTGTATATTAGCAGCAGTATGTTTACATCTGTACATTAGCAGCATTAGGCTCAGCAGCATTGTAGTGACTTACCATTATAATTTCTTACAGATAAAATGTATGATGACATTTGACATCCGGGAGTTGAGTGACCGGATGTCATCATTCTATATGAATCAGAATCATTTTTATTGCCATGTAAGTAACAGGAAGTCACATTTATGGACATTTCTCAACGCTTATGGACATTGGTGATCTGCCCCTTATGGACCAATACCAATGTGTTTTCTGTTTTATTTCTTGTCTTTTAGCAGTTTGATTCTGTGATCTGTGTTCGCGAATTCAACGATTGTGTCCTCCAAGATAACTGCTGTTGTGATTTAGGGCTACACAAGCATAAATTTAATTGGATTGAATATGTCTAAAGTTTGACCTGACCGCTGTTTTAGTATGTTAGAAGTTGCCGAATAAATAGACTATGCTGAACCTTCATTTCCTCATTTACCAACGTCTACAGCTACAACTTCTACAGTATTCTGATTATGTCGTTATTGGTGCAAAATCAAATAAATCAGGAATAACAACATGATTGAAAGACTTCCCAGAGTGATTATTATTCAATTGGCAGCACGGAAATAACTCCATTAAATAACTTCCTTTCCAACATCACACACGCTCGTGTAAACAGACATTTTTATTTGTGCAATGTTGTTGAGAAAATGCAAGATGTTTACCATTTTTACTCTCAGCACATTTACCAGAAATTTCGGGGCCAACATAGGAAAACATCATGAATAATAAAGAATTATCCAACCATTGCAAAGACTCATTCCGTCTGGTTAATAAATCATAGACCTGCATCTTAAATAGGAGCCTGAACGATGACTAACTGCAGCCTTCAAACCCAGATGAGTTACCTTTTATTTGTCATGTGATATTTACGGCTCCTTCACATCAATGATTCTGCTCCTGAAGACGTCTGGAACTGTAGTCCCGCCCAAAAGTTCAAACATTACACGATTGAAGAAACACAGAGAGAGTGTCATCGGTCACCTCCAGTCTCTCTCCCTTCAACCTTCAAATCAGATCTGAAATCCATGGACTACAAATAAAATTGTCTACTGTCGTTGTGTCCTTGGGCAAGACACTTCACCCCACGTTGTCTGAAGCACTCACTGAAAGAACAAGGCAGCGACATGAAGCCATCTTCCTGTGAACCCACCACCTGCAGGAGGATCAGCGAGGGACTGGTGCTATGAGCATTGGGTGGCAGCTCTCATTGCTCCCCAGAAATGGACTAATAAAGGGGCAGAAAATGAATAAATGAATGAATGAAATAAAATATAGCAGACTTCGGTTACTACTGCAACGGCCTGCTCACTGGTACACTGCAGCTAGAGTCCTGAGCTAGAACCAGGAAGTATGATCACATTGGTCCAGCTCTGGCTTCTTGAGGTTCAGAGAATAGACTTTAAAACAGCTCTGCTTTTAATTAAGTAAGTAATGTTTATTTATATACCGCCTTTCAAAGAATCACAAAGCGCTTTACAGTTGTTGTGGGCAATTGTCCTCTCACTCCACACAGATATGGGTGCGGGGTCACATCCAGGAGGCACATGCCAGACCGATTGGATATGCTTTTAGTGATAGGGGAGAACCAGAAACCTACGCAGACATGGGGAGAACATGCAAACTCCACTCAGAAAGGCCCTGTTCCGACCAGGATTTAAACCCAGGACCTTCAGTGCTATCCACTCAGCCACCGTGCCGCTCAAAGTACGTAATGTAAAAATGGAATTGCAGGCACATCATGTCACACCCCTCCCCTTGAATCTAATATGGACCATTTCTCGATGAGCCAGAATCATTATGACTTCAGCTGTTGTCTGTTCATTGCTATTCATCCGCTGTACATTGACTGTTTCATGCCATCCACTTGTCCCTCTGAACTGGTTGCACCCGGTTAGGACTTGTGAGCTGCACCCTCTCCCCACCTGGGAGCCTCTTCAGTCCAGTCCTGAACCACACAGCCTCAGTCCTACTTCTCTGTCCATCCATGGAAACAGATCCTTCTCTCAATGTAGTTGCAGAGTCTAAGGACAGTGATGATCCGGGACATTTAGGGACATTGGTCATCCTGTGTGTTTGTTATTATTGCATTTCCTGTTTTTGAACTGTTTGATTCTCTGATCGGTTGTCGGTGAATCAACGAGTTTTTAAATTCGTTCAAAACAACTGCTATTGGGATTTAGGGCTATACAATAATAAAATGGATTGCAAAAAACAATAAAGTTTTCTTATCCGATTGGAGCAGAGAAACGTGAAAAAACGCAATAAAAGTAATAATAAATGTGTCGCTTCATGACTGAAAGACTCTAGCGCATTGCCACCAATAATGAGCAAGGGTCAGAGGCTCCACCACGACCCGGCAAAGGGAAAGAAGAGGAGCAAGCCGAAAACCGCTAACCCGATAACGCTATGAAAATAACACGAACTATGCAAAATCCATGGAAGTAGCAGGTAAGTAACTAAGTAAGTAATCTTTAATTATATAGCGCCTTTCTCAGACCAGAGTCACAAAGCGCTTTAGAATTGCATTTTTTTTTGGCATTTGTCCCTCACTCCACACAGAGATGGGGGTGACGTCTATGTTTTCAGTCTGTAAACCACATACTTTTATACACTTCTAACCGTCGCCGAGATATTGTGTTACACTACCGGCTACATGATGTTCTATATGATGTTGTTAGAGTATACACGTGGACCATGAGATAGAACGTTGTAGAAAAGCGAGGCCGTAACAAGTGAACCGTGTCTGCCCCGGTTATTTTTCAAATTCGTCAGGTAAAACTGGAAATAGGAGAAGCAGCTTTCTCCCATTATGCTTGTTGCAATCGAAACACTCAAGTTTCAAGAATAAAATAAAGGCTGGTTCATACTTTCCACCCAGCAGACTGTACATGTGACTATACCTGTAGAATATATAATGAATGTCTCTCCTGATGTTAAGTAGGTTCTTGTATGAAATTCAAAAACATCTTCAACTAAATCTTATCTATACAGTAATGACTAAAATAACAAACACAAATAATATTATGGATAAAGTCAAAATAAATAACAACCTTCACTGTGCTTCCATTTCACATTTTCAAGAAAAGCAGGGCAGGATTTTATGAATCCATTCTTATGATCGTTAAAATTCTTGACCTACAAAATATTGTGCTGCCCAACACTGAATATGTTTGTTATTTCACAGATATTCCAAGTCCTGTCTAAATGTCAGAACAACAAAATGTGTCGACAACACCAAAAAATAACTGCAACTTGCACAATAGTTTAACTTTTGTTTTTAGGATGAACAATCAGAAGACTAATCTGATTTGACTAAGTAATCTAACAAAAACTAATTCTTACAAGGCTTTAAGATGGCTTTGGCAGTGGCACTCTTTCCATTGCTCTTGTCTTATTCTATATCTTATTCAGAGCTGCTGCGATGACCCACTTTCTGTCGAGAGATCATTAAAATTTTATATGAATCAAGTATATGGGGAATTTAAAAACACAGCAAGAGTTTTAACAGCTCCTCACTGGAGATAAAATAAAACCCAATGAAGGGGATGACTACATGGGCTGCACACTTTCAGTATATAAAGGCCGTTTTGGTGAAGAGAAAGGCAATTGTTAGTATTTCTTTTGACTAGAATGATTTTCGAATGGTACAATATGTGGGACTTGTTTTTATGTATTGCAGAAAAAAATGTGGTTGTTTTTCAATATAAGAAATTATGCAACGTTTTGAAAGAGATGGAGCAAAACAGGAGGAAAAACATGCCATTTTAAAAACATGGACAAATTCCCAAATAACTTTTTTTTGTTTTTTTTTTTTATTGAAACACCACAACAAAGTAACCAACAACCGTGGAGTGACTTTGAAAATACATGACTTTGAAAATTAAAAAAGGAAAACAAAAAACACGGACAAGTTTGCTTATAAGTGATCATAGATAGAGCATGTGTAAGTACTTTGTGTCCCCTCTTTTCTGCTGCTGTCAGACTGTACAACGAGAATCCAATTTCAATTCAATTCCGTTCAGTTATTTTTGTATGGCCCTAGATTACAATACAGTAGTCTTGGAGGAGTTATTGATTCCTCAACAACAGATCAGAGAATCAGAGAACTGCTAACCCTGCACATGTCATTCATCAGTAAAAAGTAAACTTCAAAGTCAGAATGCGTGATGTACGAGAAGTGTCCAAGACAAATTTAAGAAGAATTTACAGCTATGCACAGTATATAGTTGCTGCAATCACAGCTAAAGTTATTTTGGATTATGACTTACACTTCGAGAGACTGAAAGTTTTGCCCATATGTATTTTCAAAAAAAGTCAAGCTCTACAATATTTTTTATAAGACTATAGAGGTTTTTGACAGACTTTCTCAAAGTCTCGTCAGCTGTTTTTACACAGGGGCAGGACGACAGCGCCATCTTCATTTTTGCTCATTCAGGGCTCGGTCTTGGGGCATTTTTTAAGCCACTTTTTGAGTATGTCTAGGCCTTTCGAGGTAAAAATGCATTTATAGGCAGAAAATAATGGGAGGAAGAATACAATAAATTAGGGATGCAAAATAAATTTAAAAAAAATTTTATCGCGATATTGGTGCGTGCAATATCCATATCGAAAATGTCCACGATAAAAAACAGACAGACACATCCAAATTTACCAAGAACAACAAACAAACAAACAAAAAAGAATATAAATATTTGCATTTGAATGTTATTAATGTTGTGCTTATTTTTTTTTATTTGTCTCTTGCGTTTCAATGCAGATTGCAATTTTTGTTGAAAGACAAATGTATTGCAATAATATAATTATTGTAATGGATGGATGGATGGATGGTGAACACTCATATCGAATATCGCACTGATTTCCAATATCGTGCAAATCAATTCAAGCTATTATCACCTCATAATGTATCATTTTAGTGCAGCCTGAAGATGTCACATCAATGAATCGTGCTGAAAATATCCTCTAAAAAGTAAAGTTAAAACCCTGTGCATTAAAATAATCCACATCTTCAGGGACCAATGTCATATTGAACATCTGTCAAGTTTAATCATTTTACTTTCCATCCGCTACTTTTCATCCATCGCACAAACTTCTATTAAAGTTTTCTCGCTGTTTACTTTCACCCCAGGAGCAATACTCACACCAAACAAATTACTGTGTTTGTAAAAAAAAAAAAAAAAAAAAAAAAGAACTTTTTCAGCGTCTGCGAAAGAAAAGTGCTGGTTGGGTTTTGGTGTGGGGAATGCCTCACAATGGGATGATACAGAGTAAGTCAGCTGCATCCTGTCAACAGAAATGAATGGTCCATTAGCTCAGTGGGACTTTTTCACCCCCCCATAAATTGCTACTACAGCAAAGTGTCTCCGTGAAATCCCAGTTCACCTGAGGTATACTGGCCTTGAGGAATGCCAACAAACTCCCTGCACAAGGAACTGCTCGTCTTTTGCCCTCCCAAGATGAAGAAGACATCACGGTGAGAAATGGTACCAATACTATGCTATAAAAATATTTGCAATAGGCCGACAGTGTGATACAGAGCTTAGTTTTACCTCCATGCATTGTGTCCTGGTGTAAATCAAATCAATTCAATTCAATGTGTCTTTTGTGTAGGCATAAATAACAGCGGTGGTCGTCTCAGGAGGACTTTACAAAGTTGTAGATGTGCCAACACAGATCAGACACAGGAAATGCAATTGTTAATGAATTGTTCATCAAAATATAATATAATCATAACAATGTAAAAGTGTTGCTATACAGATAGTAGGCCAAAACCAGGTGGAATATAAAAGAGGACATCTAATGACACTAGACATATATGAAAGAATAATCATACCCAGGAAGGTTAGTGAGAGAGACCGAGAGAGAGAGAGAGAGCCATCATCCCGTGGGCTCACAACCTGCAGGAGGATCAGCAAGGGACTGGTGCATTGAGGCTTGGGTGGCAGAGAACTATTAGTCATCTAGCCACCAACTGCAGTACAGACCAAAATTACTTTCGCATTCAATGAGTTTTCTTTCTTTTCATGACTATTGACTGTAGATTCACACCCAGGCTGTGTAAGGGCTGTTTGACCAATAAGGAGAGTGGTGGGTGCTGGGCTAGATGACCCGGCCTCCACAGTCACCCGACCTGAACCCAGTCCAGATGGTTTTGGGGTGAGCTGGACCACAGAGTGAAGGCGAAAGGGCCAACAAGTGCTAAGCATCACTGGGAACTCCTTCAAGACCATTTCAGGTCCTCTTGAAGCTCATCAAGAGAATGCCAAGAGTGTGTGAAGCTGTAATCAGAGCAAAAGGTGCTACTTTGAAGAACCTAGAATATAAGACATATTTTCAGTTGTTTCATACTTTTATTTTTTAGTATGTACATAATTTCACATGAGTTAATTCATAGTTTTGATGCCTTCAGCGTGAATTTTCAAAATCATGAAAATAATAAACTCTTTGAATGAGAAGATGTGTCCAAACTCTTGGTCGGCACATAACCCCCACACTTGATTGGTCAGTTAAGAGGGGGAACAGAAGACAGTGAATGCCACCAAGGAGGGAGGAAGGACAGATGCAAATTCACCAACTGCAATAATAGCCATTGGTCCAGAGGAGGCAGATTACCAATGCCCATAAATGTTAATAAATGAGCATAAAAGTCCTTAAATGTCCCGGATCATTACCACTGTCCTCAGACCTCCTGAATCTCCTGCATTAGAAAAAGTTCTAATGAAAAATGAAATATTTGCCAACTCATTTATTATCAATATGAGACATTGATATGATCAATATATGACTCAGATAGTTCTACACTGACTGCAGTAAGAAATGAAAATGTGTTTACAATGTATTTTTACGCGAACCCAATGTGTAACAAGTCCTCTCTGTGAAGATGTTCTCCAGGGGCATCACTTGAGCTTTGTTTTGCTCAAATATATAAACAATCCAATATTCACTGACCTCACAGGTGCTAAACAACGAATCAAATACAGCCACATACAAAACACAACTTTAAAAATGTAGGTTTTTGACTTTTAAATAACCATGAGGGGGGCTGATGCAAATTCCGAATATACTTACTGTACCAATTCACATTCATTACATGATGTATAAAAATAATGATTATCTTATGAAAGTAAAATAATCCCATATTTCTGGTTTTATTAAACAAATTAAGCATAGTACCGGCATTTAAGTTTAAGCCTTTAGCAAATCGAGAGCAATCTTTTCAAAAAGGTTAATACCTAATTTGATTAAGGAAACGCATTCTTTGAAGAGGTTAAATGTAAAGACTCAAGGCTTGTGACATTTACCTCTGTTCAAACCAGATTTACACTCATTTATATGTGAGTGTAACTATATACAGTGCCTTGCGAAAGTATTTGGCCCCCTTGAACCTTTCAACATTTCGCCACATTTCAGGCTTCAAACATAAAGATATAAAATTTTATTTTTTTGTCATGAATCAACAACAAGTGGGACACAATCGTGAAGTGGAACGAAATGTATTGGATAATTTAAACTTTTTTAACAAATAAAAAACTGAAAAGTGGGGCGTGCAATATTATTCGGCCCCTTTACTTTCAGTGCAGCAAACTCAGTCCAGAAGTTCAGTGAGGATCTTTGAATGATCCAATGTTGTCCTAAATGACTGATGATGATAAATAGAATGCACCTGTGTGTAATCAAGTCTCCGTATAAATGCACCTGCTCTTTGATAGTCTCAGGGTTCTGTTTAAAGCGCAGAGAGAACCATGAAGACAAAGGAACACACCAGTCTGGTCCGAGATACTGTAGTGGAGAAGTTTAAAGCCGGATTTGGATACAAAAAGATCTCCCAAGCTTTAAACATCTCAAGGAGCACTGTGCAAGCAATTATATTGAAATGGAAGGAGTATCAGAGCACTGCAAATCTACCAAGACCCGGCCGTCCCTCCAAACTTTCATCTCAAACAAGGAGAAGACTGATCAGAGATGCAGCCAAGAGGCCCATGATCACATATCTTTATGTTTGAAGCCTGAAATGTGGCGAAATGTTGAAAGGTTCAAGGCACTGTATATATACACACACATATACAGTGAAGAAGAGTCGATTGATAGTCAAAGCTCATGTTTGTGGAACACTGGACCAGCTCTGGGGATGAATGGGAGTTTGCCCAACCTGTCCAGATGTGCTTTGTGGATTTGGAGAACATAGTGTTTCTTGGGGTTTCCTTTTTCACCGGTTCTGTTCACGTTTTTTCTTGACAGAACCAGAATCCACAGGGCTTCATCTGTGCTGTTTATTTATGACGTCGTCCTCAAAGTTTATTATACTTTTTATGTAAAGTTAGTCATTTTTATGGGGTCATAAAAACAAAGCTATCATTATTTAAGAATCTCAATAAATAGCGCTTTTCTCTTTTTTTTAACTAAGTGGTCATTCATCTCAGAGATTCTTTTTACACTTTGGCACAACATTCATACACTGTCTAAAATATGCTCATGTTCTGAGTACAGCGTGGACGAATCTGGATCTCAAACTGTTGATAACAGTTGGTAGAGCGTTGGCCTTTGAGCCAGAAGGTTGTGGGTTCAAGCCCCGTTCAGGACTTTCACCATCGACTCCCACTGACTACTGTCGTTGTGTCCTTGGCAAGACACTTAACCTCTGGGAACACCAGCCACAGTGGGGCGGCTGTGGCTGTAAAGTGCCAAACTGCCGTTGTGTCCTTAGGCAAGACACTTCACCCCCATTGCCTAGAATGAGTCTAGTGTGTGTGAATGGTTGGTGGTGGTCGGAGGGGCCGATGGCGCATACTGGTTGCCTCGCTTCTGTCAGTGTGCCCCAGGACAGCTGTGGCTACAGTAGTGGTTTATCACCACTGTGTATGGAGTGAATGAATAATGACACATGTGAAGCGTCTTTGAGTGTCCAGAAAAGCGCTATATAAAACCGATGCATTATTATTATTAAAAAACAAAAGGGTAGATGAAAACAAACTCAAACCACAGGGAACCAGGAACGGAACAAAACAGAACGGACAAGGACATGAACAAGACAATGGACCAGCAACAAGAGGAGAGAAGCACAGGGTACATATAGACACAGAGAGGCGGGGCAGACAATCAAGACAGGGGAAACAGCACAGGAAGTCAAACCAAACTACAGAGAACAATGTCAAAAGAAAACCAAAAACCAAAATAACTAAATCCACACCGTGACACAAACAGGCTGTAAGATGGATGAGAAGGGTCTTTTGTGATGCTGTCTCGTCTCCTAAGCATCTTTAGAAACCGTGCAAAAATCTGGAACAATCTTCCTGAAAATGTGAGACAAGCTTCTTCTCTAATGTTTAAATCCAGGTTAAAAACAGTTCGGTTCAGCTGTGCATCAACTAAGTGATTTCATATTTCTATCATATGTACTGTGACTATTTATGATTTTAAAGCCTTGTGTGATTCTCCATATCTTGCTTTGTTAATCAATTTCAGTTGCCTTGTGAATGAATTGTGCTCTACAAATAAATGTGCCTTGCCTCAAGCAGAGAAAGCAGCTTCTATCACAAATGTAGCACAAAGGTTTTTTTTCCCACACATACAATTGCATGCCTGCTTTTTGTTTTAAGAATGTTTATGAGCAACCAATGTGGGGCATTATGTTCTCCAAAAATATACAAAATAGACCAAATGGAAAGTCTTCAGGGAGATTCCACTTTTTCCTAATTTATTTTACACACAGACAATGTTTTCTGTGATGTTTTTGGGGGTAAATTTCAAGTGGAAGTCTGAGTGGGTCAACACAAAATTGAACTATAATGAGCAAAAACTGCAAGCCAATAAAAGTAGCAGCACATGCCGCATAGACCTTCAGAGCCCCCTAGTGGCCAAACAAGTCAATAACTCCAAGTCAATCCGCGATTAAAATGCACAAGAATAAGGAGAGGTCTGAGAGTGTGATGCCAAGCTTTAGTTACATAACAATAATGTTTGTTACTGGTGTGTACATTTATGCATCACCTCCCCTTTGACGTTCACAACATCCTGCATTCTTCCACTACATCTGTGTGGAGTGACTGGAGAGTAAAGTATAACCCTGAACATTACTGCAAAAAAACCTTTAGGCAGTACAGTGTGGTAGTACAGTGTAGTCTCCTAGCAACCAACAAAAAGTAGAGCAGCAAAAGGTGACATTATTCAAACCCTGATACTCACACTTTATGAAGGCCGTGATACAATGCACGGAACCTGAGACAATGTTGGCGTTTTTTCTCGACTATAAACTTTCCTTTGAAGCATACATCATATGATTTCACCCTCCTCCGTCTCTTAAAGATATGACTTTTTGTTCTTGCTCTGATTGATTTTGTGAGGTCCATAGTGGGATTAACTTGTCCCATAATGAAGCGTCTGCCACAACCGCCGCACAGTTCCATTAATTATGAAATCGTTTAATTAAGTTCTCCATTCTTATTTGTCGCTTTGGGTCTAACGGCCACACTTTGTTCAGCGTTAATACAATTTTTCGTTCTCTTTTGAGGGTTATGTGAATGTGACGTTATGTGAATTACATCTAGCACCAGGTGTAATTCTTCTGTGACTCTGAAACCAGCAGGTAACGTCTAATCCCTTAGCAAGAGAACAGAGGGCCAAAAATCCCACTACCTGAGACATGAGATGAATTTCTATCAGCGCTGATGCTGCAGGGAATTGTCCTTTCAGAAGAAAAATTATCATGGGAAATGTTGCTTGATCAATTATTAGTTCTATGATGGGTTCAGCCAATATCCTTTACTACTGGCAGTTTAACCTGCACTGTTAAATGCCTGTTGTGTGTACTCAGTGTGCACTTGTATATAGTAGATATTTCAGGATTTTTTAGACATGCCCTTATATCTATTTTTATTTCTACTTGTTTGGCATCAGGTGTAAAATGTGCATAAAAAATAAAGATTACTTACTTACTTTTTTGCACTGAATCAAAGAAAAGGTGTAGTTTGTGACTTCATGTTACTTACAATAGCAATAAAAAGAATTGTGATACTGATTCTATTGTTAATATTTCCTGGCTGTCGAAGGTGTTTGGTTCTATCACTTGTTTTGCATCTTGCATCTATTTTTGACCTCTGTCTCATCTTTGAAACAGCTTTGACAGACAGAAAAAGAGACTATGAGCCATTCAGCTCACATAAAAAAAAGCAATCTCTTTTATTAAGTTAAAAGGCAGCATGTTGTGGTCTGATTTGTTGTGCTTGCTATTGGAACAAACGGAATGTATTTATGAAACAACAACAAAATAAGTATTCTGACTTTTAAACATCTAGTTTCCATTTCATATTATGCTCAGTTCAGTGGACATAATATATATCAAGAAAACAATGACCTACTATTTCCTAGATCCTTAAATAAGGTTCTCATGGAGAGACTATGGCCTCATGAGACATGCCTGTATGATGTCATCTTTGTTTTTAATGATGCCGAGTGCAGGTTCAAAGAATCCACAGGAGACGTTACCAGGGAGTCGTGGACATCTGGGAGAAGCTAGCCTTCAGGATATTTGTGATCGCACAACATTCCCTGTGGTGATGTTGTAAACACGGTGTAAGAAAGAAAATTGTCTCAGGTACTGTCACTTTTTGTAGAGCTTATTTGACTTTTGACTAAAACACGTTTCAAGACGACATAATCTCATCTTATTCAAAACAAAAACAAATGTCTAACAATATTAATGCTCGGATCATAAATAAAGCATAGTTTTATTAATAGCTAATATGATGGGTTAGGACATGTCTTCAGTCCTCCCACACACTATTAATATTTGTTTTTTCACGTCTTCCCTCCCCTATTGGTACATGTACTTGTCATGTGCATTGGGTTGATATTTTTGTGTGTTTTTTTCAAAGTGTGATAAATAAATTCATTCATTTATTCAATCATTAGGTAAGATGAATTCATCCCACAGTAGGGACATGTCAGTGTCTAAAGTTAACACAGAGTTCAGGAGTAGGAAGCTGAAGACAGATGCATATATACATATGTATGTATGCATTTATGTATGTATGATTTATGTATCTGTCTGAACTGAAAACTGTATTCATGTGTTTTAAATTATTAGCTTGAACAGAGAAATATATGTGAACAAAATGCAAAAGATTGTTAATGCTATGTTTATGTACATGCATGGATAATAAATAACATCGACACAGAGGTTATAATTACTGATCTAAAGTTTGAGTTTCCAGAACTCATTCAAGGACAATGGAATAGACACTTACACTTTCCTACATCCAGAATTAAATAAATTCCCACTTAAAGACAAGTCCTTTTCAAGCGGCTGCAGACTCAAATTAAATATACTTCTCTCACTAATCAATAGCAGACTATGAGCAGGAGATAGAGAAGTGCCTAGTGAGGACTGGACTCGTCTGTCAACACACACTGGACCTACAATGTGAAAATACAAGAGGATATCGCCTGTAGAGTTCTAGTCATGTACATCTCTAGTTCAGTGAGTATCGTGTGAAGTAATAACGGTATAACTTGCCTGGAAAACACTAGCAGCTAAAGAGACAAATGGATTAGTGCTCATTATTCACTTGGTCAGCAGTCAAGAAGCTTTACCCGTAGGAACTGCCTTCCCCTGGGTAAAATACAAAACAACGTGACTGTGGCTGAAGTCTTCATCATGGCAACACTGACCATGTTTTTCAGTGTCACTAATAATATGGATTCTTCTGCTTAGAAGCGACAGGCTGATGAATTTGTAAAGTTGAATAGTTTGGCTTATAGCTAACTTAAAAGTCATTATTACTTCTGGTCAAAATTGTAATAATATAGACTGACAGACAAAACTTACAGGAGACTATATCCTAACACCGCTAAATCCTTGGCTCGTGTCTGCCCTTTTCACCACAAAATGAAGGAATACAGTACTTGCCGGACTATTAAAAGCATCTGTAGTAATAATAGACTGTACAGATAGACAGTGCTAACCCCCTATCTCTACGAAGCCCAATAGGAAAGTGCTCATGGATGACATTTTTCTCCAACTCGCTCTGGCTCTATTGACTTACATTGAAACTCATCTAGCTCAGAAACTCCTTGTGTCACTCTTACCGGCTAAAAAAAATCCATGGTTTGGCGCTCTGTGTACCTATTGTTTTTTGTCTTTTCTATTGTCTTTGTATTTCCAGATATGAGCCATACAAAAATTGACCGATCAGATGCCTAAATTCATAGGGGAAACTCAAAATTCCTTAGCAACCTGCCCCGTTATGGCGTGAAGCTAACAGCGTCAGAACAAATGCCCATAAAAGGAAATTATCTCCACCTAGCTTATTTTCAAATCGACCTCTTTCACATTCTGCAAACACTATGATGACGTTAGCATTCGGTTAGTCCACTCCATATACAGTATACGATCTATGATTGTAATGTAACACTTAACCAACAGCTGATAGAGCAAAATGAAAGACAACTGTTGACTGATGATAATTCGAGATTGGTAAATAACAATGAACAATGAACTCTGACATAACGAACCTAAAAGTACAGTTTTCATGTCGGGACTTATTTACAAATCTGTATTTTACAATACTGTGCGTCCTATAGTTGCTAAAACTGGATGTCCTGACAGTAGCTAGTTAATCACATGCACAGCCTAAATTCTGGTTGAAGTGCGCTAGGGCCTACTTTGCGATTAGATCCGGGCTTTAGGTGCTATGTGACCGCGGCATGTGGGCTTAGGCACGGTTGAAGACTTGGGCCAGAGCACGCTTCTAAAGCCCAGATGAGGGGGGTCAGTGTGGCGGGTGGTGGGGAGTGGGGGATGAGGTGTAGTGGGGACTTGATATATTGTGCGTCACATTACGTCTTTCGTTGTGACGTGCATTTTCACACACGTCCCTCCCTGCACTTTAGTATTCTCCGCTTGCGTTAAACCTTTCATATAAGCCCCCGGACCGTGGTCGAGGGGCGTATGTGTCGCTCCAGGGCCAAAGGGTAGCGTTTCCCACTGGAATAATTCCCTCTGTTCTGACCCTCGCTAGTGTGATGCTGCTATTGCAATGAGACTTCAGACATTCAAGAATCAGTCTTTATTTAATCACCAGAACACACCAACACACACTTATATCCTGCCTGGCTCCGGTCACTCTGCTCATACGCCACACTTTTCATTCTTTCATTCTCATTCATTCATTTCTCAGCGCTATTACGCTCGTTACTTAAGAGGTGCGCTCCCCTATCCGCGGCGCACACACACACACAGACACACTCACACACGTGCGCACAAATGTTACCCACTGAACTGCTGCACTTTGCATCAAAGCAATGTGGACAAGTGAGATTTGTCTTTCCCTAAACAACGCGATCCGTACTCGAGCTGTTAGCGCACAGTAGCAGAATGTAAACAGGAAGAGAAACAGAAACTTAACTCGGACAAGGAGGTCGTCGCTGGAGTTAGTAGCGCCACCAGCTGAACCGTACTACAGGACAGTTGCTCTGGCACGGTTGCAAGAAGAAGCTCTTGTGACCGCGGGCTGTGCTTCACACCCCTGTGGCGATGATCCAGGCCACTTGGCCTAGTTCGTTTGTAAAACCTATGTGACTGTGCCCTAAAAAACAAGTCCTGCATCCATTTTGTGTACTCCCTCGTATTAGCTCTCTCGGTTGTTCACATAAACATGAACAACAGCTGATAGAGCTGTCTAGAAATTCTGTATTTCTGTCCCGGGCAGCACAGGACAGAACAAAAATAAAAATATATAAATCGACAGCATTGAAGTGAAAAAGAAGTGGCTTAAAGTTCTTATTGGAGCCACAGAAAAAATACCATTTTTTTTATTATTTGTATTATATATGTTTTCTGAAATTTCCCCACTGAGGGACGAATAAAGGTTAACTTTTATTTTCATAAACTTGCATGTCAAAGCGTTATTCTCTTTAAGAATTTGTGTTCGTAAAAAGAGGGAAAACAGCCTTTCAATATTGAAAGGTTGTACAAGTTACAGCACTGACTGTGGACCATATGTTGGATGTTTCTTCTCTTTACAAAGTCTCAGTTTTTCCCTTTATTTTTTTCACAAATGCACAAAGATCTGGGCTCCTGCTGGGATTTACAAACACACTCCAGCATATTTTTCACAACATATCTGGACCACTTCTGATTTATTTGAAAGGCCAGTACTCCAGGAGGCCTTTCAGCACACTGCTCGTATGACTTCTTAAGTTTGCTTTTTCCCTGATGTTGTTTACTTTGACAAAGTTGCCATTGGCTCAATAAACTAAACCCCACAGAGCTTGATCATGGTGGTGTGACTGTGATATTTGGGGTCACATATATTTATTTGAGATTTCACACTGTTCTCTTTATCTTGTGTAGTATATTTCCAAACCATGCTAATATCGCAAACTTAAAAATAACCCCTATGATTCACGACTATACAGAATAGACCTTTAATGATTTCAAATGAATATGAAGAGACATGCTGGCATAGCAGAAGACAATCCAGGCTAAAGGCGTGGGAGGATGCATGTACAGTATGCTGAGTGGGAGCAGGGCCACAGCAGGAGTCATGATTTTCAAGTTCTTATCTTCTTACAGTTTAGGTGTATGTGTGTGTTTTACTGTGGTACATTTATGATAATGTATTTGTACTACATGTATCCCATTGGGGCTGCAAACACCAGCCTCATTTTTCTTATTGTAGTCACAGTGACTAATATTGGCTCAGTTGAAGCCCTTCAAGGCAAAAAGCCAAAGTGACAAAACCATTAAGAAAATGCATTTGTGCACTGACTCACTCCTGATTAGTGACCACAGGCTTTTTGACATTTCAGCAGTGTATGCATATTTGGCATATGCATTAAATTAAATTACAAAATTTAAAACGTTTTAGTAAGGGTTGTCTAAATCATCTTCTCGGACATTGGCCCTCAAACATTATAGACATCATTTTGAGATGGGGGAATTTGTTTCAGTCCATCCACTGATACTTTTGGTTCATATCAAACCGGAGAGACAAAGCATAGAGATCAGTGAAAAAGCTTGGATTGGTGGAACTCTCTGCATCCTGAGTGCAGTCCTAAAGGTGTGGTCTTTAGGGGCAACCTGTCCCCAGATATTTATGTTTGGTTTGGTCAGGACGGCCAGAAGATTTTACTTTGTTTACGGGGAGAAACATAAAACACACAGAAAGATCACACCCTTGACCTTCTTACTGTGCTTTACTCAGAGTACCCGCCACACCCTTTAGTTGTAAATGAAGAACAAAACTAGGCCAGAAATGGGACTACGCTTGTAGTATCTAATATATATTAGTGAGTACAATTACATGTGTTATATATTACATTTAATTATTCCAATAAATGAACTGTAGAGGAATCCGTGCTACGCATAAAGGAGCTCTTACCACCAGTGGTCTGGGCAGTTTTTAATTGTACCATTAAATTACTGAAATAAAAAGTAATGTAGCAATTTGCTGCCCCCTTCAGAAGCAGAATTACAGGCACCTTTCTCTTTCTGCAATCACTCGATGGTCACCTGCTCAGATGCAGTCCTGCATTGCCATCATGTGGTTGATAAAACCAAACACCGTTTATTTTTTAATTTTACAATATTAATTTCTCTAATTGGATTTGAATTGGAATAATGAAATGTGTTAATCTTTTTGAAATACAATGTGAAGCAGAATTATAAAGACACCTTTATTCATTGTATCACATACTGTACTTTAAATAGTTAATCCCTGGTCTATTTTAGATTTGAGTTTGGTTTTTTTTGTGGATATGTTGTTAATGTGCTACTGGATACATTTGACATAATCATTGACATTATGTATCCACTGCAGTGCATCGTTTATTGAAAATGATGTGTACGTGCTTTGTTTTGATGATATATTGGTTCAATTAATTAATTGTACTGTGAAAACAACGTTTTTATTGTACTAACAAATTGTTCAGCTTTATTTTCTACCACAAAGCACTAAAAACTGGGTACAAGTTTCCATCCGTCAGTGCTCCTGGGCGCTGTACGTACTCTGGGCGCCTGTAGGAGCGGTGCAGTGGTCCATGCCCGGGTTAAAGACGCCTCTGTCCGCCCGGAGCTGCAGTCTGCTGCTGGAGAGACAGCGACAAACCCAAACACGGACCACCGCTGAAAGGAGCTCAAACCACCGCATGTCTCCTGTAATGTTGTGAGCAGGTAAGATTCGCCGCTAAATCGTGCCTAAAGATGCGACTTGGAGCCAGAGCTAACGCTACACATCGGGGTTGCATACAAAGGCTCTCCGCGACAGAGAAAATGCCGGGCTGCTGCAGCTCGGAGGCCCGTCTCTGTCTTTCCACATCCGATCCCCACTAACACATGTTTACTTCATTCAAACCCTATTTCACCTTCTACTTAATCTAATGTTTCACCCACGGTTGAATGTGGAATCAAACACGCCTCTACCTGGCTCGGTTCGCACGCACTGGTGTTTTCTACTTTCGTGGCCGGTAGTCTGTCTGTTCATCGGTGTGTCGTAGCTCTGGTCGCCGGGCTTCAGTGCAGTCAGAGCCGCGTGAGGAGCGAGGGAGACCGCTGGGGCGCTCCGTGTAGCACCACGCCGCGTTAGCATGCATAAAAGAGCAAAACAAGGTTAAAAGACTAGGATTTGAGACATTTCTAGGCTGGTATTATAAACGCTATGCATGATTAAGAACTTTATTTACCTTTATATCCAGGTTTTATGTCACAGTTGTCATAAGCTAACTATGGCATTTTAGCTTTTGTTCTGTTGAAGGCATGCTCTTCGATTTCCTCATCTTCAAGCTTGCTTTTAGTTACTTTTACTTGATTAAGAAAGTTCTAGTTCGCAGGCACACCACGCGTTAAACACTAAACTGAGGTTTGACTGAAGCCCAACATTTGACGTAATGGTTGTGTTTAATATTCTGCAATTAAATTTGTTCGGGATTTTTCAAATCTCAATTTTATTTCATAGATTGTCAGGTTTGAAGACTCAGTAATAGAAATTGTCAAATGGTTTCGATTTATTTGATTTTTGTAGTCGTTTACAAATACATTTATAGATGTTTTATGTACTCACGTGTATAGATATTTTTATTAATCATGCGTATTGCGTACTTATAGGAGTTTTGCACTAAATATAAGATGGCACGTTTCTTTTCAAAATAAGAAAACATGTCCTATTTTATACAACAATGTGGACGTTTGAGTGGTGTCAAGAATAGTTGGGAAACTTCTAGATCTCACAATGGAGACAATTTACATTTCACATTTGGGATAGATAGAATCACTCAGGGTGTGCAAAAAGACAGGAAGGGAAAGTTAAAATATAGTCTGTTTTGTGCAAGATATATATTATGTATAATAAATTACCATATTTACATTGTGTCTAAATGCGTGTCTGTTTCTCCCCAGATTCAACCATGTGATTGTGAATGGAGGCCACAACTCTGTTCTACCTTCAGTAGAATGTACTTAATGAATGCACCTCCTGTTGCTGTGACTCGCACGGAGTGGAGAACATGTGGCACATCAGGGGGCTATAGCCTTCCACTTTGCCTCAATGACTCGGACAGTGACTTGTCCTCCAGAGGCACACCTATTTCAGACAAAGTCCAAATGATCATTGAGAGCCTTCGGAGCACTCAGTCCTCAGTTGAGATGGGAGATGAAAATGAAAGAAATGTCTTAAGTGGACATGAAGGTCATCCTCAAGTCTGTAAGGTGACAATGGCTTCTAATGCTGGGGCCAACTCCAAAGCCCAAGGGGCCACTGTAAATCAGCAGGACATTCTTTCAATAGCCTGTAATGATAGCCAGGATTCTGACAGTGATGATTCTGTGGATAGAGGAATTGAAGAGGCTATTCTTGAATATCTGAAAGAAAAAGATGGTCCGAAACAAAAGGAGGAAACCTGCTCAGATGACGTCAAGCCTTTAAAATCACCTAGAAGTCCGTCTCCTATTCCTGGCATATCCCAACATAATTCTGACAGCTGCACATTCTTGACTGCAAGCCAAGTTGTGCCAAAATCTGTGACAATAGAAAAGCAGATTACACCTACCACATATCCGATTAAAAAATACATCAAACATAAGGCTTCAATTACAGAGGGATTATTCACAAAGCAAGAAGCAAACACACCCTTAAGCATAATGAATGAGTTTCCAATCGGCCAGACTAACCAGGCATCTAAATATATGAGTGAGCTTCAAACAAATCCTGAGGAGAGCACTGATTCTAGCAGTGATGATGGGATTGAAGAGGCTATTCAGCAGTATCAAATGGAGAAACATCAGCAGCACCAAACAGAGACTCAAAACGTCCATAAATTAAGTGAAGACTCTGATTCAACAAGCGATGATGGCATTGAAGAGGCTATCCGCCGCTACCAGCTTGAACAACTCAAGAAAAAGAAAATCTTCAAACCATTGGAAAATAAAGCAACAAAAACTGGACTTAAATGCGCAACAAAGGGACTACATGAACCTAACACTGAAACTATGAAGAAAAACAAGTTGAAAAGGAAAAAAAATAAAAAGGATGTGCTATCTGTTAACATGCCGAATATTCCAGCTGGAGGCGGTCCAAAGGGAAATTTTATGCACTCCTTCAAAGTTGAAGGTTTCAAGCAGCAGTCTTCTCCAAAGACTAAAACAACAGCAGAGCTTATGTGTGCGGAGGCGATATTGGACATCTCTAAAACCATGATGCCTGGAGCCTTTGAACAACCTCCTGGTCTTGCCAACACCTCTTCAGTTGACGTACAGTGTTCACTTCCTGACAAACTGGAAGATGGAAGTGACGACAGTTCCATCGACAGTGAAGATGGCATTGAGCTAGAAATACGGAGATTTCTTGAGCAAAAGGCCCAACTACAGAAACAGAGCTCCGTAGCAGCTCCAGAACAAAGTGAGAATGAAAGTGAAGCCATAAAACCAAAAGGCACAAACAGACCAGGACGGCTCTCCTTAACAAAGAAAAAGAAGCAAAAGACTGCAAAGCTCAACTTTTCCACCATGTCTGAACTGAGTAACATCAAAGGCACAATGTCCTCAGAGGATAGCGATGACAAATCTACACCTTCAAGTCCCGTATCCAAACTACAAAAGAGAGGACATGGTGGGGACAAAAGCAGCTCTTTTGACAGTGATGAAGACCTTGACCTGGCTATAAAAGATCTCCTCAAAACAAAAAAGAAAATAAAGAAAAAGACTAGAGACTTGAAGCGTAAGCCGGATAAATCTGTCAAAAAGGAACTTAGAGAATCTTTTCTGCCGTCCAAGAAGTCAAAACTGGATCTCCCCAATCAAAGTAATCAGAAGCCAACAGAGAAAAACAGTTATGAACTAAGTTACTCTACTTTGCCGAAGGACGATATTTTCCAGGCAGCATGTATTAAGGGCAAAGACTATGTGATTAAATCACAGAGTGAATCTTGTAATGAAACACAAACTAAACTTACAAAGGATGAAGATAGTTCTGTAGACAGCGACGACAGCATTGAGTTGGAGATTCAGAAGTTCCTTGCTGAAAAAGCCAAGATTGCAACTGCAGAAACCAATAGGAAGAGTACAACAAATGGTACTTCACAAGTTTGTGCTGAAAAAAAAGCTGTGGATGTTAAACAGGAAGATCAGCAGGCTGAAATTTCAAGTGAAAGCATTCCCTTTTCAGGACAATCTAATGAACATGTGCTTTTTGCCGAAAACAACACAGTGAAAGACAAATGGTCACCACAGCAAGTTTTTCCAAAAATTATCCCTTCAAGTGTACGGTCCCTCTGCCCTTCCAGCCCAACATGCAGCCAGAGTTTATTAGAGCCTAGCGATCGAGCTGGGGCTTCCACAGATGCTCAAAGGACTCAAAAAATGTTAAGTGAAAACATCCAGGATACATCAAAAGGACAGTCCGTTCAAAATCCTAATCTGACGGCTTCTCAATCGGCATCTATCAAATGGCGTCAAAGTTTGGGGTTGCCCATCATTGATACCAAAATGCGAACTCCATTCCAGGTCACTTCATCCAAACAGAATGAGACTGCGTCAACTGCAAGACCATATCAAAGTGTTCTGAACTTCAAAGTCCAAAATCCAGTTTGGTCCAACGCAAAGCCTTCGTTTACCCGCAACACCGACACTGGATTTCACCCCAGCACTTCAAGCTTTGCGTCATCTACTAGACCACACCCAGGACCCTTTACACAAGCACTTGCTTCTGATCGCACTTCCCAATTCCCCATCGAGGAAGAGACAAAAAGCATGGTGCATATATCTAAGGACAAAAGTGTGTACGTAGAGCTTGAAACAAATAGGACCAACCACGTTCAAGTCCGAAACAGGGACAGAAGTGAGTGTAAGGAAGATCAAGGTCTGCTAAAGGCTAATGGTAATGAAATAACAAGTGGAAAGATGGAGGAGAAACTGCAGCTGGAAATTAAAGAGGAGAGCTTTATAGATGAGGCAGATTATGATTCAGGAAACAAGTGCAATCAAGAGAAGAAACAGGGCCTTTCCACATTGTAAGTATAGCCATACATGTGTGATGTTTTTACCCATTTATGACATGGTCGTGATACCTGTTCATAGATGTTACTTTCAGTTAGGAATGTACCTTAAAACATTATTGTTACCATGAGTTTCAGAGTGAAAAATTAGGACCGGTGCCATAGCAATTGACAATTCCAAACTGATTTTTTTTTTTTTAAATTGGAAACGGGTCATTGAAATGTTGCATGAAACAACTTGATCTGACCTTATGATTATTTTCTCAGTGAACATTTACAATACATGCACAAAAGCAGGTCACAAATCAGTTCATGAATATAGCCTCCCCCTCCAAGAATAAGTTTACTTAAGATATTGAGGGTCTATGCCATCCCTTGAACAACATTGACAAGATAGTCATGTGACCTTGCTGTCAATTTAATGAATCATGTTGAAGATTTGTAAATATAACTAATCAAATTATACCACTGTTAAAATTCCCAGAAAGGCAGCACATTTTGTCAAGCTCCATTTTGAGCTTGTGGTTAATCTTTTTGGTGTCGTGTAAACTGTTTTTGAAAATCAAATGGAAAAATATATTTATTTTTGTTTATAAAACTGTAACTGAACATGCTGTGCATTTTGTACATATTTTGTAAGTGGCTTTGTGTTTGTCCCTCATTTTATTTTTTCAGATTAAAAAAAATAATCTTGCAATCTGCGTAATAAAGAGTGAATAATAAAGATCTGTTTTTGTATCATAAATGTCTTCATATATTTTTGATAATGATCATGTGCCTTGCTCTGCCTGCTCAGGTCTTTATCAAGTGCTATTGACCCTGGCTTCACATTCAAACCCTGCATAGCCCTTACAACTGAGGAGAGAAGTGAGAGATTCAGCAAGAAGTGCATGGATAACAAGTGCAGGAAGGTATTATTTTAGTGCTAACCCTTCAATTGTATTAGGAATATAATCTGGCAGATTGTGCTGGATATGACCAATGAGTTTAAGATTCCCAACTACTATCACTAGGGAAAGCTTTCTTGGAGGAGTGGAAATTTACAACAATCAGTTCAGCATGTTAAAAGAAGGCTTCAGTTTGTTCCTGTGCTCAGGTAGGCCAATATTGAGACACAATTCATCGTCAATGGTTGCTTCTAAATGAGTGAATCTTTTCTAGGAGAAGCGATGCAACAACTCTGCACTATTAAAGATGTTGACTCCCCTGAAAAGTTTCAGACAGGAATTTTGTTGTGTGCACTGTTTGTAAAGTGTCTATTTAGTTTATACATTGGACATGGACAGTTCTGTTTTGGTTTGTGTTGCATTGCACAGCGGTATGGCTGACATTGTTCTTTTCTTATTAAATTCCATTACTTTAGGTGACGTGTGTGTTTCTTTAATCAGCCCCTGAGGTTTACAGGGAAAACAACATATTTTAAAAACACCTCATTTTCCCCTGCTTCCTGTTAAGAGTCGAGGGAATAAAACCACAAAAGCAAGGGTTCAGAAGTAGACATTTGGGCAGAATAACAGCACTATAACCTTTTGCTCTGGGCAGGGATGTGAAGCTACATGCAATATCTTATCTAAGATGTAATTATGTTATATCCTGTTATTCCAATTTAATTTTGTTGTACATATATCCTGCATGTAACATGTTTGCACATTTCCTCCTTTGCACAATCTGAGTGTCCTATCCATGCCAAATGTGACATGTAAATTTTTCCTATGTGAGATAAATAAAGCACATCTTATCTTAATACTGGGTGGTAGGTAAATAGAAATGGCTCTTTTTTTCACCTGATTTATTTATCCAGGGCTTCATGATGACAAATAGACCATTGCCACAGAGCCATCCAAAACAAACAAATGTAGAAAAGGTTGCTGTGATGTTGCATGGAAGATGATCCTCATTTGTGTCAAATTTGTATAACGTGAAGTGTAGTGTATTGGCAGACACTTATTTGAAACATTTTGATACTAATTTTTTCGACGGTATTTTAAAAAGAGGGTTTCTTTCCATTAAGATACTAGTCTGGGTCAGTTTATCATTTTAAATGACGTTGTTGAACACGCAAGATGGCGGCCAGAGCAACACAGTTCTCTAGTAGCATTTTACTCCTACTGCGCATGCGTTGTTTTGCTGACCTTCCACACTGCGAATCAGCATGGCTGCCAGGGCACTCATGAGAGGTAAAAGTATTTTATAACATTATCATAACTTGAGAAACATTTCCATAACATGCGTCATTGTGTTTTAGTCGTCTCTAGGTCCGTTTCAACATGTAGGCACCGGTATTCAACTGCAGCAGCTGTACAGACGATACCACCTCCACACGATGATGTAAAGGGTGAGGAAGTAATGGCACAGTGTACGCATAGCTCTGATTATCCATCTATAACGTTGTGTATTTGTTTACAGATAAAGTCTTCGCCATGGCACTTGAAAAGACAGATTTTTTCCGGGTGTCTGAGCTTTTCTCATTAAAAGATTTGTTCGACGCCAGAGTTCATCTCGGCCACAAGAAAGGATGCAGACACAGGTTTGTATTTGTTATTACTCTTAGAAAGTGTATGCGGGCTTGCTTCCAGATTAAGCATGCATTATCTTTTGTGTTTCTGTTCCTCACCCATTACCCACGAAACTGCCTAATACAGGGGTCACCAACCTTTTTGAAACCAAGAGCTACTTCTTTGGTACTGATTAATGCGAAGGGCTACCAGTTTGTTACACACTTAAATAAATTGCCAGATATGGCCAATTTGCTCAATTTACCTTTAATTCTATGTTTTTACTAATAATTAATGATATTTATTTTGTGGAAAAACTTTTATATTTTCTCTAACTGCACATTTTTCACATTTAACAAATGATCACTTCTAAGACAGTCCCATTTAATCGCTATTAATCACATTTTAATCGCATATAAATATTTGACCTGAGAACAGTGAGAAGTAATTTTGTTCACATGGATTTTTAGTTTACCATTGAATAATGACTGAATACATGAGGCTTAAGCAACACATGTTAATATGGAGTTTAAGGGATAACTTCTAAACATCAAATAACGTTTCTGTCATTGCCTCCACACTCTGACGACAACATATGCTCCTCCTCCTCCTCCTCACACAGACGACAACATATGCTCCTCCTCCTCCTCCTCACACAGACGACAACATACTCTTTTTAAGCCCAAAATCCACTGCACACGCTGTGAGCACTAAAGCTGGGCATGCGCTGTTTGCTAAAGCTTTTATAATACGTTTTTGATGTGTGCATTCGGAGTAAACATCAGCATTAGCAGCTCACACACCTGTGTCTCGCTCCTCCTTCTCCTTCTCCTCCTCCTCCTCACACACAGAGTCCATCGCTCCATACACAGCGCTCATTCCCGTCTAATTTACTCGAATATAAAGTTGGTCTCTGCTTGTAATAATGTACTTTTGAACAAGAAAAGTCACGGAGCTCCGGTTGGTGCGTCAGTTCAATTGGTCCGTCTGAAACGTATTCAGTGAGGAACGTTCCGCGGTGCAAAAATACATACGATTAAAATGCGTAATTTTTTTAACGCTCTTTTTTGTGTGTAATTAATTAATCTTTATTAACTTGTTAAAGTCCCGGCTCTAGTTTATATGCCATTTGTAAGTTGCATGTAAGTATGATTTAAACAAGAATAGCACTGGTAAGTGCTGCCATTTGAGCTATTTTTAGAACAGGCCAGCGGGCGACTCATCTGGTCCTTGCGGGCGACCTGGTGCCCGCGGGCACCGCGTTGGTGACCCCTGGCCTAATAGAATAGCCATAGATTTGGGTTTGGTCACAGCATAGCTTTTTTTATTTATTTAAACACGTGTTTAGGGTTATTCATTTTTTATTGCCGACAGAAAAACTCAGAAAAAAACAGGCTAAAACTTTATGTGTTATGTATTTGAAAACGTGTTATCTCTTGCATACATATTAGAAAGAGCCCAGTCACTAACTTGTTTGAGAGTCTAAGGGCTGAGTCAGGGACCGGGTCCTCTCTTTTTCTCTTTAATGTCTGGAAAAATCTGATCTAAAGATGTGATAGGGGCCAAAAAAATGCATGCAACTGTTTAGAAGGAAAACAACCATTTTTGTATGAGTTGAAAGTTTGGTACCCCAGCTTTACCCCTTTTGCTACCCTCGGGTTAAATTACCACAGATAATTAAAAGTAGAAGACAAATTTCCTGAATTAAGATTAAATGACTGAATGAAAAATAATAGAAATTCAACCCAAAATAATCTTGTTGATTTTATATGCAATACTTTGGTGGGAGCATTTTTTGGTTGTGATTATTGTTAATTACTGATTGGTACCACTTAAAGTTATAAGTGTGATGCTTCAATATGTAATTAGGCTATTATTGTTATTATTTATGATTGTGGCATCACACTAGTTTCAAAAAGTGAAATTATGTTATCACCTAATGGTTACATTGAATTTCTTATTTCCAGACTCATGGAGCCCTATCTCTATGGAAGCCGTTTAGATCAAGATATCATTGATCTGGACCAAACTATGGAGCATCTTCAACAAGCGCTCAACTTCACTGCACACATTGCATACAGGGGTGGTGTTATACTTTTTGTGAGTAGAAGACGCCAGTTTGTTCACTTGATAGAGAACACGGCAAAGGAATGTGGAGAGTATGCCCATACAAGATACTGGCAAGGAGGGCTACTTACCAATGCTCCTGTCCAGTACGGCGCTGGAGTCCGCCTACCCGACCTCATGGTCTTCCTCTCCACTCTTAATAATGTGTTTCAGACTCATGTAGGGGTCAGAGATGCAGCAAAAATGAATATTCCTACTATTGGGGTTGTGGATTCTAACTGTAATCCATCATTGGTCACGTATCCAATCCCAGGTAATGATGACACCCCAATTGCGATGGAGATGTATTGCCGCTTATTCAAGATGACGATCAACCGTGCAAAGGACAAAAGACGGCAAATGGATCTCCTTCATGGTTTGATAGCCCCCTCTATCGAAACCTCGTGACTTTAATTTTGGATTCCTAATAACCAAAAATTCTGGAATATTTACTCCACAAAGCAATTGTTGTGTGTATGCAGACTCATTGTTGGTTTTGTCATAACCATTTTTTTCTTTTGTACTGTCGACTCTCAAATATTTTACTATATCTGCTGCTCATGTCAATAAATGTGAACTCTGACAATTGAAGAGCATCCTTTGCGTAATGAGACAGTAGGATATACAGTCTATGGATGTAACACATGGATCTAAAAATGTGGAGCACACAATATTTAATAAAATAAATACATCACTGATCTTTGTGTAAGGCTATCTGTTTAGAGATTTTTCATGTTTGACTTCCCGTAGTGGCAGACGTTGGTCGTTC
Organism: Knipowitschia caucasica; assembly: GCA_964034765.1. Lineage (NCBI taxonomy): Eukaryota > Metazoa > Chordata > Actinopteri > Gobiiformes > Gobiidae > Knipowitschia > Knipowitschia caucasica. The sequence goes on along the minus strand of OZ035823.1, from coordinate 9,277,421 downwards.
ATATTTCATGTCCTTACATGTTTAGCTGCTATTTTTGGACTAAAGCTAGCAGTTCGTAGCTAGCATCACACACTAGTAGCATGGATCCTCGCTGTAGATAATCTGTAAGGTGAGTGTTTATGTCACTGTGTAGGTGGTGTCAGTGCATAAAAGACCACATGTGTCCACTGTGTTGACATGAGTCAACAGGGGTTTCCTAGTGAAATATTCAATACTTCCTGCGTCAGTCGCAGATACGCAACAGCTTTGGGTTCTCTTCTCTCCATCCGTGTTTATGAATGTATTAGGTGCTCATTCCCCAAACACAGTCATCAGTCTGCCTTAAAAGTGTGGATCTATAGTTAAACGACAATTCGGTGTCAATTCAGCGCAGATAACCTGTTATTCTGCTGTTTGGTTCTACAAAGGTTACTCCCACGACCGTCATTATTCCATTGGGACAGTAGGAGGCGCTGCTGTGCCATGTGCTGTGCTGTGCATCTTCATTGATTGTTATACAGTCCTTTATTTAAAAAAAAATATTGATGAAGTTTATACGTATATAATAAATATTGTAAACAATCTTATACAGATTATCATCTATTATCTTAAAATAGTGAATCCTGTAGTATGTGTTCATAACCTGAGTTATCTTATTTATCGTTTGTAATGTGCAACTATGACAATGAAATTTCTCCACTGAGGGAAGAAACAAGCTTCATCTTATCTTAAAATGAACGCTATATAGGTTTACTATAACCTTTTTAATAAGTCTCTGCCCTAATTCCTTTTCGTGTTTGGAAAAACATTTGTGAGTTTTCATGATAAGATTGGGTTTGACTAACATTTTATTTCACTTAACAGGTTCACATTGGATTTGATGCTTGGCCACAGAGTGTCAAGAAGAGCAGATTCCTTGTTTTAAGGTGTAAATACAGGCTACGTTGAAATGCATTCACAGACAACAAAATATTATTATATTGCCCCTTGAGATACAGCTTTGACATTTGTGTCAACAGCTGCGCAATAGCGGGCATAAAGTGAGTGGCTCACGATGGCCCAATTCTCCTCGTTGGTGTTCATTGGGTATGGAACCGGGCCAGATAAAGATTCATTTGTTTAAACAGTATAAAAATGGTATACAATTATAGGATATTGTCTTCTGATACTAAACTGTCACTATTTTCTTCAGATGTAACTGGTGGCTTCAAAGAACCTTAATGAGGGACCACAGAGATTTCATCCTGCTTCCATTATTCTGTCATTGTGATAATTCTAACTTTTATGGTCAGAATGAAATCTAACCTATAGTATTGATCATTGTCACTTGATTAATATGTTGTTATCACAAATTAATCCACAGATGTATACATACAAGTATATTTTTCATACACAGTATTTGATACTTAGTTTATTTGTCAATCTTTTCTTGTTGTGCTATACTTCACTGAATATTTATAATATGATAATAATATGATAATATATTATCACTTAACTTTTGATGAACACTGACATTTCTCCACTTTGTGATGTATAACAAAGTTGTCCTGCATCATGGACAACACCTCCCACTGACTGCACAGGACTGTAGAGGAGCTGAGGAGCTCCTTCAGTGGAAGACTGAGGTACCCTCAGTGCGCTACTGCAGGGCCAGACTGTAATAAGTCACTTAAAGTCACTAATGCACTAGGACTGAAACACCTGCACTACTAATACCACTCTTTCTTTTATTTGCCACTTTTTATTGTACATAATGTATCCTGAACAGACTATATTTTTTGCCTTGAACATGTTTGCACACTTCTGTTTTTTTCACAAGTCTGAGTGAGTCTATTTATACCAAATGTGACATGTACATTTTTCCTGTGTGAGCTCAATGAAGTCTATCTTATCTATCGTAAAATATATATTCTAGCTACACAGAACCATCCAATTTTCTACTGATATGTTGATATATTTAGCGTATTACTGATATGTTAAGCGTAATCATGTCCTCACACCCTTGTCTTTATATTATTTTGTATTTAATTTTTTTTGAATTAGTAGTCATTTATACTTTCTCAAATAATTGTATTATATATCTGTTTATTTCTGTGAATTAAAAATGAACACAAGCAATGGATTGTTTCATTTTTGATTGCGAGAAAATAAGATCATAGACCAATAATTAGAATACAACTGTTGTGTAAAATAGATTAGGCCACTGATTCTGTGTCTGCAGCAAATCTGTCGGCTAATGAAAACAGCTGATGGACCAGTGCACGTCCCCTTTAACTGTCGCTGGAAACAGGAGGCTGCGCGCGTCGAGATTCACGCGTTATTTTTATTTTCATCTCCTGCATCATTAAATACACCCTGTCGTTCTACATTGACGCATCTTTCAATGTAATCAATGTTGCTTTGTTAACAGTAGCGTACAACCAAACTCAGATAATCAGACATCAAACCGCTAGATGCTTTGTTGAATTTTTTTTGTCAAGGACGTAGCGCGTACATGCGGCTGAGATATGCTCCGTTGTCATCTCTCAAACACGCACTTCTGCTGCAACATGAAGGATGTCGCAGTTTATAGCGCTGAGGAGGAGGTAGTGTGAGGTCTCCTTATGTTCAGCGTGCACTGGCGCTCATTATGCCGAGAGCCTTCAGGAGATTTGTCCATCTGGTGCTCTTCTGTCCCTTATCCAAAGGAGTTCAGGTATTGTGTAGTTATGCTTTTCAGATGCTTGTCTATAATCTCTCCTAAAAGCCTGTTGTAGTGCAGCTCCATTCAGTAAGTCATCATCAGACTGCAACTGAGATTTTCCTTAGTTTTTGGATTTGATTTAGCCCCTGAAAGCCTTTGTTTTGCTTAAATCGTTCTAATTTAATCTTAATTAGCTCTTTATGACAACATATCTAACAGTGAACATTGTATTCAAAATCTGAAGCGTTTATCAATTCGATATAATTACATATGTTTTTTGTATAGCCCTAAATCACAATGGCTCGTATAGGACTTTACTGTAGGAAGTTGTCGATTCACTAACAACAGGTCAGATTATGAAACAGGAAATGCAATAACAACAAACACATAGGGGTCATTGGTCCACAGGGAACATATATGGACCCATGCCCATAGATGTCAATAAATGTACAGTACATCACGGGTCAACACTGTCCATAGACCCTCCTGCATCCGCAAACCTTTAGGCCAATAGTGAGAGAGGGATCCACTCCCACTGATCCAGGGTTCAGGCTGTAGAACAAGGACAAGAGCAGTTCATAGTGTGCAATGTCCTCGTAGGATTCTTATTGTTTACTCTATACTTTTAATACTGACTTCCATGTTTTGTTAAGCTCTTTGTATGTATGTGTGTATGTATGTATTTTGCTGTACGAACAAACTTTCCTTGCCTATTCAGAGTCGCCTTCCTGCCATTAAGGTGAAGTACCTGCTGCTGGCCTGGCTGGGTGTTCTCGTCACCAGCTGGGTCCTCTACATGCAGTATGCGTCTTACTCCGAACTCTGTCGGGGCCATGTCTGCCAAATGATTATAGTGAGTATCCCCCAAAATACAGCTCTTATTGCTCTGCCGTGTGTTTTGTTTTTTTCTCCAAATAACACATTTATTAATACAAACCATTTCAGCAGTCTGTCTATGATCATTTTTGTGCAACTGCCTGGTTTATTTGCAGTGTGGTCATTATAAAAGAGGAATCATATCAGGCTCATCTTGCAAGGCGTTATGCGATCAAAAATCACTGACCATGCAGCGGTGTATGACCACAACATCAACACATCAGGTAAAAACAAACACACGTCAAACAAATCCAAAGAACTAACAAACTCACCCAGTACGACATGTTTTCTATTGCTTTAAGATTTACAGTGGACTGTGGAAGGAAAGACCCGTAATAATCAAGTGTGGTCTTGAAGATCCGGGTAACGCAGATGGAATCCTTGAGTCTGGTATGAGGCAAGAGTTGAATTTATTTGACAAACCAACTCGAGGGACGTCAATGGATGAGTTTAAAGATATGCTTCACGCTTTTCTCAAGGTAATTTTCCAAACACACAAAAAAGAAGAAAACAGAACAAATACTTGAGTGATTTTTGAATATACATTATTTTTGTATTTCAGACCAACCTGGGTGAACAGCCATCTTTAAACACCTTAGTGGAGCGGGTTATTGCACTGGCAGATAATAACCGAGATGGTAAAGTGTCTCTGGCGGAGGCTAAATCCATTTGGGCTCTTCTTCAAATCAATGAGTTCCTCTTGATGGTGGCGCTGCAGGAGAAGGAGCACACTCCCAAGCTGCTGGGCTTCTGCGGTGACCTATATGTGACTGAAATAGTGGGACATAGTTCATTGTATCGTATAGAGGTGCCTCATTACCTGCAGGCTCTGGTCCCTGAGGCCTTGAGCTCCGGCTTGAACCACTGGCTCGCACCAACATGGCCACGCAGAGCACGTATCACCATTGGTTTATTAGAGTTTGTGGAAGAAGTTTTCCATGGTTCGTATGGAAGTTTTCTAATATGTGATGCTAGCCCTCATCATGTTGGTTATAATGCCAGATACGATTGCAAAATGGCCAACCTCCGCAGTGTGGCTTCTCAGGCAGTGGTGCGAGGGTATCTGAAAGGGCGGCACTGTGAAACTAATACGGACTGTACGTATGGACGGGATTGTACTGCCACGTGTGACAGACTGGTGAAACAGTGCAACACGGAGGTGGTACAACCCAACCTGGCGAAGGTCTGTGTGCTGCTGCAGGACTTTCTTTTGTTCGGTGCGCCGTCTGATGTCCGTGGAGATTTGGAAAAACAGCTCCGTACATGTGTGACACTTAATGGATTGGCAAGTCAAATGGAAGTTCACCACTCATTAGTTCTAAATAACTTAAAAACATTGCTTTGGAAGAAGATATCAAACACACAGTATTCTTGAGATGTTATGAATATTATAAGTTGCATATGTAAATGTATAGTTTCAAAAGGGATTGTCACCTCATGCATTTTCTCAAAACTGAGTATCAGGAAGCTGTGAAATTTCTTTACAACATCCTCAGGACCTTGTCTCGATCTGTAATATCACACTAAACCACAACGATCTGTAACATCACACTCACAACCACCACTGACTGTGTTATGATCAACAAATGGGGAATAAACATGAACATGTTTGAGTTTGGTTGATATCCATAATATTCCCAAACCGTGGTAAAAAAATAGATGTGTCCTGGAATATTCACTTGGTTTACAAACGACATACTATATGCACAATATTTCAATTCAGTTTCTACTTATTTTGGTTTATCCCTAAATCACAACAGGACTTAATGAAGTTCCTCCTAGAGTTCAAACATACTAAATGCAATAATAACACACACATAGGAGCAATAGGTCCATAGGGAGCAGATGACCAATGTTGATAAATGTTAACAAATGTCCATAAATGTCCTTAAATGTCCCAGAGAAAAAAAGAAAGCTGGGACATACAAATAAATAAGTGACAATTACAAACAGAGAGGTTGGGAAATGTTTCTCTACACCATACATTAGAGGACTCAGATTTATTTAACCAAAACTACATGTTTTTTTGTTTTTGTTTTGTTTTGGACAAAAAACACCTTTACTTAACATATTAAAAGTAAGAATACATACTTCACGTGTGGTATCTTTGAGGTGATTTTCCGGCATCAGTGCTAGATGAGGAAAGTTTTTTTGTGGGGAGACAGCCAGCTCAATGTTACTGATGTTGAAAATCCTATGTTTCTCTCCATGATGTCATCCCCAGGAACATACTTCAAGTATTTTTGGAATTTGTTTGTCTGCACGTTCTGAGGTTCTTGAATACACCTCGATAAAATTCAGATGTTAGTGTCCTCCAGCAAAATCAGCTAAGACATAACAAATAATAGCTTTAGATATGACAAACAACACGGAATTAAATTGATTATGATGCAAAATGGAAGTGTAGTCTCTGGAATTCCGATGGTCTTGAAGGCGGCGCCGGGCTGGGTCTGTCAGTGCTGTTGCTGAGCTGCAGCTGCTGCGAGACAACAGCGGACAACACAGGGAAGTGGGAGGAGGACTGCGGACATCCCCTGCTCTGCCCCCGGTGTGTTTTAACAGTGGTAAAATGCTCAATGTAAGTGTCCATACGTCGCGACTGTGTGTGTATACTACTGCGATAACGTTAGGTGTACATGCTAGCTACTGTCAACCTCTTTAATGTTACTTAGGTTAGCTATAGCTATTAGCATTTAGCATCTTAGCGCTCGAAGTCTCTTGAAGATGCTACTGCTGCATTTGACCGGCTAGTTTTTTATGACTGGCTTTGTTGTTGTTGTTGTTAGTCCTGTGGTTATGTGTTCATTCATTGTTGAGTGTTAAAAAAAGTAGCTGTTATTATGTATGTACAGAATAACATTAGCTTTCCTTACATGCACCCGGCATCGTATTACTAGTACTGTGACCATCTTTTCTGCGCTCTGTTTAGCAGCAATCTCCTGATATGAAGAACTGCATGATCATGACTCAGTAACGGGTTCAAATGAAATCACTGGTCCAGGATGCAGAGAAGGAGGCTGTTGAATCCGAGGAGCAGGTGTCAATGTCGTCCCCGTCGGCCTCTGCATCTCCAGACGCTGCAAGCATCATCGCAACAGAGAGAGATACAAGCACCACGAGCAGTAAAACACTAGGAAAAAGTGATGGGAAACCAGCCAAAGAGGAGGGAAACCTCAGTGTCAAACACAGTAAAAGCCCTGTCTCAGGACAAGAACAACACAGACCAGATAATGAGAGACATCTGCTTATCAGAGGAACTGAGAAAGTCCTACAGAGCAAATCTGAACCCAACGGGAACTATGCGAATTTGAAGAACAATCGAGACCAGGACACTTTATTTAAACCTCCACGAAAGAAGAGGACTGTGACTGTAGACTCCTCCAAGGCCAAAACCTCATTGGAGGCTCTGAAGATCAGTATCAAGCACCTTAAATGGAAAGAGGTTAGTTATTTAGTGTTTGCAAACCATTATAACATGATACATACATTGAAACATACTCGTTCAATGCACTTATCGAAACAGCTGCTAAACTGCAGGTGCTACGCATTTTTTGTGGTTTAACTCTATAGGACATGCTATGGGTCATATCTAAATGTCTAGAACCTTTTTACTATTGGAATTTCATAATATGCATTGAGTTGTTTAGTGACCTTAATATAATTCATTATACATTATAATGACATTAGTTGTAACACTACTCCTCAATTAAGGCATATTCAATTCCTAGTGGCTTTTAGAGTAAAATTGTTCACTGTATAAAGCCTACAAATATGAATAATTGATCTGAAAAGCTAATCGATCTCGCTTGCCACCCTCGACCTAGTCAAGCGGTGTGCACACATGCAAGTAATACCTGTTGTCTGCTATTACTACCTATTCTACATTATAAATGAGGAGTAACAAATGTCCATGCTGTGGTTATAAGCACATACGTTTCAAAGATCAGGCAATTCACAAAAGAATCAGATAGTGACCTAGTTGTTGATGATTACTTTTTGTTGCATGTTAATTTGTTTAAACAATAAAAATAAAAGCAGTGCCTTCACTGTGTCAGTGTAATATACAGCTAAGCAGTGAGCACTCTTACCACAGGGTAATCAGGTCATGAGGGTTCACTCGAGGCCAGGAGGACAGGACTAGATCTCTTCTACTTTAACTTTCTTCAAGATGATGTACGGATGAGGCTATGTGAATTTAATATCTGTCGTGCATTGGCTGTTTGAATGAAGGACATGACATTTGCACAATTGGTGACGGTTAGCTTTAATCTTCACTAATCCATGAGAGCTTTTAGTCATCTTTGAGGTGTACCACTCAACGCAGGGCTCATAGAGATGGGGAAGAATACATGCTGTACATTGAATCATTTTTGTCACATTTGTAACTTGAACTAGTGATTGTACGATTGTTATTTGAGTAATACTTATGCAGTGTCCCATGAATTATGTGTAAACAGGGCTGGCTCAAAATCTCTCGAATCCATGTGAATAATACTGTTTACATTAATATTTGAATATTTCCATGAACATGCATTTATTCAATTAGCACTAAGCACAAATATAAAGCTGATATAAAGAGCTACAGGAGCTACATTACCAATTGACATTAGCGAAATAACAGGAAAAAACACTAACATACATTCACATTATTGTACAGGGGGTATTTCCAACACTGAACATCCTCACTCATCATTTGGCCAAACTTTGACTTCAAATCTACATAACTGTGGATCACATCATTACACATTGTCTTCTAGTGTTCAGGCCCGGAAGGACTCCCTCTTCTAAGGCTCTAATTGTGTCTGTTCTTGATCCAGCAGCTTATCACATTGAGGTGGCACGACTGACCTGCCATGATTAACCCAGCGCAGTTCTGCCACTGCCTGAGTCACGCTAAATGTAGAAATGATGTTGTTTTATTCTCATGTTGTGTTCAGTTTCCCTTGGGACGACGAAGTGCCTGTGACATATATTGGCACGGCGTGTCTTTCCACGAGAATGCAAATATTGTCTCGGGACAAGTCAACAAGTTTCCAGGTGAATCAGGCTAATTGTAAACACTTTATTTGATCCAACTATCACTGTTCCCATAACTAATGTTCAATGTAATCATTTTGCACAACACAGGAATGGTTGAAATGCTGAGAAAGATCAACATGAGCCGAGCAATGCGAACTATGCAGGAGCTGTTCCCAGAGGAGTATGACTTCTATCCGCGCTCGTGGATATTACCTGAAGAGTACCAGCAGTTCACCGCACAGGTGATCACAGAGAGGACACATCCTGGTTTCCTTTCCATTATGTATTGACACAAAGTGGTGTAATGTGACACAATTCTTTCTATAATTCTTTCTGCCTATTTTATTAGATGGCTAAATATCAATCCATCAATCAATCAAACTTTATTTGATTGAAGCTCTTCACAGTCCACATCACCCAAGGCACACATCATCACATAAAACAAACACCAGAATCACATTTAAAACATTAAAATCACACAAGAATTGGAGATAAAATCCTTCAGTAATCATGTAATCAATGAATACAATTCTTGAAGTCACTGATAAAAATGCTCAAAGTCTTTAGTGAACCACTGCATGTTATGTGCAGAATTTGTCCAGTAGAGGGCATCACACCACCGTGTTTAGTTTGGACAGACATGACTCTGTTGTATTGACAGATGTATTAATGTTGTTATTCATGGCTTTGGCTCCATTTGTGCCAAATAACTAAGCACATTCATGTTTTAAAAAAACATAACAATGTATTTATACAGCATATTTCAAACTAGAGGGTGTGCTAAAACATTATACATTTTTAGATATTGATAATTATAGTACAATATCAATTATTTATTCAGATAATTAATAAATAAATAGTAATTATGAATACAAAAATAGTGTACATTTTGTTAATTTGTGGCAGAGTTTTCAATAAGCATAAGGGGTCAAATGGCTTTATTTTTTTACTGAACCATATTGTATAGTTTAGATTATGGTACATTTACAGGGAGCATAAGGCTTCTCATATTTATCTTGGCGCGTGGGACGGCAAGAAGGTTAAGATCGCAGCTTAAGGCCCTCTCAAGTCAGCGATGTCTGAATCTACAAGAATGTTGACGGCTTTATAAACAAGTAGAAGAATTTTAAAGTCATTTTGGGCCTGAACTTGGAACCACTGGAGGAAGATGTACTGTGAGAATCAGAACGCCAGGCGCTGGATTGATTTAAGAGGAGGACAGGAACAAAATAACATTACAAAAGCCATGTATTGTTTTTGTCTGTGTGTGTGTGTACACGTTTGTCTGTATGCAGGATTGTGCAAAAACCACAGGCCAAACTGAGCTGAAACTTGCTGTGTAGATGGTATGTGACGTTAGGACGACCCTAACATTTCCCTAAGGTTTCTCATTCTGATATTGTTCTCAGCTTCGGATGGAGAAGGATAGCGACGTTTTGATCCACCACACCTTCATAGTGAAACCTGACGGGGGCTCTCAGGGAGACGGTATCTACCTCATCCGTGACCCCAGTGACCTGAAGCTGGTTTCTGGCTCACAAGTCCGACAAGGAGTAGTCCAGGAGTACATCCACAAGCCATTACTCATCGACAAGCTCAAGTTTGACATCCGCCTGTACGTCCTCATCAAGTCCATTGAACCACTGGAGATCTACATTGCCAAGGAAGGGCTGACGAGATTCTGCACAGAGCCTTACCAGGTCCTTCCCAACTCAAAAAAAAACGGACTTACTTTTAACCAAGAGCAGTTATCATGTGTATTTGTACGTTTTGACAGGAGCCAAGCCAGAAGAATTTGAGCCATGTCTTCATGCACCTGACAAATTACTCTCTCAATGTGCACAGTGGTAATTTTGTCCACTCAGACAGCCAGAGCACAGGCAGCAAGCGCACCCTGTCCAGTGTGCTGTACAGGCTGGCGGCTAAAGGGGTGGACATCAAGAAGGTGTGGTCAGACATTATCGCATTAGTTATTAAGACCATCATCGCTGTAGTGCCTGAGCTAAAGGTTTACTACCAGGCCGAGATTCCTCCAGGGAAACCGGGCCCTACTTGTTTTCAGGTTGGTTTCAGCTATCACTTTTCCCTATTGCACCTATACACATCATTCACTCTCTTCCTTCAATTCTTAGATATTGGGATTTGATATACTCCTGATGAAGAACCTGAAACCAATCCTGCTAGAAGTAAACTCTAATCCAAGCATGAGGATCGAGCACGAGCAGGAGGCAAGTGTAATTCACCCACTCGTGATACATAGAATGATTCATACATTGTGATCCTAGGCTAATGATGTAAAACAGGGGTTTCAAACTCATTTTGGTCTGAGGCCGGATAGAAAGTCTAGGAACTGGTCGGGGCCCGAAATAATTCTTTCCTTTTCTTATAATTGTTTTTTCCATTAGGAAGGTATTTTGACATTTTAAAAAAAACATATATATATGTTTATTGTTTAGATTTAACCAAAATTGATCCAATATTAAGTTAAACACATTGTTTTATAATTAACTATTTAACTTCTAATGATGTGTTGGGTTAACATTTTAGAATAAATAATTTTTTTCCTGAGTAAATACATGAACATGGCTTGTTAAACCCATAACCATCAATTCTGCATGTTATTAGTAATAATTGAATATAATTTCAGTGGCTACTAAAACTGGTCTTGAGGGCCGGATTTGGGCCACGAGCCTGAGTTTGACTTGTTTTTGAGGTTTAATTTATTGCAGCTTGTCTTAAACCTTATCATTTTAGCTTACAGCGTAATAATTGGTAAATTTAAGAAAACACATTATTTAATTGGGCACAATCACACATTTTGTGTGAGAGGAACGCATTGCACATCGATTACAGACAGGAGTGTTGCCACGTTTGGTCAGCTTGGCCTTCGTCAGGCCGATGGCGAGCTGAGGCACTCAAGCCAGCAATAATATTAGCACAAGGACAATAACATTTTATCCATCCATCCATCCATTTTCTTCCCCTTAATCCATTTCCGGGTTGGGGGGATGCAGTCAGAGCTGCACCCAGTACACCAGCCCCTCACTGATCCTCCTGCAGGTGGTGAGTCCACAGGAGCTGAGATCTTTCAGTTGGGGCTTTGGGCAAAGTAGGGTTAAGTGTCTTGCCCAAGGACACATCATCAGTGGGAGTCGTGAAGTAGGTCTTATGGTGGGCTTGAACCCACGACCTTCAGGCCCAAAGGCCAATGCTCTACCAACTGAGCTACTGTCGCCCCTACAATAACATTTTATCACTTTGCAAAATCATCAGAATAACAAATAAAGGACAGATCGACTCGTTCATTATTGTTTGACATCTACAGTTACAAATTCTACCTAAGATGAAGAGATCCTTTATTTGTCCCACAGTGGGGAAGTTTCAGTGTTGCATCACAAGTGACTGTAGGAATGACACAACACTAGAAAAGTGAATATTGAGTCTAGCACAACCTTATACTTAAAATATGTTTTTACAATGAGACATATAGGTTCTAGTAATTACAAGAAAAAGTTCTTCCAGCAGAGGAGCAGGATGAGTCAGAAATAGTGTTAATGAAAATTCTGCGTCTGGCTGCAGTGTATAAGTAATCTAATAAAATATGACCTTCCTGCTCTTGTCTTTGTGCAGATAGCACCAGGTGTTTTTGAATACGTCCCCAGTCCTGTGGACGAGGACGTGAAAGTGAACGTGATCAGAGATACACTTCGCCTGATGGATCCCGGCCGCAAGAAACTAGCAATGTAACGTTTGCACACGAACATATGCACAAGCACACACACACACACTCACACACACACATGCACACTCACACACACACATGCACACTCACACCGGGCTGAGGTTTGAACTTTCGTTTCAAATGCCTTCTCCTCTCAAAGGCCGTTCCCAGTCCTCAGCAGCTCTATATAAACCTGTTAAATGGAAACAAGAAGTGGTGAAAATACTGGACTGGACTTTGGTCTGAAATGTACTGAGTGTGTCTGCACTTTTTGGATTTTTATTTTTGAATTATTTACATATTTTACTTTTAGTTTCCTCTTGCCTGTCAATCGTAAACCTCCCATTTCAGTTATGAAACAAGCTTCTGTCCACTCTATAACAGATATATTAAGAATCTCATTTGTTACTGTTAAAATATCAAATGAGCTTTTTACTATGTTTACATGAATTACACTAAGTACCATAAAGGGACTGGCTGAAACCTAGTTTCTAACATTTGCAATGAGCCGACTTGTTTTTCAAAGTCAATATTGGGATTTCACATGTCCATAATGGGAAGTAAAGATTCATAGATGTCATAGAGAATATTGCAGAGAAAAGTTTAATTGTCTTTCATAAATTACGCAACATGCAATCACTGCATGTACAGATGTACAGATTGTGAATGTAGATATGAGAAGACGTCTCAAACTGGACCAGACAAATCCCAGCTGTATTCTTTGAGCACTGCATGTGTAAGTATTTCAGACTTGGGTGTGTAAAAATCTCAATAGTCTAATTACATGGAGTCCATCTTTGTCCTGTGGGGGAAGTGTGTTTGGCGGATGACTCATGCTCGCAGCGGGCTCAAATGAAAAGATGGCGTCAGATCAAAGTGTTGGTTCACTTTGTCCTCTCCGTGTCCCACACACCTGAAGCATCTCTGTATGAAGCAGAGTGCTTCAGCCTGCTCCCTGCTCTGTGCAGACACAGGGCTCTCTGTGCTGCTGTCAGCAGCTGCAGCAGACGTGCCTGTCCTGTTTAAACAGATACGGCTCATGTCCTTTTGAGCCACTGCTGTGGGATGATTGATGCCGTTAAACATTCAGCAGCTCTTTCTCTCTGCTCACTAATTTATGAAGAGGAAGATGGCCCACAACATGCAACACAACTGTAAACCCAATTGTACAAATATAGCTCAAACATCTGTATTATTTATTTATTAGTTTGTGTATGTGTAATGAGGTGACAAGATCACATGGGGTTTAAGGGTTGAAATTGTGTTGTAATCCTTCATTTAGTAATTGGCTTTACTGCAACAATTGTCCCAGTTTTTAATGTGTGCTTAGATTTTAAACCTGGGGATGATATTAAATTGAGACCAGTGCAGTGTACATCTTGATTCATTAAGTGCTTATCATTCTCATGCTTCACTCCAAAGCCACAGCTGCCATGGAGCAGACTGACAGAAGCAGCGCCAATCACAGCTCATTCATCTCTCAGAAAGAAGCAGTTGTCTGATGGCATTCATACTGTGATTGATTCTTGTTTGAAGAATGTGCTCCTGTGTGTGGAATATAACAATATCATTTTAGCAGTTCTTTTTCAAACATCCAAGAGTCAAAGCTGTGCTGCCTTTGTGCTGTTGATTCTCATTAGCATCATAGCAACAGTGGTGCATGGCAACACACAGCTCCAGCAGACATCAGTCCTCACCTTTTATTGTTTTTTTGACTTCATGCCTGAGATTGGGTACTTAAAAAAAAAAAAAAAAAAAAGAACCAAAATCAACATAGATAATCATTAAATGGAAATAAAAGGATAAAGTAGAGATGTTCCAGTGCCGATACTGGTTTTGGAAAAAGCTCAGATACCTAACTTTTTCAGGTATTCCAGCTTGGTTAAAAACCTCTGATACCAGTATCTGCAAAATCATTCTCATTCAAGAATAGTTTTCTATATCTCTTCAATATTTTTTTAGTTAATTGGTCTAGTATGAATTATCCCTTAGTAAGTGTGTGTGTGTGTGTGATCAGAGCTCTGCCGAAGCCCGCAGGAGATGGAGAGGAGGTTTCGGAGGAGCCCGACTCGCCCACGTCCAGTCCAGAAGCAGTGTTACCGTCTCTGTGTCTCAAACAAGTTTACCCAAAATACACCAAACAGTTCACCTACCTGCGGCTGGTGGAGCGCATCGCCGCCCTCTTCATTCGCTTCCTGGGCGTCAAAGGCAACATGCGCCTGGGCCCCACCGCCTTCAGGACCTTCATCCGGTGGGACTGACTCCACACACGTTTTATGGATCTGTAATATGTTTGTAATGAGTTCAATCCTCATGTTTTACTTCAACCCAGGACCTGCAAGCTGAGCAACAGTGCTTTCACCATGGCCTCTGTGGACATTCTCTACATTGATATCACACGACGTTGGGCAGGAACCCTGGTCGACTCCAGAGAAGCAGGTTTCACACTTTTCAATTGAAAAGTCCGCTTCTGTTGTCGGTTCTTTCTGTGCGTTGTGTTCTTGGACCAGACCCTAACCCTGGTGTAAAGAGCCGAGATCAGAGAAGAACCTCGGCTGGAACGACACAATCATGTGACAAGTATCTGTGCTAATAATATCCATACTATATTATACATATTATACTTTCTCTGAAGGTTCGAGCACATGTGACAAGAGTGAGGTTGGCGCGCACATCCAAATCTGAGTAGCGTGCAAAGAGTAGCAGTAGTTTAGTCCCAAACAGCTTTACAATTATTGTCAGCATTTGTCCTCTACGTAAGGGATAATGTAAATATCGCAGCTGCAATCTGTGTTTTGTGTTTGCAGGAATGGGTCTGCAGGCGTTCGTGGAGGCCTTCTCGTCTCTGGCCTGTCGCAGGTTCAAGTCGGTGTCTCGGCGTCAGCAGGTGGTGGCGCTGCTGGAGCTGTGCGAGGCCGGCGTGTCGGAGGAGCGGCGTTCTCTGAGCTGCAGCCGCGCCCTCTCCGGAGGCAGCAGGTCGGTGACTCGCTCCTCTCACCTGTCGCCGGCCCCTCTGCGGCGAGCGGCGAGCCAGGACCAGCGCCTTCACTACAGGCTCAAAGCTCGCACTCTCAGGGTCAACGCAGACAACTGAGGGACCGCCCACTACATCGCCGCGGCTGCAGAGGTGCATCATGGGAGGACTGTTCACTGTTACACCGGAGCGAATACTGAATACTGGTCACTGTAGTTTTACCGAGCTGCAAATACATCACTGTCTTTTAAAGGTGATGTCCGTAACTTTAATTGTATTTTATTTTTAAACTAATGCAGTGTTGACCATGCGACCCTGTAGTATCGTGTAAATTGAGTATTTTTCAAAGATAATATATTTAATCTAATTTGTCCTTTTGGCACAGAATGGAGAATTGTTAGACCAATGGTGAGGATTTTGAATTCCTTTTGTCCAATCAGGAAGCTGTGGGGGAGAGCATGGGCGGGTCTAACTGGTGCATGTATTTGAAAATGTTCTCTCTTCACAATTGTAAAAAAAACAAAACTAGCCTTAGCGCTGGCACTTACGATGTGCTACTGAGTTTCAAGGATGTATTTATTTGAAATTGCACTTCTGTTTGTTTGCACAGGTTGGATGCGAGTGTGAGTGATTTGTTTTGAGTGTCTTTAGCCCTTTGCAACCCGCACGCCTGGAGGGTCTTCTGCTCTGGTCTGTACCATACATCCAGGTCTCTGCTCCTTCAGCGTTTGTACATTTGAACAATGGGCGAGGGTAAAAAAAACAAAAAAATCTTACAAAAGCTTGAAAGTTCTTATAATTTAACCATGTGTTGTTATTTAGAATTCATGCTAAGATAAATACTGAGCAGATTGAGCTCTAAGGAAAAGTTAAACAATAGCATGTGGTCCTACACTTTGGCCCCAGAGGCAGTTGTACCTGGAGGATCTCCTGCCCCCAGACCTTACACCAGGGGAGGGTCACCTCCAGTCCCTAAAAAGTGTGAGACTGTTCAGTGTTTACAAACGAACAACGTTGAACTCGATTTGTGAAAATAATGACTGTATTTATTTATTTATTATGACTGAACAAAATATTCTGCGCCCCTATATTTATTATTTGTACTTTTACATTGAGATGGCAATTACTTTGAGATTGAAGGTTAAAGAGGTCATTATGAAGGTTATTTATTGGTTAAAATTGCAGTTTATTTGCAAAATAAAAATACTTCCCTGGACTCTCCTGCTGTATCGTACTCGTACCAGCGACATTAAGTTGTTTCAATATGATGAATACTTTTGTGCTTTCATACATATTTCTGTATCACTAATATCTTGACCACTACATGTGTGACGGGCCAAAGACGTGCGTGTTTGTAAAGGGCTTTGTGTTCTGGGATTTAGGGGGAATTGTTTGCACGACTTGTGTCTGTGCATCGCAGCTTCTTAAGCCCATTAGCCGTGAGTTAAGTGAATAAGTATAATACAAATGGAAAAGGCCACTTATCCTGTTTCACTGCAGCAGCTATTTCAGCCAGGCAGCCTCAAACCTTAAGTGGTGAATGAAAAGATTCTTTAGAACAAGAGGTGTCAAACTGCTCCTCAAAGGGCCAGTGTAGCTGCAGGTTTTCATTCCAACCAAGCAGGAGAACACAAGATTCCACCCATTTGGTCAAGGGAGTCCAGTCTTAACCATGGATCTATAGTAATAACTGGATAGGGTGTTACTAGCTTATAGCTGAAGCACCCACGGGGTTGAAGGCTTCCTGTGGTACTGCAGACTAACCGAGACTAAATTTGTGTTGGCTACCTAGAAATGTTCCCCATAGAGAACCTACAGCTTTCAAAAGTCTGATTTTGTGGGGATTTTAGTGTCCCTCGTCATCCTGAATTTTTTTTTGGTGTTAAATCAATTGGTTTTTGTTGGATCCACACTTTAGTGCAACAAACTCTGCTCGTTTTCCTCCTGCTCTAACTCCACTCTGGGTGAAGTAGATAAAGTCTGCTGTACTCCTGCTTGGTTGGAAGGAAAATTTGCAGCCACACGATTAAGCCACTTTCTGTAACCAGTTTGAGACCCCTGCTTTAGAAGTTACAATTAGAACACTAATGATTTGAAATGGCATGGTTCCTCACTTAATGACTTTCGGGGGTTTTCACACTGCAACGTTAGTGTGTGCTCTCACTTATGCAAGCATCATTGATAGATCCATGTTTTAACAAAAGAACAGTCTAACATGACCCCGGGTTGTCAAACTCATTTTGCTCGTGGGCCAAATTGATACTTCTGGCATCAACCATATCTTATCTTGGTGGTGTAATTTTTAGTAGGTTTGAATTCAACCTCAACTGAGAAGTGATGTATTGGAAGACTGCTAGCTAGAACTGTACTAAGACTTCTATTTATATTTTAATTAACATTTTAGAACAGATATAGATTTATGGTTGTTTTTCTGAGACAATAGGCTTTACAATAAAGTATAACATGCCATAGTAGGCCCTTACCATCAATGTTGCAAGTTACTGCCATAGAGTTAATTGAATGTCATTTCAGGGGCCACTAAAGATCATTTTGTGGGCCGTATTTGGCTCACGGGCCTGAGTTTGACATGCCTGCCATAAACTAAGTGGAATAACAGTATTCACACATATTAATAAACATAGTTCCGCTCTTCAAGCTGTTGTTAATCTCGTCATTATCATAAAAAGGCTGTTTGCGTGTGTGTAAATGCAGTGTGTGTTCTAGACAGGGCTGCAGTGTTGAGACCAGACTTCTCCCACTCCTCAGTGTTGGGAATAACAATCAGGCGGAATGTAGGTCAGCCCTGAACCAGCGCCACATCAATGCTTTTGGAGGCAAACTCTTGACATATGCCCATGGATCTAGGCTCATGTGAGTATTTAATGAAAGACCCCATTCTGAGCGTCATTTACAATTCACAAGAACATGATAAAATGAACAGCAGAGCAACAGGCTGAGGTTTAAAATAGCTAAATAAAACTTTAATAGGTCTAGTTGCAAATGTACATACATTGCACAGCCACGTTATGTCAACACAAGTTCTGTACATTATTGTTTTGTCACTGTTGCCAAAGGAAGCAGAATCCAGCAAATACGTAATACTCTCAACATACTTACAAAAGTAATTTCTACAGGATAATAGAAAACATACAACATTATTACTTAGTTCAATTAGTTGGCCTTGTCGTCTGGATTTTTAACAATTGAAGAGTCAAAAGTTGCCGTGACCAAAACACGATTCCAAGGTTTTCTTTATGGACAAAATGGGGCTACAATTGAGAGTTCTGTGTAATCGTCCAAAACATATTTACATACTTAATACCAGAGGGAAAGAAGCTTAAACCGAGCTCGTTATATGGCATATAATAAAATCACTGCTCTCAATATTCTAATTTTTATAAGCATCCATAATTTGTGAAAGATAAAATAAATACATTTCTTTTTACAACAGTTCTTCAAAGTAAAATTCGTATTGTTTCTTGTTTTTTTTTTCAGTTCACAACAATCACAACACTATGTTTGAAGTGCTGCGCTACAAAATTTGCCAAAAACTACAGAACAGAAAAGTGCATAGAGCTAGAGTAAAAGAGGATTGTGCTTGCGAATCTCACTGAAACTGAAGCCCCTCGGACAGTCGGCGAAGTCTATTCTTTAAAACATGAGTATTGATAATAAATCGTTTTTTGGCTAGCGTAATATTATAGAAAGTTCCAAAAAAGACTGAACAGGGACACAGAGAGGCTGACTAAATAGACTTCTACCCGATGAGAGCAGACCACTGACTGGAGCTAGGTATTTACAATATCCATAAATGGTAACAGCAGAGATTTAGGACAAAAACGTTTACAAAAAGTTCTTGTTAACATTACATAAAAATAGTGTCCGCATTTTATTATTTACACGTTCTCGCGCTGTCCCATTGCTAAATACGCTCTGTTAATCTTATATATATTCACTACATAAATCTGCAGCAAGCCGTTTGTCGTTGATCGCCACCGCTTTCCATCGTGCCATAAAATAAGTGGTGGATATTTCACGCTGCTATCGGCTCTAAAACAATGACGAAGCATGCAAAGCCTCACTTTCGCAAATAAGATCTACAAAATAAAAAGGAGCAGCTGGAGGGACATGGGACCTCACGGTAAGACCATGTGTGAGCAGGTATCTTCACATTCAGAACTATGGAGTCTGGCTTCAAAAAGTCCAACGATCGCACGGAACGATAGGAGCACCGGGAAATGGGGGAGTGTTAATGCGGAGATTCACAATTCACCAAAGATTTTTTTGTTTTTTTTTACAGAAAAGGCCTCTACAAAATTTGTCAGAGCACCTTAACCTGGATCCATTCACAAACATCAGTCCCGGAAGATTAGACGCATTATTCATAAAACTTTTAAATGTCTGCACTGCAAAAAATGATAAAATATAAGCTAATATCTGCTTGTTAGATTTTCCAATGGAACAAAGCCATTTAGTCTTTTCTTTCAAGAACTGTTGCTTTATTTTCTCATTCCAAGGGAGACATTTCTTGTATCTTTTTAAAACAAGATAATTTTGCTTTGTGCCATTGGCAAATCTTTTTTTAAGCGCTCAAATTAAGATACATTTTGACAAATTTTTGCAATTTTGACTTGATCCTGGGTCTCTAGGTCAGGCATGTCCAAACCAAGGCCTGTGTGCCAGATGCGGCCCGCTGTGTCATTTCATGTGGTCCTCGGCCTTGCTAACATCATCCAACCAACTTCAGCTCAACCAATACATGTGATATCTCGATTTAAAGCTCAGAACCTCCACTTGTTTTAAAGAGACAGACACAAATTCTATGGACGGTGCTAATGTAGTTCACAACTTCAGTTCCGTCAAAAATGAATCAATATGGAAGTATTGTACCATTTTAAAGTCCGTTTTCAAATCTGTTATCGGCCCCTGGACAAATCTGGTGAACTAAAGTGACCTGGTCTGGGTATCACTTTATCTCCCGCAGTGTGAGAAATAGTAGATTTATATTTAAATGTCTTACATTATGAACATGTACCAACATTTATGGACATTGGTCATCTCGTCCTCTACAGAAATGGCTCGTATGTGTTTTGCTGGTTTAAAACTGTTGTGGAGGAATCTACAACTTTGTAATGACTGCTGTTGAGATCTAAGGCTATACAAAAACACATTTCATTGAATAAAAATGGATGTAACCCGCTTCCTAAAAAGGTTTGGACATCCCTGACCTCAGTAATCGGCAGAACAAAACAAAAATGCAGAAAATCTGTTCTGGCTGCATTCACACAATTTGTAGGGTATTCTAGGAGATATTTTACTTTAAAGATGGACATTCTGGACCCTCTACAGATAAATACAATACTCATTCTTTCTATCATACACACATACATAAAATCATTCCTCAATCCACAAGTCCAAACTCAGATCAATCATTTCTTAAACGCCCCTGAAATCCACATATTCTGTCGGTGATCTCATCGTTCCGTGCAACTTGACAAAAGCTCGGACAGAATCACAGCAGGTAAACGTCTTTGTCGCCTGGCGCAGAGCGGAGGAGCGGCTCGTAGTTCCAGTGTACGGAGTCTCTGGATCGCCGCGGCGCTGTCGGAGCCCGGAACACCCGCTATGAGCTAATTTATGTTTACCAACAGGCACGGAGCCCCGGGGGGATTGAGATTTCTGTAAAACACGCCGCATACTGTTTGTAAAGGGCTAAAGCAGAATGAAGCAGCACTAGTCTTCTCACGGACGCGTGGGTTTGTCCTCTCCCCCTGGGGCTTCGGACCGCACCAGATAGCAACGATATGAAAATGAAAAACTTACCACCTGAAATAAAGGGAGCCATTTTTACATTTGACATTATCAAATATAGCTATGAGTGTATGACTATAGAAGAAAAATTCATACATCTATATTAAAAGTTCTTTTTTTTTATAGAGTTATCACATAGATTTTAGTATACAGTTTGTGTAACAACCAAAGTCCACAGTATAAGTTGTGCCTTTTTTTGCAGGAGGGGATTGTAGGTAAAGAGTGGTGTGTGTTTCTTAAGGCGTTTCATGTACCAATAGCTTTTCTTTCACAAAGTGCACTCGATAAAGATGGTAAAGACAGAGAGAGAGAGAGAAAGAGAGAGAGCGTTCAGAGGAATGACCAGTAGATTGTTTTGGATTATAAATAATTTAAAAAGCTCCTATTTGGTTCCATAAACAATGAAAATAAAGCACTAATCCTCTTTAGTTAGAGCGAGAGAATCCGTGATGGGGTCCCACTTGTAGAATGGAGAGGAGAGACTGAGGAAGAGGAGAAGGGCTCGTTCGGGGGGAGACCAGGTCCAGTCAATCTTGGATCGATCATCATCACTTCCTCTCCCGCAGTGTGAGAAATTGCAGATTTGTTGTCCTTTCATTTCTTTCTATATATACACACACACGCGCGCGCACACACACAAGCTCTCTCTTGAAGGCTGTCTGGTGATCGGTCATGCTCACATCCACATCCTACTTTTGGTCCTTCTGGCGAAAATAAAAACAGCCCAAAACGACGCAAATGTTTTTTTTTTCTCCGTGACACGACGCATGCTGGCTGGCCCCCCCTCCCTCCTGCATGCATTCGGACGTCTCTCTCTTTTTGTTTTTTTTTAACAGTTGCTGCTGTTGCGAAACTCTCCGTTCTCCGTGATCTGCAGCTTGGTGGGGTTGGTGGGCGAGATGCCGTTCCGAGTTTGCATGCTGTAGCGCTCTTTCAGCTGCGTCAGGGCGCTCATTAGCCTGGCGTTGGCCGCGTCCAGAGACTGGATTCGCTTCTCCTGTAAAAAAGAGAGATAAAGAAAAAAAAAGTGTGCAATAAACGCCAGGAAGGGAAAGTCCACAAATCTTGTCAAGTTGGCTCGGAGACGTAACTTGACGGGAGGGAGGGGGAATAAATAATACATGTCTGTGTCGTGGAGGAGGGGGAGGAGACACAGTTCTGGAGTAAAAAAAAACCAAACAAAATTTCAAAAGAAGAAGAATCTGACCTGGGCATCTATCATCTTCTGCTTGGAGTCCACCACGGCCTGCATGTCTGAGTGGTCCTTCTTCAGCTCCTCTTCCACCGACATCAGCCTGCGTCAAAGGCAAAATGTCTTCTTTATAAAAATACACATATTGATTTGCGATTAAAAGCACTCTTGCGGCACTAAATCGCAGATGCCCGAGACTTTAACCTGATCAATCCTATCTAAGTTTGACGTTTTATTGTGCCGTGATTTATGCTATGGTCTGCTCGGCCGGTTTTAATCACAGCAAAGTTTCCGACGGTAAAGATTTGACTTCTGGACGCACTGAACTGCCAGCCAGCTGTCTTAGTTTGAATCAAAAAATGGGATGGATTCTTTTTTCTCAACACTGTCAGTTTTTATAAGATTGGGAAAGACAACAAAAACACTTAAACTAGAGTGTGTCTGTGTAACCATCCATGAGTAAGGATTACAAGAGTGTGTTTAAACTGCTTTGCTTCAAATTGTTTCATCCACTTATACCATGGTCAACACACTCACACATTCATAACTTTTCCTCTTCACTCTCAAAAACTGAGGAAAACTGAGGACTACTTGATTAACCAGCAAAAGCTCCTTAGCAACTGTTGCCATGATCAAAATGTAGACTGACACAGATTTATCAAAATGATAAATATTTAGCAACTTAATTCAACCTGCTGATGACGTATCACAGACCTTTAAAAGTAACTTTATAATCCAAACAAAATTAACCGTTTGTGCTCAGTGCTGTGTGTTGCCACGGTGACCACTTAGAAGAATTTATCCAATGTCCAATAGGTCTGGCATGCGCCTCCTGTACTGGCGACCCCGCTCCCATCTCTGTGTGGAGTGAGAGGACAAGTGCCCAAAAATAACAATTGTAAACCGCTTTGTGACTCTGGTCTGTGAAAGGCGGTATATAAATAAAGCTTAAAGCTTAAAGCTTATATGGAGCCTGTTTTTTACCATGAGATTTAAACATGGGGGTTGAGGGAAAACTTTGTCCAGGAGCACTTCCCTATTGGGCTAAATTGAGCTAGCAGGTTAGCATTGTCCATCTATATACAGTGTACGTGTTGGAACAGTATTAATCCTTGGTGGTTTGTATTAGAATCCTCACTCACCTTGAGATACATTTGCATTTATACCAAGTCTAAAATCTGAAGGTTGAATTTTCCGTTATTGCAGAGGTGCCTTTGCTGCGTTGGGTTTGGACAAAACAGAGTGAGCTCGTTGTAGTCCCATAATCACCACCAGATGAACGTGATAAGCTAGTACTGCCCTCAAATGATTGATACAGAAATATCATGAAAAACTTTTATGGGATAACTATGTGATACACCTCGAGTATCACAATATTTAAATTGTGGCCTCTGTATCGTGAGGCAGGTGGAAATTCTCAGCCCATAATCTGGTACCTATGGTCTGTACTATGGGGAGGGAGCAGGTTTCACTTCTGCCATCTACTGGTGAAAATGAGTGGGAAAATCTGGATCTACAGCCTCAATTCTGATTCTACAGCTTCAAACCTGGTACTACGGCCCCAGTCCTGGTTTTATAGCCTCAATCCTGGTTCTACAGACTCAGTCCTAGACCTATAGCCTCAGTCCTGGTTCTACAGACTCGGTCCTAGATCTACAGCCTCAGTCCTAGATCTACAGCCTCAGTCCTAGACCTATAGCCTCAGTCCTGGTTCTACAGCCTCAGTCCTGGTTCTACAGCCTCAGTCCTAGATCTACAGCCTCAGTCCTAGATCTACAGCCTCAGTCCTAGACCTATAGCCTCAGTCCTGGTTCTACAGCCTCAGTCCTGGTTCTACAGACTCAGTCCTAGATCTACAGCCTCAGTCCTAGATCTACAGCCTCAGTCCTAGATCTACAGCCTCAGTCCTGGTTCAACAGACTCAGTCCTGGTTCTACAGACTCAGACCTAAATCTATAGCCTCGGTCCTGGATCTACAGCTTGATTCCTGGTTCTACAGCCTTTATTGGCCTCTCACCTGCTAATGATACTCTTCATCTGGAGGTCCTTGTCGTCCTGCTGCCTCCTCAGCCTCTCCTCGGACTCCTCGAGCCGGGCCTGGTAGTCCATCAGGACCTTCTGCGCCTGCTCGTCCTGGCCCTTCAGGCGCGCCTCGTACTCCTCCAGCTTCTGCACGGACGCCCGGAGCTTCTCCTGCAGCACGGCGATCTCCTGCTGATACTGAAAGCACAAGTAGGTAATTCATCTTTATTTATATAGCGCATTTACACAGACCAAGGTCACCTCGAAGCTCTTTACAATGTACAAGGCGTCATCAGCATTGGCCTCACGGAAACTTTCATTAAAACTGAGGATGGGTGGATTCATTTGGATTCTGTTTTTTCTTTCTTCCATAATATTGTTTGTAAAAAAATATACTAAAATGCAGCCCGTAAAACTATGAATATATAGCGCTTGCAGTTGAAATGAAGTATAAAAACACACACAAAGACTTGATAAATCCACAGACAATAATAAAAATGATATCTTATCGATGGTTTAGAAACTGAAATAGTTCAGTTTAGATCAGTTCAGATATAGTTGAGCTCAGAGCGATACACACGGTCGGCCCTCTGCCTTGTACTTTGGTGTTAGCCAGGAGATTTTATACTTATGCTAAATTTAGAGATTTTATTTATTTTCGTTTAGCGTTATAAAGTAAGGGTGAGTGCATTCAATTGGAATGTTTTTGTCCATAATGTTTGTGACAATATACTATAGAATGCAGTACCCTAAAGCTACATATATAAAATTAATGACATTTGCCGTTAAAATAAAAAATATATGCACACAAGGACTTGATAAATCCACAGACAAAAATATCTAATCTGTGGTTTAGAGACTGAATTAGTTCAGTTCAATTGTTAATTTGAGCGCAAAACAATACATACAGTTGACACAGTACAAACAAGTCATCAATATTTGAAAGAGTTGGCAGAAGTTATAAAATATATATAATTACTAAGCCCTTTGTTGCATAATTACTTATTAATTGTATGTTGTCAACGTGAAGTTAAAGATGAATTATCAGCATGTGTTCTCTCTCTGCAGTGAAAACATACAACTAATGTTATCAATTCTCTTTTAGCAGCATCAAAGTGGCCTGCAGGAGAACAACACTCGGGCTGTCAGTCTCTTCTATCCAGGAGGAAAAACTCTGGAACTCTCTAAGTCCTCAGCTTGACCTGAACTTGGACTGGACTGGTTTTAAACACAAACTGAAGAAATACAGTTATGTGGCCGTCTATAAACCTTCCTTTTTATAATAATAACAATAATAATGCATTAGTTTTATATAGTGCTTTCCAGGACACTCAAGAAGGTTCACATGTCGTCATTCTTCTACTCTCTTCACGGTGGTGATAAACAACATCAGTTTAGCACGCTCCATCTGTAGCCGCCCAACTGTGGCACCTGATGTTCCCAGAGGTCTACCATCACAGTCCTAACCAAAATACATAACATAGAATACATTTAAATTAAATCTTCATAATAGCCATGGCTTGTTTTGTATCCTCAGTGAACTGTATTCTCCCCTATTGTGCTAAAGTGAAGCTGTCAACATGTCAGCTGATATAAAGTGCCTTTTCCTTTCTGTTTTTTTCAGATAAACAGTGTCAAAAGAGCGTAATCGCAAAATAATACGCTTGCCGTTTGAGCGCTTTTGTTCTTTGAGACACGTGTCAACACTGAAACTTGATTTAGACACAAAACCAGTGTTTTCATGTTGCTCCTAACAAACACAATCATCACTACCGCCACCAGGGGGAGGTAATGACATGTTCAGAGACAAGAAACAAATGATTAATGTTATATTTTGGCAGTAATCTGTCTAGATCTGGGGTGTTAGTTAAAACAGACTTGTCCAGGGACTGACGACCCAGGCCGTAAAACCATTTTGACAGGATTCAGTCTGTTCCGTCCTTTTAAAACGAGGTAGGACATGTCTGTATTGATTCATGTTTGACACAGCTGAAGTTGGCTGAATGACATGTTTGCTATCTTACAATAGCTCCTTGTACTAACTGTTGTGACACAATCAAAAGCAAATTTCCATATTATAAATTTCTCCATTGTAAGATCAATAAAGTCTTACCTTACTGTAAATATACAAAAAAAGTCAATGGCTGGATGCTAGAGCTATCCAATGGGGTATAGCATGCATATATTGTTTAGGGGTGGGAACCTAAGGGTACCTCACGATACGATACGATACGATACACGATACAAAGCTCACGATAACGATATTATCACAATAACGATATTATCACAATAACGATTATTGATATATTGGTCAGAAATATACAATATGCCAATTTATGGCATAAATAAAAGAAAAAATACACTTTATTTCATGATAAATGGAATGGAGATGCGTAATGTAGCCATATATTAAGTATTGATACCAACAAACAAAAAAAAACAAAAAAATCGATATTGATACTTGGCAAATGCATATCGATAATCGAATCGCGGGAGAAAGTATCGCGATATATCGTCACACCCCTAATATTGTTAGAGCTGAAGTTGGCTGGATGACACTGTGAACTTTGGCTTCTGATTTCAAAGTTGTTTGCAAGACAGAGGGCCACATGACATGACAGAGAGGGCCGCAATTGGCCTGTGGGCCTTGGTTTGGACATGTCTGGTCTCAATCTGGTCTAGAGATTTTATACTTGCTACTTTATTATGCTAAAGCTAGAGAGATTTTATTTCATTTTAGAATAGAGTTATTGTTTACTTATCTATTGCTGTGTGCTCCTCATTCCTACTGTTTTGTAACTGGTGATGCAACACTGAAATTTCCCCATTGTAGAACAAACAAAGGATAGTCTTAATCTTAATCCAGTATTATTTTTAAGGGATGAAACAGATCCTCCTGGTGGAAGTCTGTGCTCAAAGACTGTTTTCTTTCTTCCGTTGTGTCCAATTAAACCGGATACCTATGGTTACAACACTGCTTTATATAAAACACGAGTTATTCGATGACGTCGCGCGGCATCTGCTGAAGTGGACCTCTCGACACAAAAGAGTCGAGCCGAGCTTCTCACGTCTCCGGGTTCTATATAAAGTTCCATTGTCGGGGAAAAGAAAACCCATGCTTCAGGGCCAAACATCATCACGGGGAGAGTGAAACGTGACCATACAGCTGTCTGTCGTGAGAGGAACGTGTTAGTTAGCATTACGAGTGCACTTAGCAACAAGGACGCCAAAGAGAGCGCACACACACACACACACACACACACACACATACATACATACATACACAAACACATTTTCCTTTGCTTGTTGGCATTTCATTACAAGTTCAGAAGATGCTTAGTATTTCAGTTAGGAGCAGAGACCTCTTTGAAGTCTGTGTGTTAGGAAAAAAAAATCTGGTTTATTGGATGCGAGTGAAAAGTGGTAGAGGAGTTAGCGGAGAGATGGCCTTGCTCCTCGGCTGGTGAGACCTGTGCTATTGAGCTCATTGTGAAAGCTGTCAGGGAGGAATGTGGCAGGCGCGGCAAAAAAAGCAAAGCAGAGGGAGGACGCTGGTTCAGGCAGGATGAGAGGAGGGCTCGGCAGAATGCACGCACACACACACACACACACACACACACACACAACAAAACATGCTATTTTTAATTGGTTGAAAAGAAACGTGACGATCCACACAGGCCGTGAAATACTACTTCTGCTTTTGAATAGTGGTGGGCTGCTAAAGACTCGGACAGAACTGACCAAGAGACCATGGAGATGTTTTTTGGGTTCTATAGTAAATTTTCTGTGTTTCTATTTTATATTTGACTGTTTTTTTGTTTTTCTTTTCGACTCACTGGGTCTAAGGGCAGTGATGTTCCGGGAATTTTATGAACATCATCCCGCTAACCCTATCATCCCGCAATGGCTCTTTTATCCAATTATTGCATTTCTGTGTTCAAACTGTTTCATTTCTTACCCTATTGTTCGCGAATCATTAACTTTGAAAATAAATTGACTTGAATTGAATAGCGAACACTTTAAACTAATACTACAAATGACGTCCACTCCTTAAAAACCCGCATTCATAATGTAAGTGGGCTCTGCATAAATCTGATTGGTGGCCTGTAGTTTGTCTGTTATGTCTGCTTGTCTCCTTGGAAACCGATCTGAAGATTAGACTGCACCGATTTATGTTATGAATGAATTATCACCCATTGGGTTTTGGGTTCAAGGTTTAGCGTCAAATAAATTGTGTTTATGTTTTCCAGAGATCATTCGTTTTAAAATGAGGTATTACATCATCATGAAATCCGTGCAGAGCGGGGAGACCTTTGTACCTTTTTCTAATACATTTGAGAGTAAGAAAATATCAGGCAAACAATTATTCAATTCTGCTGTTTTTTTGTGTGCCAGTTTTTAACAAATACGGCACATATTCATTTAATCATGTAATTGTTTTAGTTTGTCGCCAATTTTGTCAACACAATTGTGACAACTCTATCTATACCACTGCCGAACATAACAAACAACGCAGAAATATCTCCAAACAGATTAAATATTATCCGAGTTCTATACAAAACGATTAAGGACAGTTGTTTTAAGTTGTGAATGATCTTTCGCGCCGGTTTTAAGAATGCAGTTAAAGGAGGACATCGAGAAACATTTCTCAAACTTTTGATTGCGATAACTTTGTGCAACTTTTTGCTGACTATAAAAATCACAAAAGGCAGCCATGAATAAACCTTGCACACCCAAAAAAACTAAAAAACAAAATCCATCCAACGCTGTGCCTTGCTGTCATGGTCGGTTTGACTAAAACGCTTTGAAGACAGATATGGACTGAGAAGAGAGGATACAAAGGAGAGTATTCTTAGGAGGAAAAAAAAAAGAAGGAGACTTGGGAGAAGGCAGGAGAGGAAGGAGAAGTATTTGATCTTGGATACTTTTGATTTACCTTTTCCACCTGAGTGAGATCCTCCCTGTTTCTCAGTGGCTCCATCCCCTCCTGGTCTAAATACTGCACATTCAAATTCAATAGCCAGGCTGCTGTACGGTCCAGAGCATTGGGGTTCACTGGGGAGGGGGCCTATAGTGGAACCAACACAACACACACAGACACACACACAACACACACAAACAAGCGCACATGAGCAGGGTGCAAAGTGATGGGAGAGGGAGAGGCAATAACGGCACAACAGAAAATAAATAAATACAAAATAGCTGGAGCTGAAAGCAGTGGGATGGGGTTCGCACACAGTAAACAAGTGGAGGTGAGTGAACCAGGGATGTAAACAGAGCGGAGGAGGCTTGTATGTGTGTGTGAACGCCATTTCCTCTTTTCGGACATTAAAATATATTGCATTGCTGCCATGTACGGCCATTTTTTCTAAGTGGACAGCGTTTGACTTCACCTCATTCACATTCATGCGTTTACAATGATGGTTTATTGACCGTTTTAGAGCGAGGATGATGTAGCCTCTAAAATGTGATTGTGTTGTAAAAGAAATGAAGAGGTCCTTTGCAAACACAGATATCTCCATTTTGAAAATGTGTAACTTGAGGAATGAAACTTCTGGACAATCTCCAACGTGTTTTCTTGTTGAGTCAATTTAAAAGAATTTGTTCGAGAGGGAGAGAAACGTCATTTGTACGACGCTAAAATAGAGCTGGCTTTTCAAAAAACTTTTTTTTCAAAGAACAAATTGTAAGCCTTTCAAATATCTTTTAAAATGGCACTCACCAGTTTTGTATTGTTAAGGCAGTTTCTCGTCATTCTGAAATGACTGGATAACAATTTTGGTGCAACCATTGTGTCGTGAACTGTAGGGATAATACTATGAGTAGTATCTCCAAATTGTTTTTATTGACAACACATTTCACATGTCTGAAGCATAGACCGGGCCTTTGGGGCTGCTGCTCCCAAACTCTGGAATAGTTTATGGATTTGTAAATCTAGTCTTGTGTCTTGGCTCTTAACACCAACTAAGTTGTACTGTTTTACATTTTCCTTGTATTTTTGTGTATACCATGCTGTTTTCTTTTTACTCATTGGGCAGCTTTTTGTTGTTGTAAATGTAAATGCAAAATTTGTCCTCTTCATTTGACCCATCCTGAGGCTTACGTCAGGAGCAGTGGTCGTCTTATTACAGCACCCAGGAACCCATTTGCAGATGTTGATGCTCGGCTTGGTCAGGACTACCGGACTACATTATGCAAATGTTGTTGGTAGTAATGGCCAAATCGCCACGCGCCAATCAGGAGCGCCGCTGGGTCCTACTCATGCAACTTACTGACTAAAGCCGTCAAGAAGGCTCCTGATTGGTCATTTGTCAGGGCTTGTATCTGCATTTACAATGATAATAACACAATAAAAACACCAGGATCATGCAGAGCTAAACTACGGATTCTTAAAGCCAAAAATAGTGACTCATTAGCTTTATTGAGCTAGAGGGTTAGCATTGTTTGTCTTTAGGCAAGACACTTCATCCACATTGTCTAGAACGAGTCTGGTGAATGGTTGACTGTGGTCGGAGGGGCCAATGCCACATACTAGTTGCCTTGCTTCTGTCAGTTTGTCCCAGGGAAGCTGTGGTTACAGTAGTGTATGGAGTGTTAAAATACTGTCATCTGAAGCATGCAAAAAAAGCACTTTAACAAATCGATTAATTATTACCATCCATCTATATACAGTTTATGGTCTGAAGAAGAGCACCGCCTGAAACGTCACATGTGAACACAATAGTTTGGAGCTATAACTGCTACTACTACTGCTGCCAGATCTTTTGCCTTAGCTTTTGACCCAGCCACAGCCACAAGCGTGTGTCTCTTTCTACACAAACATTGAGAAATGCCGTATCATTCATTTGGTGACACTTTAATATTGTTGTTGTTGTACAATCCATAAAGCCCAGATACATTTGAGTGGATATTGTACTCCAACACACATGCCCAGTGTCGAATGATGGACCGATACAGTGTGAGCATCCATGCCATCACTGCACCGATGCAGTCTTTCCGCAGGCTGTTCCCGTGTCCTTGGATACAGTCATTCTTTGTGCACTTGATCGCTTATACTTAATAAGATGCTAATTATTCCTTCAGCACCCCCATCCTCAGCCCATTAAGGGTGACCAGTAAAACAGTGGTGAAGTGATGAGCTGCCACTATGCAAATTACTGTTATTACATGCACCATAACAATCGTTCATTAGGGCACAATGTCTAGATTATCTTGACAATTTCTCCAAAAGCCTCCTATGTTTTTGAACCAATTGCCCTCTTTATTGCAGTTGAAAAGGAAAAAATTGATAATTCATTCAAAGTACAAACAGTCGTTACCAGTTGCTGTTCCAAGAGCATCTCGACAAGGAACCTCCCTCTTTCAGAAAACATATTCTAAGGGCAAACTGACACCACAAGGAAAGTATGCAAGCTTGATAAGTACAGTCATAGATCAGTACTTCCACAGAATGTTTAGCTACAACAACTAGGGTTGGGCGATATCTTTTTTGTACCGGTATACCGGTATAAGTAAATTAAATGATAAGAAAATGCCTTATACCGGTGAAAACGATCATTTAACACTGAAAACAGCGAGCGGAAGACAAGTTTGTGTGCGGCGCACTTTGATGATGCATCTGCGCGACACGTGTAGCAGAGCGGCGTGCAGGGACAACAACAACAGAGCAGAGAGCAAACATGGCTGAGGGCGGCGGTGAAGACCATGGTGAAGACATGCAGATTGTAGAAGACATTGTGCCAAAACGCGGAGCTACCTCAAACATATGGGAGTAGTTTGGGAACTAGATAAAAAGAAGCAATTGTGTGTAACTATCGACAGTGGATCTAATGTTGTGGAAGCAGCTGCAACAACTGGACTCGAGTGGCTTGCTTCGGACACTCTCTCTCTCTCTCTCTCTCATAGTGCCATTGGTAAGCTTTATTTACTGTTTACTGTCATTCATTTTACTTCAATGCATGTGTTTGTCTACATTGCAATATAATTACAAATAAGTTATAATTACATAATTATAGAAACGCAAAAGGATACAAAAAATATATACAGTATTTGATCATTTTGACTATATTGGGATTAGGAAACATAAGCCAAAGTGATCAAATAATTATTTGATAATGCTACACTTTTTATATTACAAAGGACAAACTTTTATATATTTTACAAATTACAAATGTTCACCTTTATTACATGTTGCCTGCAAATTTCAGTATGTACAAAACAAAATTCTCTACAATTCAGTTTTGTTAATACGTTTTATATACAATAGCTGTATTACACATTTTGCTGCCAATAAATCAGTAAATGCACTTTGAGGCAAGTGTGTTTAAAATTATCAGTGCTAAGTTTTTATAGCTTTTATATGAGGCTTTGTTCAAAATATCATATCGTCATATCGTGATACATACCAACAAAAATTGTGATACATGCTGAGGCCCATATCGCCCAACCCTAACAACAACATCATAAAAAATCAAGAAACAAAATAAGTGAATGTGTAAGTTAACCAAGAGGGGTCCAACACGTAAACAGAGTTATTGTTAAAAAGCGCTCTTAGGATCAAGCCACAAAAACATGTTAGATTGTGTATATATTCATTCACACAAAATGGCGGAAAGCAACCACTGTAGCCGCAGCTGCCTTGCCACCGGACCCTCTGCTCTGACCAACACCAACCATTCTCTCGCACCAAATTAGGCAATGTGGGTCAAAATCATTATATATGCAATCATATTATATCTATCATATAGATATAATATGATTAGGATTTTTTTGCATGGCTTTATATCCCATTTTAAAAACTTGTTTATTACTTGTTTGTGCCATAAACCTTTTACTTACAATACTAATACAAATAAGTCAGTTGCCAAAGGACCCAACAACAGATAAGGACTTTACAGCCTCAACCGCTCCAGTGTGATACCTGGTATTTCTAGCGGTCTGCTAACCAAACACTAACCAGAGAGCATACTGTACATACTGTACATACATGTAAGACCAAATCTCATAATGAAAAACTTGCAGAACACTTGAAGCCAATTGTTATATAGGCCAAGGGTGTCCAATCATTTGTTTGTGAGAGGGCCACTTAAGTTAACCAGACTTGTCCAGGACGGAGGAGTAAAACTGTAGTGTAAAACTGTTCTGACTGGATTCCAGCTGAAGTTGACTGAATCTAAACAATTATGAAAAGCCATCTTATTATTATTTTAAATGTATTTTTTCCCCATGATCACAAATATATGTTGGAATTTGTCAAACACAGTCAATGACAATATTGAAAAAAAATAGCTTTACAATGAGATATTGCATGTTTGTATTTGTATTTATTTAATCTTTACTTAACCACTGTGATACGGAACCTCTTTTGCAAGGGAGTCCTGGACTGGAGTGGTGGAGTCGAAGTGAACTTGATGACACTGAATGCATATTTATGATTGCAATCACTTATTTTGGGTTTATCAAAGCAGAGGGCCACGTAAAAATGACACAGTGGACCGCAATTGGCACCCGGGCCTTAGTTTGGATATGCCTGATATAGCTCTTATATCTTTGAGAAGCTGGCCTTGGATCAGCAACAACCGAAGAAGGTCCCTAACATGTGACATCAACAACATCTCATTCACATCAGTGCTCCTCACCTGCTTGTGCTGTGGTCTGTGCTTGGTCTCTGGACTGTCCCCTTTGGAGGAGGACGACTGCTGCCTTAGCCGCGCTCCCGTGGGCCAGTCGGGCGAGGAGGTCATCATGGTCCCCGATGAGGGTCTGGGGTACGGGCCGCTGTTGAGCAGATTGGGAGGCGTGCGTCTGCTGGTCATGCTCTGCGGAGGCGGCTGGTCTATCCTCCTCTGCGGCCCCGCGCTGTTCTGCCTCGGCACGGCGGGCTGGTTCTGCGCGTCTCCAAGTGACATCTGGCGGCGTGCGAACTCCCCAGAGCGCCGGGTGTACTCGTCCCCACTGCTCCCGCCTCCCCCCACCCCCTGTGTCATGAACGTGTGCTTGCCAGTTAAGTCCTCGTTGTTGCTGTGCGAGCTGACGGAACTGTGGCATTCTGAGCCAGAGTCGTTTAAGCCGCGAGGAGAGACGGGCAAGCAAGCTGCCATTTGGTAGACTGGGTTTTGGAAGGAGAGGGGTGCGAGGAGCTGTCCCGGGCGCCCGTTTGTGCCCTCCGTGACGGGGGTGGTGGGGCTCTGGCTTGGTCTCCACAACGTTGGGCCTCCAGGGATGTTGTTCTGCGGAGCTCTGGTGGTCCAGCTCACACCGTTGGCAGGTCCTTCGCCCAAGCCGTCGGAGGAAGTGGGGCCAGGACTAGTCTCCAGGATGCGGGGGTCTTGAAGGTCCACCATTGACAAGCTCTTACTGCCGTTGGCCATTCCCAGGTCAGGCTCGTTTGTTTCAGAGTAGCTTGAGCTCCGCGCTGGAGAAGGCTGAATCCCTGAGCTTCTTGTCACAAAGAACAGGTCTTTATTTTCTGGCGTTGGGGAGGGTAATCTAGTGAAATCCACCAATCTGAGGGAGAAAACATACAGAAAATGAGGTGTGTGGTTTAACTTGGTGACTGGTTATAGTAAAGTGTTATGCTATTAAAATCTGGGAAGATTCAAAAATGGTCATTAGATTGTATTATTGATGATAAGCTTGTTGGTGCTTGGGCAGAGGACATTTCCTGAAGAGTAGTGTGCTGGGATGAATAAGCTTTAGGTCCCCCACCAAGTGGGCTTGTGGGTTTGTGATTGATGTATCAATATAATTCAATCCAAATAAACCCATATGTACTACCCAAAGAAATCAAACTTTCCAGTAAATGATAATATACTGTTGCATCTATATCATTATAATTCCCCTCACATACTGTATAACTTTAATAACTCTGTTTCTCCTTCATTCTCAATGTCTTCTATTTCCTAATCTTGTCTGGCCTCTTTTTTACTTGTCACCATTTTCTGGACAAGAAGCAATTAGCTGAGAATTGGTCAGAGCTTCTGCATTTGTTATCTTCTTTGAGCAATCAGCTTGTGTAATAAAGTAAAGAGATGGGGTTTGCAGATGACCTCATTGGGACATCCATTCATTAATAATATTGATTGATCTTCTCTTGAGACCAGACTGAAAGTAAAGGTTTCATGCATCAAATTTCCATTTGAACTAAACTAAAGTTGCAAAGTTGTGGTGATGCGTTTGGCTTCGCCTCGCAGTTGCTGGGATGGGGATTCGGAGAATTGGTGATGAGGGAGAAAAGCGGTCGTGGGTTCTTCTCATGGGAGTATAAGAGTTTTTTATCAAGTTCATGTAAACAAGTGCAGACTGAACGGCTCTTGTGTCAAAGCAAGGAATCCGAAAGCTAAGTGAATGACTCCTAACCTTGTTTTTCGGACATTTTGTGATTTTTTTCATGTTTGGCCACCTAGTGCGCGCCCACTCCTACGCACCTGTCAGAGAAGAGATGTGCGAAGTCTACCTCTTTTAGTGATTTTTTTACTGAAAGATGTTCAAGTAGATTGAAGATGATCCAGATTTCAAACATATCTCAAAATAGTATGCAGCCCTATTGCCATATCGCTTTACTGGTGAGAATTAAAACTAGTATGACGTGATCGGAGAAGACTATGGGAGACGGCAGTTTGGAGGGGATTCTTACCCTGAGAGGTCATTGTCTATCACCATCTTCTGCAGGCCCGTGGAGATGCTGCAGCCTGCTTCGGCCGGGGGCGAGCCCATATGTTCTGTGGACTGTCCCGGAGTCAGCTGCAGACTGGACGGATTTGTCAGCGCTGTGGTCACTTCTCGTAGGATCCTGGGCAGAGGTCCGAGTTTGGACGTGGCACTCTGCAAAGACACAAATTCATCCAAATGCAATTCTAAATTATTATGATTAATTGATGTGTTTTCAGCCCATTTATAGACCGCATTATTTTCCCTGAAGCAACCCATCTTGGCATCAATGCGCCAACACAGAAAACACACTGAATAATGAAAAAGCCTGGCCAGTCTGATGGACTTAAGTATTAGCCAAGTACCAGGATTTGTGAATTATTGAAGACAGGTTGGATACTCCCCTTGTCTCATTATCACCCCTTAGCCATTTCCTACCAGATCCTTCTTTAAAAGTCCTTGTAAAAAATAAACCCATTAATAGTAGTTCCCATAACAAGTGATTTCCCAGCGTACACTATTTATGTAATGCAATGTAATGAATTATTGATTTCTGCATGATAAGCATCCTCCTAATGCAGATCAAGAACATTAAAAAGCTCAAGCTGTGGGACGCAATGGAACCAATTTTGATTCCATCTTCTAGTAAGATACCAGAAAATAATGAATAATGCATGCGCCTGATTGAGCTGTCTAGAAGTCTATGGCGGCCGGTTCTTACCTGATCCATCTGGGAGACCACTTCGGAGAGGAGCGAGTGCAGCGTGGAGAGCTCGCGGCCCAGGTCGATGTAGCCTTCGAAGCCGGCCGTGTTGGAGATTGTCTCAGGGTTGGAGATTTCCAGGAGAAAGCGCTGCATGTTCGTCCACTCGTGCTCCAGGAACTGGTTCATGAACGACATGTACTCTTCTTTGTTTCCAAATCTGAAGAATTGTTGGAAGAAGAATGATGTCAATTGCAGGTGCGTGCCGAGAGAACAGCTAGTTATAATTGTGAATTGTACGCAAATCAAAAATGTCTAAATACTAACACAAACACCCTGAAACATACTGAAAAAGCCATATTGGGAACAAGAGCTGAAGAGTTAAAATCGCATCAACCAATCAACAAAAGCCTGGAATGGAAATGGTTCCTATTTATAGAAAAAAACAAATGGCAAGAGAAAACCAAAATATTACTATTTTACAAAATTAACTTTTTTTGAATAATATTTTCAGCAGCGTATTTCATGAAAGTGGCTTAAGCCGCTCTGGAAAACTAAAATGGTATTTAATCACACATCAAATATTAAAATGATGATCTATTTAAAGTTAATACAGTGGTCCCTTGTTTATTGCGGGAGGATGATTTTCTACTTCCGGGTGGATCATCAAGACTATTGGTCCTCCCAAGTGTCAATTATTCTGGTGATACATGCTTGTCAAAAAAGACCAGAGAGTTTTGTTCAAAAAGTGGAGAGGACAGTTCTTTCCAAAAATGGGAGTAAATCCTCTTATAAACCTTTAAGTTAAAAAAATATCTTCAAAGACAAATATAAATTAAAAGCTCAATATTTTGAGGCACTTTTTACTTGCGACCTTGCGTGTCAAAAAAAAAAGAAAGTATTATTATTATTATTATGTTGTTGGAGTAAAGCTATTTCAATGTTCTGTGTGTGTGCTTTTTTTTAAAACTAACACCAACATTCCCGCCACTGTGGGACAAGATAATGGTTCTAATTTTACAAAATCTCCGCACCCGCAAACTAACTATGTGAAACTCACCTCTACAACAAACCGACAAACTTCATCTACATGCTCCCTGTACGAGTCCAATCTCAAAGGGTACATACTTGGTGAAATTGGCCAGGTTCTGCGTGACTTTGGCGATGAGTGTGAGAGTCCGTGCCGTGCGGTCGTCGGGGTACTCTTGCATCAGATTGAAAAGCGATGGCGACATGATTGAAGGACAGAGGAACCTCAGGAACAGGGAGGCGCTGATGAGGCGCTCGCTGATGTCCGGTCGCCCCCGGTTACTGCACTCCTGACGCCAAGAGGCAAACACCTCCTTTAGCTCGCGAGGGAATACACTGCAGAGGAGAAAAGGGATTAGACTTTTCCCCAAATACAGCAGTGTTTGAAAGTTTACACATCCAGCCAGAGATTGTTTTGGCCAAAGTCAGGGGTATGAATGAAAACACTAAAACATTTTCTTTCTCTCATTGTTAGTGGTTGTGTGATGCCATATTTGGTCTAATAAACATATGGTTTTGTGTTTTAAAGCCAAAACATCATTGTGCCAATCTGTGACGTTCTCAAATGGTCAGTCCGTGCATGGCGGTCCAGGAATTTATCGGAACTGGTGGCTTATTGCCAAGAAGAATGGGAAGCTTCACCATCAGGTAATGATCCAGGACATTTATGAACATTTATGGATAAAGTCAACTGCCCCCTATGGACCAATGGCTTATATGTGTTTATTATGATTGCATTTACTGTGTTTGAACAGTTTCATTCTCTAATCTGTGTTTGGAGAATTGATACATTTGTAAAGTCCTCTGAGGTGAAAAGTGTTGTGATTTAGGGCTATACGAAAATATGCTTAATTGAATTCAAATGAATCAGAGGATAAAGAACCCAGAACCACAAAAGACCAAAAAAGACTCCCAAGTTGTCATAGATGTTAAAGGGGAAAGACACACTATTGAGAACTGGGGGATGGAGACTTCTAATCAGGGCCAGAAGAGTAGTTTCTGTTATCATTATAATTTCACATTAGAAAACACATTTATTTCACATTAAGTGGCTTAACACAACCATTAACATTGAGTGAAACGTC
The DNA here is from genome assembly GCA_964034765.1 of Knipowitschia caucasica. Taxonomy (NCBI): domain Eukaryota; kingdom Metazoa; phylum Chordata; class Actinopteri; order Gobiiformes; family Gobiidae; genus Knipowitschia; species Knipowitschia caucasica. The sequence continues at coordinate 9,238,678 of OZ035823.1, read as the reverse complement.
TGCCTGTACACAACCGTCTACTTTAATATGAAGCTTGTAAGTAGTTTAAGGGAATTCCTGTAAAACTGTCGAACCAAGGACTGGATACGCAGAAGATTAAAACATAATCACCAGTAGGAGTTAATGATTTTGCAGAAGGCCAACTCGCAGCACATCTTCAGATTGCTCTGGTGTTCTGCTAGGTCCCCTGATGAACATTTAGACGGATCCACCTCGCAGTTCTCATCCGACTCGTACAAAGCCTTGATGAATTCACCTGCAAACAAAAGACAAACATTTACATCAACTGGGTTTTTTGAGTTGTTCCTTGGACAGTGATGATCCTGGACATATATGGACATTGATTAACATTTATGGACATGGTCATCCCGCCCCCTTATGGACCAATGGCTCCTATATCCAACTTTTGCTAATCCACGTATTAGTCTGCAACAAACTGGTCCTCGTTCTGTAGCCTGAGTCCTGGATCTACAGTGTGTAGCCTGTTTCTCACTTTTCCCACTGGGTTTAGAGTTTTTCCTTGGTGATGCGGGAGGGTCTGTTAGAACCTTCTAAGGTTTAACTATAGGGACAGTGGTGATGATCCAGGAAACTCAACATTTAACATTTATGGTCATTGCTCATCTGTCCCTTATGGACCATTACCATGTGTTTTCTGTTTTATTTATTGTGTTTGAACGGTTTGATTGTCTGATCTGTGTTGGTGAATTCAACGGTTGTGTAAAGTCCTCAGAGATAACTATTTTTTAGGGCAGAGGTGTCCAAACCGGTCCAGAAAGGGCCGCTGTGGCTGCAGGTTTTCTATCAGACCCAGCAGGAGCAGAGCAGGCTCCACCCATTTCCTATAGTAAGCTCAGTCTTAACCTGAAGATTTGAGGAAATGGTTGGAGTCTGCTCTTCTCCTGCTGGGTCTGATAGAAAACCTGCAGCCACAGCAGCCCTTTCTGGACTGGTTTGGACACCTCTGGTTTAGGGCTATACAAGAATAAATTGAATTGAATGCGTTTGTTGTTAATACATTGCCTGTATTAGACTCTATGCTCTAAATCGACAACTTTGTAAAGTCCTCCGAAGGCTATTCAAAAACGCATTAAATTTAATTGAATTGAATTAAGCAACATTAACATTATAACAAAATAAATAAAAAAACATGTTCTGCTTTGCCATTAAGTAGAGATGGCTTTCCACACTGTCAATTTTTTCTTTCCATGTGTTTGTCTTGTTCACCATCTCTCCAAGGACAATGCTTAATCTCCTATGCCTATCTCTCCAAAACAACTCTGATGCCCTTGCACTATCGCAGCCACAGCAGGGAGACTTTTTACCCGACATTAAAACCCATTGTGTATCCATTCGTCTTCTAAAACAGTCCATAAGTGCTTCGTAGCCCTGATGACACCGGCGAAGACAAACAAAACAAATGAATGCAGACAAATTGAAAGTTAATATAAGCGACAGGATGACAATGTGAGTGAATGCTTGCAACCGTGTGTGCATTTGGAAATTACACTCCTGCTGTGTACACTCCCGAAGCATCAACAGGAAACACACACAGAGAATACAGAGCAGTGATTGGAAAGACTGCGGCGGAACTTTGCTCTGACCTTGTTTCACTTTGTGGGACTTTTGGCACCGAGTAATCATCTCATCGAAAAGGAGAGTTATACTATATACAGTACATGCAGGATCTTACTTCCTGAACGAGAAGGATGGACCAAAGACCACTGAAGTGTTTTTACTTTAATCTTTTCTTTATATCTGTATGTTAAGATGGCTACAGACCCCAGGAGATTTAGACTTGAGAGACATAAGGATGATCTGAATCCGATTTTGGTTTCCACTGTTTTATTTTTTATGTTTTATATAGACAATAGATCTGGAAATTACTATTATTAAATGTGTTACTTTCCTCTCTGTGCCGAACTTTAGAAACTTAACTTTAACGTGTGCTACAACATTGGATTGAGAGACACCTCCAGCCTTCCATATTGTTTCTAGACACATTACATTCAATAATACATTTGGCATCAACACTTATTACAAATGTATTTCATTTCACTTGACTGAATCAGGACAAACATTGCTCCCATCTCTGTGTGGAGTGAGAGACAAATGCCCGCAATTGTAAAGCGCTTTGTGACTCTGGTCTGTGAAAGGCGCTTTATGAATAAAGATTACTTACTTAATAACTCGCGACTACTTCTTATAAAATCTACTTTTAAATCTGTCTTTGTCATGCAGCTAGTTTCATATCCTTGACAGATGCAGCACAGACAAATGACCTTTCAGACAAAACGTCACATACAATAATCGTCTGAAACTGGGCTCAAAATCCTTGTGTCTGGAGCCAGCATGAGCCGACTTCTGTTGTTTTTAACATTTGAACCTTACTGCCAGACTTTTATGTCCCAAAACTCACCAAGTGCATCTTGCAGATATTTCTGCCCCACGAGTTTGAGATATTCCTCAATAGCTTTTGTGGCCAGTGTGTTTTCTCTGAAGATGAGATGCTCGTTCTCTCCACAGCGGTCCACCTCCGACATCATCAGATCCGTCAAGAAATCCTGCAACAAACAATGACAATAATTTTACTAATTAGGATATGACAGGATTAAAAGTTAGGTTCATCATCGTTACAGCGTGACTTTTTAGCCAGAAAAACAGTCAAATTTACAAGCAAACTTGAATTCTTTTGTTTATGGCATTGACAGAAGTATATTAAGTATTAAGATGAAGAGATCCTATATTTGTTCCAAAGTGCGGAAATGTCAGTATTGCATCACAAGTAACAGACAGTAGGAATGAGGAGCATACAGCACAAGATACAACTACTGTATATGTTAAAATAAAATATAAAAAACTATAACTAGCATAAAAAAGCAGTATATAATCTCTATTTTTAGCATAGCAAGGTGTAAATAGGTGTCTTAACTGTGAGAAAACAACTTCACAACTTGACTCATATCTCCTTAGGCAAAATTTTTCCACAATATGGTATAAATCAAATATATTTAACAGAGAACACTCCATTCTATAGTTTAATATTCTTAGTCATATTTTTGGGAGTTTAAGTACATTGGAATTCTCAATATTGATCTCGTTTTCTCACGTCGAGTTGAATAATCGGATATGTCATCAGCATATGAAGAAAGAGTCCCAAATTTCAACTTAAACAGAAATACTATAAGCATCGCTGCTACAAGTGTAGAGCAATAGCAGGTGGAAACAAAATAATTCCTCAAAACCAAGTGAACGAGACTCACAGAAACGAGGCATCAGGGATTGAATCATAGCTTGTTTCTGCCACTTTCAACATATTTTCTGGGGTGCATTTTTTTATAGTCCCCTGGCGTCTTGTTAAACTTGGAATGGGGATCCAGCGTAACAGCCAGGGAGACGAGAGCTGTGTGACAGATGTAGCGAGTGGAACTGGTCTTTTAAGGAACAGAGCAGACGTGGAGAAGAGAGAAAGCATCTAAGAGCATCTCTATAGCTGCTGCACAAGTCTGTAATCCAGATAATCAAAGACACACCACAGGAGCCCATCGCCCAGTGATGTGCAGCCAAAAAAACCTCTGTGACCAAGATGCGCGGTCCATACAGTGACGCAGCACATTCAGGGAGCACACTTCTGACCTCTAAAGCATTTACACTATACACCATTCTTATCACCATCAGGTTTTAGGCTTGAGAATAGAAAAATACATTGTTTTTTGTGAGATGTCTCTGAGATAAACAAGAAAATATGGAGAAACGTATAGCACCATAAGCTGGGGACTGGGGAAAAAAACAAAAAAAACTATTACAGTTTTAGGTAGGGATGCACTGATTGAGACATTTTGAGCCAATACCGATGTTTAACATAACTTGGCCGATGTATTTTCTTTTTGTTATTGATATTTATCTATTTCTTGGCGAGTTCAGTTTTCAGTTTTTATTCAGCTTGCAGGTGATCGCTGTAAACCGCCTCATCCTTGCTTCTCAAATGTCCAATGAGATTTGTTTCTTCCCTCTTGAAATCTCACCAGAACATTTCTTGCAACCTGCATAACGCTGATCTTGTTCTGATACTGTAATCTATAGCCACATGACCGCGGCCATCTTCTTTGTTTCTTCTACTGAGGAAAGTGTGTGGACGCCCTCTACCGGTATCTCTTCGCTTACGCCTACCATTAGGGAAAGTCATTTTTTTTTGCAGATGGCCGATGGTAGTTAACAAGGCAAAAATCGGCCGAGCTTAACAAAACAAGAAAACATAAATAATCACCATAAGATCAGCAACAACTACATTTACATTGCAGAAAAGTAACAAAACTAGATTCACTACCTTGCATAATTTAGCAAGTTTATAAGATAATATTAACTTGTATAATAATTAAACTTGACAGCTAGAAAAAATACTTGACATACTTCCAATATTGGACAGATAGAAATATCAGAAACATCTAGATATTTTAGTACAATATGCAGCTGGTTGCAAGATGTGCCTTTAACTTTGATGAACAACTCTCTGCTGCGTTCCACTTCCCTGAAAGTGACGTTAACGTGTGAAATAGGAGGCCACCATGATGCATCACAAATCTTTAGTCTCCTGCTGGCTGCTCTCGAGCCTTAAGGGGCAGTAGCTTCATCCGCCGTTGTCATTCTAATCCGAGGGGGACTCAATCCTGCTCTCCTCCCTTCTCCTGCCCCCCTCCCGCTTCCCTGGTGCTAATAAAGAGAAGTGGAGCACTGGCTTTATCGCTGCCACATCTCATCAGCCAAACCATGGTTCAAAAGAACTCCAGCACAGTTTATGGGAGAGGAGGCCGACAACACAAGAGGTGCAGCCCTCATCAGATCTCATAACATCCATTTTGTTTGAACTCACTGCTTTGCAAATGTGCAAATGGGACCAGTATAAATAAACAAATATAATTGCAAAAAATACTATAAAAAAGATGAATGAACAATAATTTGGATGTTAACTGATTGACTGCCATTGACGTATACGACCAGTTTGAGACTGGGGATTTCTGTCAAACTTCCCTCTATTCGACTGGGGATTACAGGACAACAAAAATAGCCAGAAACAAACTTATTTTTGCTGATGAAAGTAGATAATCCAGTTTTTCAGAATCTGGTTTCATATTTCACATAGTCATAGCACATCATATTCTGTGGGTCTTGAGAATCAATGAAATCAACAAAAGGGGCTGTCAGTCGATGAGTTAAATGATTGCATTGATTGTGTGCCGCCGTTAGTTAAGTGAGTGTGCTTTAATTGGAGACTAAGGCTGTAATAATGTAATTGATTGAAAGCAAATTGATTATTTAGTAATTGAGTAATTGATTTTAAAACCATACCTGGACCAAAACATGCTTTAAATAAGTTTTATACCCTGTACATACAGAGAAACTTTTTGTGGTGTAAATAATAATGGTGTTTTATAGTTTTTTTTATTTGTGTTTTTAAATATATTTTCAATGTATTTAATTGAAATACATTCAATATTCGGGGCGAACAGTAGCTCAGTTGGTAGAGCATTGGCCTTTGGGCCTGAAGGTCGTGGGTTCGAGCCCACCGTAAGACCTACTTCACGACTCCCACTGATGACTGCTGTCGTTGTGTCCTTGGGCAAGACACTTAACCCCACTTTGCCTGAAGCTCCCACTGAAAGATCTCAGCTCCTGTGGACTCACCACCTGCAGGAGGATCAGTGAGGGGCTGGTGCTCTGTGACTGGGTGCAGCTCTGACTGCCACCCCCCCGACCCAGAAATGGATTAAGGGGAAGAAAATGGATGGATGGATGTATTTAATTTTCTTTGATTGATTCCCGGTACGGATATGTATGAATGCATTTGTGTGTGTATGGGTTTTTCATCCACAAGGGTCTGTCCTTGCTTGAGGCACTAAATAATAAACACCTTTAGCTGTGTTTGTGAAATCGCTGCCATTCTGTTCCTATTTTTCAATTTTTCTCCTTTGGGATCTTAACTCAAAATGATGGCTCTGTTAGTTTTCAAGCTTAGGACATTAGAAGTCCAACTTGACCCTCTGGCCCGATTGAATGAACCAACTCTATCCTCGCAGCTACTTATGTCTAAGATGGAAATGCTTTGCCTGGAAATGGCCCAGCTACACTCCCTCTTTACGAATCAATAAGTCTTGCTTCTTCATCCAAATTGAGGCTTAAGAAAAGACTGACTCCTTCTCTCTCTCCCTGTATCCTGCAGCTATGCTCTCGGGAGACTGCGGGATAGTGTTACAGCCCGCGGCTCTTCCTGTGAGGTCACACTGGACTGAGGGTCAATGGAAAAGCATCCATCCATAGGGTAGCGGCCCTGTCACTCAAAGCAGAAACAGGAAATGACCCACGCTGCACCACTGGAGCTGTGCGTTATACAGATGTACACTGTGAGTTGCCTTCTGTGTGGATCGTAAAAATAAACTTGCTTTAGCGCTGGATACACAATCGCTGAGTCATAAGCAGAGCATCATATACAAAGACGGATATTTCTCTCATTTCTAACCTTCAAATCAAATCAATGTATTTATGTACAGCCCAAAATCACAACAGCAGCAGTCTCCAAGGACTTTACAAAACGACTAGAAGACAAGACAATGATTATATAAACATTACTTGTACTTAGACCCTAAGTACAAGTAATGTTGTACTTAGTACAAGTAACCCTAGAAAGTAACCCTAGAAAAAATATCTCGAGCGTTTTTAAAAGCCCTGTTTCCACCAGCACTACATGGCTCTACTCTACTCGGCTCTACTCTACCTGGTTGCGTTTCTATAACTCTTTAGTATCTGGTACTGTATCCTAGCAACCTACACACAACAAACCAGTATCCGGCGAAAAAAACTCGGTATCCATGGCTACCAGCAGCATTCTGGCATATCCTTGTCAATTAGAAAAGTTTAGTACAAGCTTGGCATGTATAGAAAAAGGGTCAAGTAGGCACTAAAAAGTACCTTGTACCAATTAAACAGGGCCAGTGGAAACAATCCCAATCATGGTAGAGTAGAGTAGAGTATAGTAGGGCAAAGTAGGGGTGGTAAAAACGAACAATTCACTATCAATCAAAGCAGTGGTTCTACAAGCTACAATAAGAAAGACTATAATGATTGATGACAATGCCACCTCTCCCTGGCCGGCTTTCGGTGGCATAAATCCACCCTATTGTCATGTCCCACAGTCAGAGAAGAGCTGTCTCAACAAAACTAGAACCTAATCTTCCAGTGAGCCAAGGCATGAAGGCTGGATCAATACACGATCATGCCAGCAGTGGAGATTTTTCAAAGATGGACTTCTTCTGGAGGCAATTCCGTCTCAGCAGTGGGCTTGTTGTTGTTGACGTCAGGCATCAGGCACAAGTGCCGTTTGGCTTTGTGTCCCGTGGGGAGCAGAAAGAACATTGGCATGACCTCCAAACTTCTGATAAACAGGAATTTCTCATTCACTATTTCAATTGCAGCGGCTTCTTCATATAGGCTAGAGTCAACCACTTCTGTGTAACTGCTCATGTGTGAAATTGAATAGAGGACCTAGAAAAATAGGCTAATGTATTGAGATGGATAGAGTCTGTGTCTGCGGGTGAAGCTGGAGGTCTGACACTCCCATTAGGGTTGTGCCGAAAGATACAAAACATACAATACCGACTTTTCTCAATTATTGACACGTTCTTTAAAATCGAGAGACACCAATCATGAGGCTGAGGGTTTTTATTTCTTATAAATTCACGGTTTTGGAGAAAGAACTGAGCCAGCATTGCACAGCCTGTATATTTATTTACCTTTTTATCCATCTGGCTGAGAATGTGTTTCTCAACTATGTACACTTGTATTTAATACATGTTTGCCTGAGCTCCCATACACAAAAAAGATAACTATAAACAAATCAGAGTGAATTTACGTGAAAGCATCAGATCAATTACTTAAAAAGTGAAAAAAAGTGTATTCGTTAATTTGAAATAGTTCACAGTGGTTCCAAAATATGATTAATAATTCTTTAAAGTATGTCCTACTAATAGGTCCTACTGGGATTTCAATACCTCCTTTTCAGGGGAGTCCTGGCCCCAGAGAGAGGAGAGCTATGGTACCCATTTTTAGTCATAGGGGAAACTGGAGCATTCGGAGGAAACCGGGGGAATTGTGAGGAAACATGCAAACTCCACTTAGAAAGGCCCTGTCTGGAGGTGGAATCGAACCCAGAACCTTGTATTACCTAAATCCATTTGTACCCACATTATTTCCCAAGAGTTTAAAAGTTGAGACAAGAATGCTAACAATCAAAAACATGCTAACATAGAAACTAGAGTCTGAAATATATGTGAGAAAAAAGCTTCTCCATTTTCTATTTTAATATATTTCTGTACGGTTTATTAAGTGAAACTACGGAAGCACATACTGGTTAAACATTGTACATAACCTTGAGCTAAAAAATAACCAAAGCGGCTCAATTTACCTGCGAATGATGTTGAACCTTCACACATTCTCCAAACACGATTGTCAACACTTAGCATCCATTCTCTAATTACATGTTTGCGAGACGCTTTCTGGATGCAGATGAGAAAGAAAGGATCCGAGGACTTGCTGAAGATAACAATCATAACACCAACATGGGCCAGGAAATGCAGGGAAAACTACTTGTGTTCTGCTTCAAAGTATAAACTAATTAGTGTTGGGGAATATTTTTAGCCGAAAGTGGTCCGTCAGTGGGTTGTGCAGAGTTTGGCACATCATCAGTGCTGTGTCTATCCGGCAGAAAACTTCAGATGCGTAAACACTGCCTGAACTATAAGTCACACATCTGCTGTAATGTCCACAGTTTGTGCAACATGATTTTGCAAAGAGAGGTCGGCATATTCTTGGAGGAAAGTTATTCTTACAAAGTGCATTCCATACTGTCAATAAAATAAATCTTCAAGTTAGTTTTTGAAATATACAGCAGTCTTTGCATCATTAGTTGTTAGTAGGTTATCCTGCAAAAATAATAAGGTTTGAAAGATATACGTTACCAATATCAGAAAAAGCACCACGATAAAAAAATATAGAATTTTAGATTTTAGATACATAGATGGACGACGCTAACCTCCTAGCTAAACTTCTCTAGCTCAGTCACACTCTCCATTTTAGGCTTCAAAAAGTATATTATAACACTCTAAATGATCGTATTGTTTAGAATTTGATATTCCAGATAACAGTTGTACAAGGATTGGATTGCCAGCTTGCCTTAGCAACCATCTTAGAAACATGTCTGCCCCTGTAACGCCGCGAAGCAAACACCGTCAGAACAAATGCCAAATTAAGGAAAAAGGCTACAGCTAGCTTGTGTTAAAATTGACTTCTTCCCCATTAAGGCTAACTCTATGGGCAAGGCAAGGTGATGTCGGCACTCGAGAAGTCCACTCCTACAATACAATCAATGCTTCCTTTGCATGTGCCCTGGATGTACAGTTAAGCACAATAAACACAATTTTTACATTTACCCTTGAATGCGCCACTACCAGCCAACCACAAACCTTATTTCTTGTTTGTTGTGGATCGACAGCTGAAGCTAACCAACAAAAAAACATAGTTAAATATCTGGAATGAATGAAAAGATATGAAATGTTCTCCCTATTGTTCTGTTCAGTCATCTTTTTAACCAGCCATTTTGAAAGTAATTTGCTTCCGTTTGGATTTTTTGAGATTGTTTTTAACTTCAACTTTAATTTATTCCATTATTAAATCATGTTATTTGCGGATCTGCATTTTGGGTCCTTTGTTCTTTTCATTTCCTGACAGAACGGACCAGCCATATTGGAACCCTGTAGACTGCCTTCTCTCCAGCTCTCGACAGTCATTTTTCCAATAATATGCTACTGCTATTAAATCCTGTGTAAAGTGATTACCTATTCTACCCAGGTCTGCTAGCATTTTACTTCTGTTTCGAGTATAGACACTAAAACAAGTTTGAGAGGATTCATTTAAGTGATTATGGACATGGCGATCTTTCCAAGGACCTGAATCTCTTCAATCAGCCTCCCTCAGAGCAGAGCCTAAATGCACATCTCTTCTTAAGCATTAATCATTCATTGTGCATCTGTGTTACAGTCACACTAAGTTTGAAATGAAGGCAGCGATGATGAGACGGCGTCAGTAAAAACTAGGCTTGTGAGTCGTCTCTGAGACTGGCGCGGCGAAGCACAAGAAAAGGTTGAAACTCTTGTGATTAAAGCAGTCTAAACAGATATGATGCTATTTCAGGCTCAAAAGACACAAGACAGCTGCTTTCAGTCCTGTCAAATTGTACCTCCACCACGAGTAATCATAGACAACAGGAGGAAAAAACGGGGTTTCAAATTAGATTTTGAGTGTTTTGATTTTGATAGATACTGCACAAACCAATACAAAGGTATAAATGTAAATAACTATATTTAGACTGGATTGTCTCGTGTCTAAGTACAAGACACAGTTTTACACATACAAAACTGCTTTGAGCTATTAATGGCATGGCTCTTTAGCAACACTTCTAACACAGTAATTACAGACTTATTTTAAGGGTGGCAATTTAACTTATAATGGGCTTAGAATTACGGTATAAATGGCATAATCTGTTAACTAAAATATTTTTGGGTGACTGGCCTCTTGGTCTCTTCACCTGCTTTTCTCAAAATAGGCCGATAAGTTTCAAGGTGACCTAGGCTAGAATTAGTTTCATTCATGAATTTTAAGAGGTTTTAACCAGAACGCAGCCAAATTGTAAAGAGGGGGCAGCAGTCTAAGCAGAGAAGCCCAGACTTCCCTATCCACAAACAATTCCTTCAGCTCATCTGGGTGGAATCATGAGGCGTTCCCAGGCCAGCTGAGAGTGAGTCCCTAAAACATGCTCTGGTTCTTCCCCGGGGTCTTTAAGAAATTATGTTAATGTATATTTTAAGTACAGTCCATGGAATAGAGTAAAAAGTCCATGGAACCATTTCAACTTGGAAAGACTCCAGTAAATAGCACTATATTGATTTAATGTGTGTAAACTGTCTTTGGCACTTTCTGAGATGTACAAGCTGGTGAGATGAAGATGAGACGACACAAGGAGAGCTAAGTTGTATAATCGTCTTCATCTAAATTCCTACTATGGTTGGTCGACATCACACACGCGAGAGTTGTTTTGACACGATAGCACATGTCGCTCAATGTGAGAGGAAGAGGTGAGGAGAGTGTGAAATGCCTTAAGATCATAACCGTAGTGCACACAAAAGCACTTCTTCACTGCAAGAGGAGGCAAAGTAATATAAGTAAGATATTAAGACAATTAAAGCTACATAAGCATCCATTTCAGTCTAATCGACACATACAACTATAATTAATCTAACCAGGAAGTACAGTCACAGTATTAGTATGTCCAATTATGTTTCTACTATTTTCGATAATTGAACCACTACCTATCCAATATAAATGGCATAAACAACACCATCAACACACGCTTGTACTAGAGTTCAAATAGAGTCTAATAACCCCCTTTTATCCACAGTGATAGTCAGAGATTGGATAAATGCAGTTGTGGGTGAAGGTGTTGAGCAGTGCCCCCCGTTGTGCCAGACTAATCTGCCCTGGCTTACACCGGCTGCACCAAGCCCAGCTTTTTGCATCAACTGCCGCGTGTGGGCTGAGCTACTACAGGGATTCATGAGAGGAATTAGCTATCAGGATTTAATAGGGAAATAACACAATAGCAATTTAATGTCTGATATAAAAAGGGCTGGGAGAACATTTTAAAACTGTACAACTCTATCACAACAAAAAATATGTTAAAACTTTGGTTCTATCATTAGTTATTTATGATTTAAATCCCTAATGTGGTTTTAATTACCCGCATGATTTGAATTTTTTTGTTTTTAATACCTTGCCTGATCTCTTGATTTTCAGACAGTAAAGTGTAAAGGAGAGGACCACCCTCACTCAATCAGCTCTCTTACAAGACTCTTTCTGATGGGAGCAACTTATGTATTTGTATAACTACTTAAATTAAACTAAACCCAGGTGTATTGGTCACTAGTCATTTCACTACATGTTATTGACTGTGTTGTTAACCTTGTATGTGACAAATACATATAGATCTATTTGTCTATCATGGTCTGCGTTTCTGTGTATAAAGTGTGAGGGCAGTTTGGAGGGAAGCTTGTTGCCGAGTTCCTCTGCTACATCTGTGATCGCACACCAAAGTTAAACATCCCCAGTGCAAGCGTACACACAGATGCAATATTTCAGTCACTCAAAATTATACAGGGATTATCGCGAACGGTAATATATCGCCCAGCCCTGTTAGCCTCAGTTTAAAATGTAATACAGGAAGAAATCAGCCGTCTCCAGCTCTATGTCTGTGCCACATTAAAACAGTTGGAGGTCAATAGTTCAGCCTGCAGCACTATTAACCTCAGAGCACGGGGAAAACTGACATGGCTCAGCCTCATCATACACTGTTGTAAAGTCGGATCCATCTCCAGGCTACAGCGTGTTTGAGCCCATTCAGAACGCCACAGCGAATCTTCATCGCATTCATTGTGAGTATTATTACTTGATACAATTAGTTTAACACTGTAAGACAAGTGAAGAAGTAAGTGGACTTTAGAATGTTTGAGTTACTTTTGTATTTCATAACAATTTGAAAAATCTCAAGCACCTAAAGGGTAATTCTGAGGTTGCATTTGGTTGCAATCAGAGCGTTGCTTTTAACACTCCCAGGCATTTGTCTTTTTGAATGTTAAGGTCATGTCTAACTGGGAGGGGAAAAAAAAGAATAACCAGCAGATTACATTAGTCCAGTTATCAGGTCTCTGCACTTCCTGTGACTCAGGGAATAGACTTTTGTGTACGAGTCTCTCCATGGCCTTGCACCGCAGTACATCTGAGACATGTTAGTGCCATATGAACCAACTATGGGACTGGACTCCTGCTGGTACCCAGAAGCAGGACTAAACATTTCAGATTTATGTAGCTACAACAGTCTTGAGACAGGCTTCTTCTCTGACAATGTTCAAATCCATGTTAAAAAAGGTTCTGTTTAGCTGTGCAGACAACTGAGGGATTGTATCTTCACTCTTTTTAATGTATTATGATTATTTATAGCTTCAAAGCTTTGTGTGATTGGTTCTATCTTGTTGTGTTAAGAACCTTGACTTGCCTTGTATATGAACTAGGCTTAACAAATAAACTTGCCTCGCCTTGCCCTTGACAATTACTAAATGCTTGCAACTATACTGTATGAATTTCCCTTCAGGTCCTGCATACTCGCCATGTCAAGAGAAAATAGAAACCATCCCCGCAATAGTCGATTACACACAAATCATTGCCGCAGCTCAACACTTAACGAATGATGACAAAAGTTCAGAAGCACTAACCTTTGCTTTCCCAGTGCTCTGCAGAATATGCACCAGTGCACACGCCATCTCCTCTTTGTTTTTCACACTTATGCCCGGCTCCAGCACCGAGCACAACAACATATAGTTATTAGTGGTGTACTCTGCGAACTCCTTGTACATCTCCATCGGAAGAATGTTCATGGTCTGGTAGCGGGCCTTAATGCGGATCATTGGCCCAGAAGTCTTTGCTTTCGGGGGGATGGGGGTGCTGACGGGATACCATTTCTCCACGAACTGTCGCCCCGTCACGGCGGCGACAGGAATACTGACCAGTCCGATGTAATTGTTCTTGTCTTTCTTCTTCTTCTTGTCCGTGTCTTTGTACAAGTGCGCAGTGATGTTTTTGACGGCGGGGAGGTTGTTGAACTCAAAGTGCTCTCCCCAAAACACATTGTCAGTTTTAAGCTTACAGGTGGTGCGGGCATAGAGACAGTCGTCCAGACACAGTTCACAGAAGTATTTCTTTTTGGCGGGAAGATCTTTGGCCTCGATGATCCACAGACGCAGCAGGTTCTCCACTCGCCGGCTGTTGTCCTGCAAAACAATTGGGCAAAGGTTGTATTCATCATAAAGCAAGGAAAACTCTGGAGCGGATGTTTCTAAGGTATGTACTTCAAAATTCAAGCCAGACCTATCTTTATTCGAGTTTATGAATAGTTTATGAGGCCTTGGGCGCCAGAATTTTTCTGAAATTGAATGAAATGGAGGACTACTAAAATCTACTACTAAAACAATCTGAAATAAATTAGAAAAAAATATATAAGGTATTGGTTGGTGGAGGTGGCTGTGTAGAACATGTCTTGGATTCAAGAGCTTTTGTACTTTGTGTGTATGATTTTATTCTAGAAGTCACTTTTTGTTGAATACATAATGCATAGTTTTGAGAGCATTTGCCTCGACCTGTTTTTACGTTTAGGTTAGGGCACGCCTTTTGTGAACTAACAATTTATTTTGTTGCCTACAGCCTGAGAAATCTCATCATAGTGAAGCTTGTGTAGCTGTTTGAGCAGAAAGTAGTAATTGTGTAGTAATTGTTTGTCCGTTTACCATACCTCTGGACACATATTCATAATCTACACCAGGGGTCTCAACCTTGTGGCTCATGATCTATCTGTAGCTTGCCAAAGCATATAGAATTTAAAAAATGATCTTAAATTAATACATTTTGAGTTATTACAAATTGTATTACATATTTTGAGTATAAATATAGGGTTACAGTATCATTCTATATTTTACATGTGTTCTCCATGTTTTGACGTAATTATTAGATAGATTTTTATTAAGACTGGCAAAAGAAGTAGCTCTCTGCTTCTTCTTTTGTACAAAAGTAGCTCTCAGATTGAAAAAGAATGGAGACCCCTGATCTACACTGTAAACTGTCAATCGAGTTTATTTATAAATACAATTTTAAGTTTTATTATGTCTTGTTTGCGCCACATACCAAAGCAAATTCCTAGGACGTAGATGTTATCTTGATGCCCACAGTGGTCGTAACCATGGGGCTACATTAGTCACAAGGAGCTTTCATACTTCTTTTTCAATAAGAACCAAATGTCTGAGGTTGAAAAAGACACAGAGTACACGTTCTGCTCAGTATAAAACGGCCTCTTTCTCCTCCTTTCAAAGTGCTCCCGGTACAGTCTGCAGCATACGCCACTTCTACAAAAGGTAAATTGCTTGATTAATCTGCTGAGTCACTCAGCCTGAACGCACGAGTGAAAGGGTAAGTATCCGAGCGTTATTTAGAGATATCGCTGTTACAATAGCGCAGAGCAGGCTGACGGCATGAATACCTTTAGATCAATATTCAAACATCTGCTTTGAGGACTTGTGTAAGTAACATGTCGAATTAATTTCCCTTAAAATTCATGGTTTAGGGTCATTTTATTAAAATCTTGTATTTTTCGTTGTGTAATAATTGTGTTTTATGTCAGTTTATCATACCTCTATTGTCGGTTGTGGGTAATATAGCTATAAGATATTTCTTTATTTATTTTCTATTTTTATTTATCATCATTTTTATGTGCCATACACCAACACAAATTCCTAGTTTGTGGCTATTACTTGATTCAGTTTCTTATAATTTATCTTTTCTGATTTTTCAATTGAATGGGATAGTATTAAGTGATTGACATGAAGGCTAGTTTTCCTGGGTAGATATGTTTTTGTGGTAGGGGCAATTGGTGCACCCGGAGAAAACCTACGCAGACACAAGGAGAATATTCAAATTCAGAAAGGCGTCAAAACCAGGACATTCTTGCTGACCACTAAATCCCCCTTGAGCCCCAAGAAATCAATGTGTTTTTTTTCTTTAATTTGTTTTTATGTACCGGTATTCTAACCCGGGTTCTCCGGGAGTACGGGGTCGGGGGTCCTCTGCTGAGGGCCATCCGGTCCCTGTATGACCGGAGCCAGAGCTGTGTTCGCATTGCCGGCAGTAAGTCAGACCTGTTCCCGGTGAATGTTGGCCTCCGACAGGGCTGCCCTTTGTCACCGGTTCTGTTCACTGTATTTATGGACAGAATATCTAGGCGCAGCCAGGGGTCGGAGGGGGTCCGGTTCGGGGACCACAGGATTTCATCTCTGCTGTTTGCGGACGATGTTGTCCTGTTGGCTCCAACAAACCAGGACCTGCAGCATGCACTGGGACGGTTTGCAGCCGAGTGTGAAGCGGCTGGGATGGGAATCAGCACCTCCAAATCTGAGGCCATGGTGCTCGACCGGAAAAAGGTGCCCTGCCCTCTTCAGGTGGGTGGAGAGGTCCTTCCTCAAGTGGAGGAGTTCAAGTATCTCGGGGTCTTGTTCACGAGTGAGGGAAGAATGGAGCGTGAGATTGACAGGCGGATCGGTGCAGCGTGCGCAGTGATGCGGTCGCTGTATCGGACTGTTGTGGTAAAGAAGGAGCTGAGCCGAAAGGCAAAGCTCTCGATTTACCGGTCAATCTTCGTTCCCTCCCTCACCTATGGTCATGAGCTTTGGGTAATGACCGAAAGAACGAGATCGCGGATACAAGCGGTCGAAATGAGCTTCCTCCGCAGAGTGGCTGGGCGCTCCCTTAGAGATAGGGTGAGGAGCTCAGTCACACGGGAGGAGCTCGGAGTAGAGCCGCTGCTTCTCCACGTCGAGAGGAACCAGTTGAGGTGGCTCGGGCATCTGTTCCGGATGCCTCCTGGACGCCTCCCTGGGGAGGTGTTCCGGGCACGTCCCACCGGGAGGAGGCCCCGCGGAAGACCTAGGACACGCTGGAGGGACTATGTCTCTCAGCTGGCCTGGGAACGCCTTGGGGTCCCCCCGGACGAGCTGGAGGAAGTGTGTGTGGATAGGGAAGTCTGGGCGTCTCTGCTTAGACTGCTGCCCCCGCGACCCGGCAACGGATAAAGCGGAAGAAAATGGATGGATGGTATTCTAACCCCTAGTATTTATAATCATAGGCCTTTACTAAATGGTTGAGATAGAGTTTGATGGTAAAAGTGGCTAAAACCAAGTGAGATGCCCCAAAGAGGTATATTTCAGTTCCAAGCTTCATGTAGAAATTGTGACTCAAAAAGCGATCCACCAAATGGGTAAGGAAACTATTAAAGGGTTAAGAGTGGAGGATGTGCAAGTTTCATTGATATTAACTCCCTAATATCAATGACACTCTTTCTAATGACCCAGTTGCATTGTGATGTATGCGGAGAAAGAATTTAGGGACATGCATATGAATACAGTTGATTGCTTCGCACACTTGCTTCCCCACTGTGGATGTATTCACCTTATTCGGCTGCACCGCTCTCCTCAGATTCTCCATCCATTTGTCTCTCTCGGCGGAAGAACGACAGGAAAAACATTTGCTTCCCGTGGAGGTGGTGACCTACCGTGGAGAGAGGAGAGAACATTTTAATGATCAAAAACCTTGGGCATATATCACCGGGAAATAAATAGAACAAAGATTGCATTGCTAAACTTTGTTCTTTTTAAACCATTTTGTCTCAGGAGGTAAAAGCGGCTTATCAACACAATGGCAGATGACGCGAACGGACTGAAGAAGAGAGAGATTGTTTTGGCAGGACGACTGTATCAAACCGGAACAGGGACGAGCTAAAAACAGCAAAACAAACCTATTAATGCAACGAGCCAGATAATGATGATTAGTTGAGCCTTGTGGTCTCGCTGGTATTGTGCGCCATCTCTTCACTCTCTATAAATAAAAACTAACACTCAAGTGCCAGTTGTCTTTGGATTATAGCAGGAGTGCAGCAGAAGAAACACAGATGTCCTCGCTAAGTCCGCTGCTCCACTTAGAACACCGCCAGGATCTTATAGAAGTGCAGTTTCTGTGCGTGAACTGTGGCAACCTCGCCGTATATGGTTTCATTACATAACAGAAAGAAATAGACTTTGAAATAGAGTAAAATAATGCTTCGGTTTTTTATAGCGCTTTTCAGGACACTCAAAGACGCTTAAGAAAGTCAAAAAAATCAGGTTGCTTGCTCTTTTTCCAAATTAAAATTCCAGACTTTTTCCAGCCTTTTTTAAAACTGACATTTTTTTCCCCCCATGACCTTAAAATCATAAATTTGAAAACACGCAACGACCCATTTCTGTTGACCACTTGGCTAGCTATGTGTCAATAGACCTCAGCAGTGACATCCCAAAAAAGTATTTATGGTGCTCGAACTGTTTGATTCCCTGATCTGTTGTGATTTAGAGTCATTCAAAAATAAAACGAATTGAATTAAATTTCAATGGGATGTTACTGGTTAAATAAAAGGTCCAAAAAATAAAAAATAAGTTTAATCCAACCCCTTATCAAACTTGTATTAGTGAGAATAAATGTGAAATTTTGTTCTGCAGGTTCGAAATAAAATAAAATCAAACTAATATCTGATTTTTTTGATACTTTTGACAGCCCTACTACTGTAGCCTGAATAGTGGCGTGTATAAGACCATGCTATAATAACGCTTGAGTCCCATATGGCTCTGGCTCACCTCAAAGCAGTAGTCCTGCCCGAGGATGCTGCTGTGAACGGGCTTGATGATGACTTCGTCCTCCATGCTTAGGTCCAGGGCTTCCACAGCACTGCTTGGGCTGAGCAATGATTCATGGGAGCGAGATTCCTTCAGCCTTGGCATCAAATGAGACCTGTGAACAGAGAGACGTGTGAGGAACGAGAGACAGCAGCATATGCAGATGAGACAACAGCCAAAGTGTTAAGTCTGACGGAGAAGGGAAAGGTCGATGATAATTGTGGTAGTTTTTTGTTTTTTAATGTCGTGTCATGGTTCAGTGCAGTGTATTTCTTGTCTTAATGTCTTCATATTTTCAGTTAAGCTTTTGTTTAGTTTTAGACACCAGCATAAAGGTTTCCAATTACATTTTGGTTGACAAACCAACTAAAAGTGGCTTGGTTGACTGAAGGTGCCAATTTTTTGAGTCAAATATTAAGATCAATGCAAGACTATTATTAGAGACTAGATACAATTTTTATCACAGAACCCTAAACAAGACCATAAGCAAAGTCAACATCCAAAATGTCTGTTCTGGACTAATTATTTTGACTGCAAGTTTTAGTAGGAATGAGAAGACATTTATTGTCAAAATATATTGGATTTACCAGGGTTATAAGATCTCATAATTAAAACAATTGTCTATTGTCATTCTTTTCAAATATAGCTGGTTCGGTTTGTATAAGAAATATAGGAAGAAGTATAGGAAATTTCGGAATTTTCAGCAAGTGCTGTATTTATAGTTATAGTAAAGTAAAGTTATAATTGTTATAGTAAAAAAAGTTTCGGGATATTGTCAAAAACTGTAAACTTTTGTTAGGTAAAACTAGAAAATTAAGAAATCAGTATTTGACTAAATCTTGACTGAAACTAACAATGTCTTTCAGTCAAAATACCAATAATAAAACAAAATGACACTTGGTACAATAAGGCATTAGTTCAATATGTATTCAGATCATGCATTATTTAGCAATAAAACCCTTAGTATACATGGTTTTCTTTTAATCATAAAATGTATTTGATCTTTGGAAACGTGTGACCTAAGTTCTATCGTACCTAAAGGCCAAAGAAAAAATAAACTACAAACAATAAAAAAAGACTAATATCCTTAATCCAGTCACAGTTTCTCCCAAAATCTCTGCCAACTTCCTCCCCGCCTTCTTTGTGTATAACAGTATAATCCTTATTTCACATGACTGACTTTTGGAGCGGCCCTCTCCAGCGTCGAGCCCGAGTCCCACTGCACTTTACTCACTCACACAACTGCATATATTCCTCAAAGTATCAGCTTACACTTGTGCGGGGCAAAAATGCTTGCAGCTATACGTCACATGTGTAAGCCTTGAAGAAACACAACGACAGATTATTGAGTTTCTCCACCATCCATTGAGTGCAATCCATTCACCACCCATTGACCTTATCACCCAATACTTCCGAGCAGTATTCCAAGAACACTAGAGAAACGCTGGCACTATATTATTTCTATCTTATAATATATTCTATAGATTTATGATTTACTTGTTGCCACTAAAACATTGACAGTAGAATCCCTGCCCTTGCTAAAAAAACAATGACTCGAAATTGCACAACGAAGCAATATGGGGCATGCAGTAAAGCAGCTTTGGGAAAGGCCATAATAAATGTTGTCTTGAGCCGTCTATCACAAATCTTCCCATTATTACATTTTTGACCGTGTTGCGATTCCATGACACATTTGGAATGAACACCAGTAAAAATACTACGTTTTAAAAACTGATACCCTGGGAAAGAAGGGGAAAAAAAGAAAGAAAAAAAGGTGAGCATTGACAGAATGAATGCGACAACAGGTCAATTAACAGCGTAATGAGGGAGGCACTCTTTTGATAATGGCCTCTGTGCAAAGCTTACAAGCTAATCTCTCTGTTTGTGTTTATTTTCACCTTCTCTGAGGACTCATAACAAATACTGTATTCTAGTAAATAAAAGTGGGAAAAAATCTGCTGTAATTATGGATTAGCGGCCGGGGGCAGACCACGTTCAGACAGCCGGCTTTGTTGTCAAATCCACAGTCCAATAATCTCGATTGTGCCATTTCCCCGGCTGCTCTCGTTCTCTCGCACATATGTATATACACAAAAACATACATTAGCATTCAGCACACACGGAACGACGCGTTGTAACAGTCCCTAACCGGCTACACACCCCACGTTTTTACAGAGGAGGCATCCCTCAGCACTTGTTGTTGGAGACCTGCCTTGTGATTGGCTGATGAGGTACTGGGCAAAACAGCCAGCGAGTCAAGTGAGGAGAGAGGCTGGGGCTTCCTACGAGACGTGCGCTTAGAGACACAAAGGAGTGATTAATGTTAGGTGTTGAATTTTCTTCTTTGGCTAGTCAAGGGGTAAAAATGTATTACAGCAATGTGTATTAATCAACATTATATTCACATTCATATACCATATACTAATGACTTGTTTTATTCTCAAAAAGCAACAATAAAACTACACTAAAAGTACACTAAATATAAACAATTATAAAAATCTATGCAAAATAAGCTCCTTTCTAATTTTGCTTCATGCATCCCTAAAATATGTTTGGACTTTATGTTACTGAAATAGAAAGCCTTGAGAGACTGAGCTCCAATGCGCTTCCATTTCCCAAGATCAACACAGCACGGTGCTGATTGAGTAGTTCTTTTGCTTCACGGCAAATGTTGTCAGTTTTTCCCCTGCATGGTGAGTTTCCTCCAGGTGTTCCAGTTTCCCCCTCCACCATATAAAATCCTCCAGCACCATCCTCCAGCTCCTGAATATAGACTGTTCTGTATATAGATGGACCAGGCAAGCCCTCTAGCTCAATGGAGCCCAATAGGGAAATGCTCATGGACAAAGTTTAGCTCACTCTGGTTTCTATTGACTTACATTGAAAAGTAAACTCCTCTTACTCATTAACTGCTTGTGGTTTTACGCTTTCTGTGATCCTAGATTTGTGGGGGATACTCCAGCATGCCTTAGCAACCATGTTAGCAACACATTAGCTAACTCTGTTGGAACAAATACCAGTATAAGGGAATTGGCTCCAGCTAGCTCATGATGAAATCAGCTTTTTACAAATGCAGAAGGCATATTTTTCTACAATAAAGGGACAATAAAATATATGTTAACCTTTGTTTTAGTTCTGTTTATGTTTATTACATTATAAAGAAATCAACTCTGGTCTGTGCTTCGGGAACAATGAAGAATTACTTTGAAAATACAGTTTAATATGTTGTGTTTTGGAATTTAATGGATAATAATCTGACAATAGAGAAACCAAAAACTGGTCAACATTTAACCTCTGCCCAACCCCCGCAATATTTAATAACACAATAGAATAACAAAACATCTTCAGGTTTTTTGGGTTTTGGGAAAGGGGTCAGTCCCACCCAAAGTTAATCTGGAGCAGTGTAACCGGGAACTATATTACCTTTGAAATAATATGATTGATCTGACTGTAGTTACTTAAACATTTAAAAGGAGTAATCGGAAATCCATCATCTCATTACTTTTCTAGAGGAACTCAAATCTTTCAGTTTGAAAAAGAGACAAGAATAAATGTAATACATTTTGGAGGTGGCCTGGATCCAGGATTTGTTTAAAAAAATGGAAATGTGACTCTGAGGAGGTCTTTCTAGTTTTTTGCAAAATCATTCAGATCATCGTCCTTTATTGTCAATGACAGTCGCTGCTTTCCTCTCAGTTACTTGGAAATGAACGCTGCTTTAGCTCATGTTTGACGAGGCCTTTGAAGTCCTGGTATACAGCCTACTCACATTTGCTCTGCATTGATTCTCATGTGATCACTATCAGCCGACCCTCTGTCTCAAGGGCTTCATTTGAGCCATTTGAATATTTCAGGAGCCGTCAGGAGTTAAGCTGAGAAATTCTGCACAGATAGAGCCCCTTACCGCCTCTAGTGAAATGCATTATGTAAAAGGTCATGGCTAAAGAAAAGATTTAAGAATGCATCGTCAGAGTTACACAAGATGTTGTAAGAAGAGCGCATCCTTCTAACCCATCAACACATTTGTCAACAGGAGGAAGATGATTAGATCGTTTATAGCCTTCAAGCTTCGATAGTGCTGCTTTTCTCAGCACTTCCATCACATTTGTTGACAGCACATTTCACCAACAAAATAGTTTTATGTAAATATTAAACTAGTGGAAGGAGAGTTCACTTCTCTTCAATCGCTGTAACAGTTTTAAGTGTGTCTGGCTCCTCAGTTCTCTTTGCTTCAGTGTTGAGTTCATCTGAAAGCATCCCTGATCTGATCACTGCACTTACTGCACATACTGAGTGGCTGCAGCTCGTACCACAAGGAAATATGTTTGTGTTTATGGCTCAAGACCTTTTAGAGTTCATCAACAGAATCAATACTTAAGTATAGGCTGTTACATAATAATTAGAGGAAATGAGAACAAAATAAACAATTTGGTTTACTCAATAACTGACAGGCAATAGTGTATGTATATAAAATAGTCAAGTGTTTACTATGCAAAAGGTAAACTTAATTAGCTTCAGAGCGTTCATAAATAATTCATGCAGAATTGGCTCAGAGGCTTTGCAGGTTTAGGGGGCGGAGAATCTGGGCCGCAGTGGGTCACTATTCTTATAGACTGTACGTACGCATCAATACCCAGTATGCACCGATCCAGCATTTTCATGTACGATAGGATTCAATTTGAATTATATTGTATAGCCCTGTATCACAACAGCAGTCGTCTTGGAGGACTTTACAATATTGTCGAGTCGCCAACAACAGATCAGAGAATCAAGCAGTTTGAACACAAGAAATGCTATAATAACAAACACATAGGAGCCATCCATAGGGAGCTGGATGACCTACATCCATAAATGTTAATACATGTCCTTAAATGTCCTGAATCATCACTGTCCTTAGACGCTCCCGCGTTGGCAACAAACCCAGGAGGGGAAAATGCGAGAAACCAAGGAGAGGTTCATATTGAGAGAGGAAACTGCTCTCCTTGAACGGACAGGATGTAGATCTATAGGACTCAGGCTGCAGAACGAGGAGCACAGTTCTTTGTAAATGTATCGCAGAGTAAAAGTTCAGTTCCCCACAAATAGAGTGTCTATTGTCATGTGTCTGTCTGGGTCAGTGTGGAGCAGGTCAGGAGCAAAGCGTCTCATGAGTTTCATCATCGACTGCAGATGTGGTGAGGACTCGCAACATCAAGGAAGTATTTGATATATGTTTTAAAGTGAACTTAAAAGATATGGGTTGCTTTAGAAGTTCTACCACGTCAATAACATGTATTCATATCTCTTCAAAAAGGCAAGTCTGCTTTAATGTTATAGCACCTTATCAGACGTGTTCATCAACCGATCAACTGTCAACAATTGTTAAGCGGCTGAGAATATTCTGACACGTTTTTGTGCGTGAATTCTGAAAAAAAAAATATGAGAACCAAAACCAACAACAATTTACCATTAATTAATTGTTCAAACGGTTGTTCAGAAAAGTTAGATACAATAAGATATGTACAAGTTGACCTATTATCTGTGGACAAATATTAATGATGGACATAATGGAAATATTACATACTCTCCCTCCAACTAACTTTACAGAAATAAGTTTTAAAAAATTACATTTAATCAAATTAAACAACATTGTTTAATTTGTTCTCTAGTACATTCTTAAGAAATGTAGTATACCATTGTGTAGTAACAGTAGTAATTACTTATTTTGAACATATACAGTATATACAAATCACAATTGTAAAACCGCTTTGAGACTCCGATGTGCAGTGAAAAGGCGGTATATAAATAAAGATTACTACTACTACTACTACTACTTACAAAAGAAAAACAACAATGAACAGGATACATAAAATAGCGGCCTTTACCTGCATTCATGCCTCAGTTCTCAGGACAGTCACAAAAAGGAATCAAACAAACAACTGCACAATTTAAAAGAGAAATTGCAGGAGCTTTCAGTCCTATGGTGACATCAGTGTGTCCACCGCTGACCTCTTTAGCCTCAGCCCATCTTTACACGGTCATGATAATTGAAAGAAAGATTTGAAAAGATGGCCTACACGGCTGAGTGAGCGCGGCTAAGAAGGGTATAGGTGGAACAGTGCATCAGTCCTCTGGCTCAAACACGTCCCGTATACTTGTGCACACAAAACAAAGACCGAGATTACTGTGGGAAACTCAAAGTGACACACTGCCCAGAGCGCTAGCACACACCAAATACCAGAGAGCGACCACTTGAGCACAAAAAAGTAAGAGCTGTATAAGCTATAAAGGAGAGGGCACATTAGAGATGGCTTCGCACAAAAGAACAGGCTTTCAATTACAGAAGAGACGAGGCCTTTAAAGGATGAACAGGGTTACCCTCCAGGCGGTTTCTGGACATGGCAAACATTTATTATCAAGAGAATCTATGAAATAATCAGATGCACTTCAGGGCTATACACGGTGAAGTATTCAAAGTGAGGGCTGACTTCTTACTCAACTTTATTCAAAATTATACTATGGCAAGGCAAGTTTATTTGAAAAGCACAGTTTATATACAAGGCAACTCAAAGTGCTAAAGAAAACAAGTTAGAAGCAATCATACAAGGCATTAAATCATAAATAATTACAGTGCATTTGAAAGTGGAGTAACAATAAAATACCTAATAGTTGTATGCACAGCTCAACACAACTGTTTTAAGCTAGATTTGAACATTGTCAGAGAACACACGAAGAATGTTCAAGAGTTTAGTATGAATCTATGCTGCCTCCCGATGTTTAGGTCTGACTCCAGACCTAAACATCAGGAGGCCAGTCCTTGTGCTCCTCGGAGTCAAGAGTTTTTTCATATGGCACCAACATGTCTCGGATGTACTTTGGTGCGAGGCCATGGAGAGACTGGAGAGAAGCAGAGCTGTTTTAAAGTCTATTCTCTGAGCCACAGGAAGCCAGTGCAGAGACCTGAGGACTGGACCGATGCGATCATATTTCCTGGCTCTAGTCAGGACTCAAGCTGCAGCGTTTTGAATATACTGCATGGTGCTAAACCGAGCTAATCATTGTAAGAATCTGATATTAGTAACCAGAAATAAGTAAAGCTGATGGCAAAAAGGACAGACAAAAACTACACTGAGTTTACAATAAGTGTGAATCAGAGCAAAAGCTGTGTTTATTTCAGGACTCACCCAGTTCTAAATCAGTCTGCAAACAGTCCCTGCACTTGGATACTCTTTGTGAGTATCGTAGCTACAGAATAAAGTTGTAAGTGTAAGAATGGTCGAGTGACTACACACGGCCCAGGCCCTGGTGCTAAGGAGGTGATTCACACAACATCTGCTGGGACACAGGATAACGTCCTGGGCTGGGGGTCGTCCGCTCACAGGTCAGTGGAGGCAAAAGGAAAAAACAGCTGGCAGCAAATATGACCACATTAGAAGAGGGCAGCAGCTGACACAGTTATGTATGATGGAAGCAAAAGGCTATGCTATCGTGTCACCCGAGAGTCCAAGGACAAAGATGTGGCACGCTCTGCTAGTAGGAAAAAACTTGCATTCATTTACACATGGTCACGGCATGTCTGATTAGACTAAATGCTAATGCTGAACTAATTTAAGATTAAGAGGAGATATTAAGAGAGAATTTTCAGGGTTGCATGACCAATAGAATAGAATAGAAGGCATAAGGAAAACACAACACAAGATAAAGGAACCATAAAAAATAAACTAACTGTAGAATAATAAGCACATATATAATCTTTAGCTTTAGCATATTTAAGAAGTTTGAAGTCTCCATCTTTAGCATAATAAGAAGTAGGTATAAAGTCTCAATTTTTAGCATAATACGAAGCAATTATAACATTCTTTAGATTCTAGTCCAAGAAATGTATAGTTGTATGTCTACATCTGTACATGTTAGCAGCATGAGGGTCTGGAAAAACACACATTCTGACATTATCAAAATTATTTGTGGACACATGGAGAGGACAGGTACATTTAAAACTACTTAGCAACTTACATAAACATGTCCCTCAACAAGAATTAAAACAAATGAAACATAATTATTAGTTTTGTCTTGAAAAGCTCATCAGTGCCGTAGAAAAAGGCAGGAGTTGTCGACAGAAGCAGACATAATACAATCATCACTCCAGTCAGACGGGGCGGACTGAAGCGCTGTCCTAATTGGGCCGTGTCTGTTTAATTAGTTGTCTAAAGTCATTCTGTTTGTGGACATGTGGCGCTTACTATCAACTCCTGATGGCCACAAAGATGGGCGCTTTCACACTCTGCCATTCACCATGAAAACAAATGTACGCATCCACAAACAAATAGCAAGTTTATATCCAAAGATGAATCAATACAAAATCAATCAATCTGTTTTGTCTGTTTCTATTTCATGGTAAACATTCAACCTTCATTCAACCTTTAAAAATATGGATCAGTCTTCCTAAAAGTGTGAGACAAGGCTTCTACTTCTAATCTGTTTAGCTGTACATACAACTGAAGGGTTGAATCTTCAGTATTTTGAATGCACTGTGATTATTCATGAATGTAATGCTTCTTTTCTTGTTTTCTTAAGCACTTCACAGCAAAAAGTGATGAAAAAGTAAAAATGTTCTCAGAATTGGCTAAATGTATCTTAATATGAGCACATTCAGACGAGATTAAAACAAGATTTGCCAATTGGACAAGCAAAATTATATTGTTTTATAAAGATTCAAGAAATGTCTCCCTTTTTTTTCAAGTTTTTGAAATTAGACTAAATAGCTTGTTCCATCAGCAAAACCACTTAAGCATTTATTACCTAATATGTCATCATTTTTTGCAGTGTATGAACTGAGCGATACACATAAACTTGCCTTGCCTCTTACCACTCAGTTGCCAGAGTGGAAAAAATAATTTTGCTGGGTTTGCAGGTTAAAATCTAAAACACAAAATCAAAAAGTAAGAGCTACTATATTAGTCATAACAATGAGAGGCCGCCAAGATCAAGGCCTCAAGAGCAGCAGCACCTCAGAGTTAGAACCTCAAAACATCCCATTACACTGAAAAGACAACTTAGTAAACAGAATTTTAACCCAGCCATTATGCAACATTGTGTCTAGGAGCAGACAAAGAGATGAGGAAGTGTTTTTTTTCTTTCCACAACTTCTTGACCTGAATATTCAAAACACCCCTGTGGCTCCGGACAAAGAAACAGGCAAACACGCAAGTTCAATGAGAATAAGGGCAACGACTTTCCTCCCACACAGCACAGTAACAGTTCATACTGTAATACTGGAAATATACAGTGACTTAAAAGCAAGAAATAATGTGGGAAAAAAACGTTTAATTTATATAACGGAGGATGGGGAAGGAGTTTATACGATTATTTTTCCTACTCCCGTTTTTATTTTATAGAATGTAATCTGTTGTGCTTGCTGGATTGTTGAGGTATTTTGTTGCATTACAAGGAAAAATGTAGCAAAATATAAAGGCTAAAGACTAATTTACTAATATACCTATTTCTGTATCACTGTAGAACTGTCTTCGACGCCTTTCCAAATCGAGAGCATGTACTGAATATGATCCAATAATGATAATAATAATTAACACTGGATCAGTGACCGGGAATAATTTAGAGAAAGATTAGTTTTAAAACAAAAACTATATTCTCAATTTTTGGACTCTGCTGCTTACAATGATTATAGTATTTGCACTGGCTACGTATTTTGATGACATTTTTAAACACTACTGATTAAGACAGGCAGCTATATCGTTTCAAGTAAAAGACATAAATGGTCGGTGTCAACACAAAGGTCTTATTTGCGCTCTGAAGCCTGAGATTTGCCTTGGGCACTGAATACTTTTCATGCTCAAGTCTAAACATGCCCTCCCCTTTTGCACAGGATGTTTCTCCGCCACTCTTCCACTGTATACAGATCTTTCTCTTTTGTAACTCAAGAATACCAGTCTTTTCCTTGCTTCAATGATTCATGCACATCTTTATATGGCATGGAAGAACCTTCAGCTATGGGCTTTATCATCTAGACACAAAAAATTGAGAAAGCACAAAATAAAAAGGCACTTACGATTTACAGAAGATGTGAAACATGTTCCGCAAGAGGCTTTTTTCCGAGCCGGCAGCTCAAGAACAAACCACTTGAGTTGGGATGGCATTCCTAACAAACGTCTGTGTGAGTGTGTGTTTTTCTGGACTATTTCTGACTGGCTGGTAACATGGCTGGAGCCTCTCGGCGTTACACCACACTTCTCCCAAAGGATGTCTGCTCGCTGTTGCTACTACACACCTCTCTCCAAGGCAACAAAAAGACCGCACTCGAAATCACAAAGGAGGATATTGTAAAGCATTACATCTAGAGTCAAAAAATGCATCGGCAGCATGTGCAAAAGTCTCATCCAAACATCAAAAAATGAAAAGGTACATCCATAGCGTTTTCTTGGTGAAAGTCAGATAACCTCTCCATTCTTTCGTTTCTGCTGTCCCTGACCTTAACTTGCAATAATATAGATCCCACGTTGGCAGCCAGATACTCCTCCCAGTAGCAATGCTGAGATATGGTCCACCCCATGCAACACGCTGTGGGAAATACCGGGCTGTGCAGGAAAAGGAAGGAGGGAGAACAAGAATGGACAAAAGTGTGCAAAAGCTAGTGACCAGTTAAGGTTCAGGGAGGAGACGCACACTGCCAGATGTTCTCACACAAGAGAAGGCTGATGTCATTGGAGAGACATGCCTGTCAGTAAGTGAACAGTTCTATTTGCGGTGCTTCAGCTCTAAAATCACAAATACCACAAGGAAAATGGCCCCTCTTTAGAATGACCGAAGACAAATTATCTAAATTACATGCTTTGGGGATTTATATGTATGGCTGACAAATAGGCCAGGAAAACAGAAGCAGTTTTCGAAAGTTTTGTCCAAATCTTTTCCCATTATTCGGAGACGCTAATTGCCTATACACACAATTCTAACCTGATAGTTTGTTCTTTAGATGAGAGGAATTAGTACTGGACTAATTCAGACCAATGTGTACCAAAGTTTTATTTGTGCTTGTACCCCTAACTGTTAAATTCTAAGCCATTTCTCTACAGTCCAACAGAATGTATCGTGTGTCCCCTCCTCGTAAACAATAACCACATCCACCAGCACTAGACTTTACATTGTTGCTCTATGTCACTGTCAATGTCAATGCCAAAGTCACCAAAACATTTAGACTGGATTATCTAAGGGGATTCTGGGGTTAAGACCCATTAATCCATCACACTCTACTCCAAACTACTCTATGCAGGGTTTATACTCCAAACTTAACTCAACTTTGATACTTAGAATGATAGAATTGTGTTACTTTTATTTACTGTTAATTGTAATCAAATTGTTAAAAAAAACTAATATTTATACAACATATACTAAATAACTCTAATAGAGGTGAACCAAATATGCCAAAAATAGTGAACATACATGGGTCTCTATGTTTTTTCATTGAGAACTAAACTAGTGCAAGTTTAACATTTCTATACTAAAGGAGTGAGTTTTACACTACTTTCTTATGTTGTGCAATACTTGAATCTCTCTCTATATCTTTTACAGGCCTGTTTTGACTCCAACAACGTCTCGCTCTTTGCCCCTGAATTTCAGATCTGTTTTAAGAGTTATTTTTCTCTCAGCGTTACAGACAGAGATTGTCTGCTCTTATCATTCAAACAAAGGTCC
Organism: Knipowitschia caucasica; assembly: GCA_964034765.1. Lineage (NCBI taxonomy): Eukaryota > Metazoa > Chordata > Actinopteri > Gobiiformes > Gobiidae > Knipowitschia > Knipowitschia caucasica. Next base: position 9,208,592 of record OZ035823.1, on the reverse strand, counting down.
ACACCTTGTTCTTTCGAGGCCTGGTTAAAGTTTAACTACAAAGCCACGGCGAATACCCGACAGACAAAACACACACTGGGGATTTCCTCATTCTACTGCTGCACTTCATTCTATCTCATTCCACACATCGCAAAGTTGTTCAGTGCAAAGATCTATCATTTAACTAAAGTAATTATGTGGTTAATACAGTGCTGTGTCCGAAAACAGGAATGCAGCATGCAATCTCCAAATCTGTATTATTTATAGAAAATGGATCTGAACAATGGTCTTCTGTTGCTTGAGTCATGCGGCAGCGTGACCTTTACATTGCACATGTTTGGGTGTGTGCGGCTGGGATTTCTCACAATTTTCCCACACAAAATGTGCGGTGATAGTGAAAAGTCAAACTGAGCCACAGAAAGGATAAGAACAAGGTGAGTGCCAGAGATGCAGGACATGTTTTTGTCCTCTGCATGATATTTTAAAATAAAAAAAATCCTAAAAATAGAGCAGCTAATTAATTCCCACTTTCTAAATGTGATGAGGCCATGAAAGAGGAAAAAAAACACTAGGGTCAACTACATTTATAGACATTTATCAACATTGGTCATCTGCTCCTTACAGACCAAAACCAATGTGTTTTCTGTTTTGTTTCTTGTCTGATTTTCTGATCTGTGTTGGCAAATGGTAGTGTAAAGTCCTCTGAGATAACTACTGTTGCGATTTATGACTATACAAGAATTAATTGATTTGAATTAAACTGAACTAACAATTAATTTATATATTGTTTATTTGGTTGGTACAGTGCATACGCCAACCAAATAATCATGGTGGAAAAAGCCTCTGTAACAGTGAAAGTAAAGTTCTGAGGCTGCTCTACCCTTCAGGACTTTAAAGGATTACAGATAATTAGGCTGTCTTTAGGACGTTTCATTGCTACGGAAAATCAATTCACCATTGAATTGTGTTTATAAAAACCTAAAATAATATAAAAAGTTGGATGCTTGGATTACTCATTAACCTGGCGATCCCTGTACATATGAACGCTCTTGCAGATGGGGGTACTGTCCTGAACTCACGGCTGCTTACACCTGCACACTGTGAACCCCATTATTGGCACGACTCCGGTCTGTGACTCATGCAGCTGCCGTGATGCTGCGGTCTCACAGAACACACTCAGGACTAAACCAGGACTAAACCAGGGCTGGATAAGAGACCAGATAGGATACCAGAGACGTGATCCAGAGAAGAGAAACTGGAGATAGTTTGAAATGGAAGGGCAAAGAATGAGAGATTGTTTTGGTAGGTTTTCATATTTGAGTCAAAACAGGCCTGAAACAGATATAGAAGATTCAAGGATGAATGCATGTAAGTTATATTTATTTATAGCAATTTCAAAGACCAGAGTCACAAAGCGCTTTACAATTGTTGTGGGGCATTGTTCTCTCACTCCACACAGAGATGAGAGGAGGCGCATGCCAGACCTACAGTACATGTTTTTAGTGGTAGGAGAAATCGGAGCACCTGGAGGAAACATACACAGACACAGGGAGAACACCCAAACTCCACAGAAGAGTCCTGGAGGTGGAAACGAACCCAGGACCAGGCTCAAGCACTAACCGAACCCTAACAGAGGAGTGGTCAGGGATCTCACCAAGGAACCAATGATGCGCTACACATTTTATGAACTATGAAGTGCTCAGCCAGTCCCCGCCAATAAGTGTGTTCCATAATTTTTACAAACTGACTTCCTTCACGCGGTACAGGGTGGTGACTGGGAGGTTTGGAGTGAATGTTCAAACCACAGTCTGTCAGTATTTGTGGGGCTATTATGCTCAAAATTCCTCAAGCATCACTTTACCAGATGTATATGACAACAAAAATGTTTGTAAACTTTTGGAAGGCCAGAAGCTCAATTACGCAGAATGTTTGATGGGTCTGATATCCCTGTTCTGCCTCGCAAGAATGGATTTTTACATCTGCATTGGCACCAGACTGCACACGATGCCCTGGTGAACGCCGTTACTTAATTATTCAGGTAGGTGTATCATTATCACTATGGTTATCAATTAACCCCTATTACACGTTTTATTATAGGCCTATTGTTACATTTTAAAGCTAATGGCCAATCCAATGCTTTCCACACATATTGGAAAAAGTGTTTGCATTTCAGTTTTGTGACAAAGATGCATTTTGATGCCAACATTTCAATTGAAAAAGCTTAATTGACAAGCAAATATTTTTCCAACATAATGTCTTTCAAAGCAGACTTTTTTGTTGCGGGACTATAATTTTTTTCCATTTTGACTTTTACTTTTGATTTGCTTTGGTTTTACTTTTAAATTGCGGCCATTTTTGTATGTACAACTACTGTTTGGTTTGTGTGCGAGAACAGCGGAGTGTGCTATTGTTCCAACAGCTGTATGTGGATTAGAACCAATCAATCAATACAAGTATTACTATTCAGCAATAATAGAGTGGCTTATAAGCAAACCTGAAACCTGTTTGTGAAGCATCAGGGAACTCCGCTAAAGTTAACCACCAACCTGTTGCAAAAGCCACCACTTGCCCAAACCAAAATGGCCACAGAGGAATGGAGCAAAAATAATGACTCCTTACAGTACATTCCAAACAAGCTTCGTCAAGTGTCTTTTGAAGTGACAGACAGGTGGTCGACAAGGATCAGACGGCCATTAGGAGACGAGTTTAGCAGTTAACTGAGAGTATAATGTTTCATCCAGTCCCAGATAACCAGTTATAATAAAAAACATGAGGCATACTTGGAGTTATGCTTTATTTCTCTATAAATAATTATGCTATAAATAAGTTATAAGTTCTATAAACGAGACCCATGGACCTTTTGGGAGGGGGTCAAACTGGTTGAACAACAAATCTAATTCATGAAGGAGCACACAGCACAAGATAAGTGACCCATAGCTATACTAACTAAAATAAAACAACATCTCTAACTCTAGCATCAAATAGTCAGTCAGTTTGCTGGGAGAAGTATGGTAACTTGAGCACTATCCTCTCCTCCTTCCTACTTTATCTACTTTATCTGTTTAGCACTTTTAGGATTCTGACTGTAGTTTGTTCATTGCTATTCACCCGTTGTCCCATTGTCTGTTTCATGGTACGATGACGGGATCTCTGAGCCTGGCCTCCTCCATCTGCACCTGCGGACAGCCCCGCCCGACCCGCCTGGGAGTGCTTCGGTCCTGCACCGGACCTGTCCACGTTCAGCGGCCACTGGTCCACGTCCTGTAGCTAGCTTAGGTCCTAGATCATTAGCCTGTCCGTCCGGAGGAGCGGATCCCTTTCTCATATGGGTCTCCCTCCCTGTGTGCTCCCCAAGGTTTCTCACTTTTTCCCACTGGGTTTTTTAAGAGTTTTTCCTTGTCGATGCAGGAGGGTCTTGTTGGACGGTTAGTGTCCAACAGAAAGGATTGGTGATGATCAGGACACTTTAGCATTCTACAACATGTATGGACATTTTCTTCTGTGTGTGCTTTATATTCTCCATGTGTTTTGGCTGTTGATTCTCTGACCTGTGTTGGTGATTTCAATGGTTTTGTTAAGTCCTCTGAGATGACTTCTGTTGTGACCTAGGGCTATACAAGAATAAATTGTATTGTATTGTATTGTAAATAACAAGTATAAAATCTCTATCTTGAAAATAATAATAATAAAAAAGAAGTATAAAAACGAAGACCTACATAATAAACTAAAAAGGTGATAAAACTATGTATTGTATTAAAATCAACCAGACCCACAGGTTATAAATCTCCAACGCGCGGTCTGAGCTTCCTTTCCTTTGAACCTGCTAAGAAGTACAGATGATAGGTGAGAACCCTTCCTTTGCTTTGTATTAAAATCAAGTTTTAAATTATAATAATTTATTGACTCTACTGTGTTTTCATATCTAAATGTTGACTGTTGGTTTACTTCTATCTCCAAAAAAGCAGTGCATTCTGTCCGTGTCTCCCTCATGGGTCCTGTGGGTCTAGCCCTAGCCCTTTGCTTTGGATCAAATGCCCCGCTCCACTTCATCAGGACTCACTAAAATCAATGGACGTCACACAATGGCATTCTATGACACAGTAATTACCCGGTATTGTGTTGCAACAAAAATAAAATTATATGAATTACAATACTAAGAAATCTTCTTGGCTAATTGAACAGCCATTTTAGACATAACACTATGAATTATAGTATTTTATAATGGCATCATAAGATTTTATACTAGATCTGAGATCAAAATCAACAACTGCTCAGAAAATCACACTTTTATCCTGTTTGTGATTTTGTTCAGTATCGATACTTTAGGAAATCTTTTTTCAATACTAGTAATGATTAACATCTGACTCACAAACACAAAGCAGCCACACAAAGCAGTAGCACTGCCGTGTCTTTTGGTGCAGATCAAAATATCAAAGATTATAAAGCACTTTGTTACATAAGTGGAGACAGGCATGCAATTGAGCATGAGGAAAAGAAGAATGAATGCAGCGTAAAGGATTTAGTTGAATTATACCCGAACAAAACTGTACACTTTCATAACAAAATATTAGAAATATACAACAAAGCATACTGACCTAAGTTCAGTACTAAACATACATGTGACATGTTGTGACATGTGACATACATGATCTGTGTGGTCATTAGTCACACATTGGATTGAACCACATGACCTCATGTCTTTCCCAAATCTACTAATATTATTACAGACTTGTTTTTGTTAATTTACTAAAAGATCAAATGTGGACCAAACACTGTGGTACTACTACATTTGGAGTGATGTGTCAAACTAATGACTAATCTTAGAAGCATATTAAAATATTTACAGTTGCTCATTAAGTTTTAGATAAGATGAAATAAGATCAGTTAAAATTAATTGGTTTGACTTGGAGAGTAGCAATAACACATTTGAAACAAGTCTAATTCTCCCAAATAGAGCTCTATGACATTAAAGGCACAGATAAACCATGGTTGTTTGCACACTTCACATATATATGTGTACAAGCACATCACTCATGCATGTAAGCAGATACAGAGGTCCACGCCTTGGGCTGCAGGTGGGGGGTATGGGGGGGTCCCCATCACACTGGTCTGAATACAAATCATCCTGACAGAAATGCTCCTTGTTGAGCATAAAGCAAGGGGAGATGAGTTTTGTTTTGAGAATGATACCTGCACCTGAGGAGCCAAAACAGTTTCACTTCGGTGAAAAAACAATAGATAATATTTAATGATGATATAAAAAGCTGGTTGATTCCTATTAACTCTCAATATCCTTGGGCCTCAACAACAGTTTTAATGTTATGTTGCTTACAAGGAAAAAAACAACTTAAATAACACGGTTTGATGAATTTGTTATCGGTTTGCTGTGATGTTTATTGGAATCTGTTCGTATCAAGTATCGAGAGATACAGAAAGCAATGTATTTACATTGGCGTCGGTCATGAAAAAGCTGAGTTGGTGCAACCCTAACATAGAACTCTCCTGATGTATGACAGTTGATAATCCAAGTTTAGATCTTATTTGGACATACTGACACTACACAACGTTTACATTCTTTGTTCAGGAGAAATCCTTGCTTGACTATTTTTCAACAGGTTTATGGAAAAAAAAAAATTGACTAAACAATCATCAAGAACATTTATCTTAATTTCCTCCACAGTATTAAAGCACTAAGCATGCAAGACCAAATGAGGATCTGACCTCACAGACTGGCCTGGTCATCTGATTTGTGTTAACAGGCTGCCATAAGTCACAGAGGCAGTTTTGTGTAATGCCACTACATCTAGGACACTATCGGAAATTGACAGACAATTTCAGATTGACATTTTGCGCTGGGAAAAAAAATCTCCTTGAAGGTTAAAATAAATGTCAAGAGTCGGTTGGTTATTAGTTGAAGGGTCCTTTGTGAAAACTATGAAATAAAGAAGATCGGGTTGTGGATAGTTCACAGCGGACAGGGAGAAATGAAACCTTTGATGATCACATTTTAAAAATCACGGCTGAGAAGGCTTGACCAACCCAGAAACTCAAGCAAATCGCACACAATAGGATCGACTGAGATGTGAGATGCAGGAAAGACTCACCAGGCATTGTCAGAATTGTCCTATGCGACCCAAACCGAGAAGAACCAGGCGGATGTAACAGACTGCGCGGCGTGGACAGAAATGTCAGAAGAAGCACTGGCTGTTCTCAGGAAATCATTTGGTCCTGTTGCAGATGCAGACAGCTCAGGCAGTGCCAGCGTCCTGACTCCTGCCTCTCAAAGCTGCTGCTGCTGCTGCTTTAAGGAGAGGGGTGGAGAAAAGCAGCTCCCTCTATCCTTTCTCTATCAGTCCAGCACACTTCCTGTCTATCCCCAGAAACAAGACACAATCTCCAGTATTCCCAGATAATTCGGGGAGGGGGGTTAAAAAATGAATCAAGTTAAAATTCCCTGGCATTAAAGCATTCTTCCCCTCTTCCTAATCTCGGCTTCTGTTGCTATAAGAGTAGACACAGCACCTCCCATCTGTGTGTCCTAGTCCTGGGAGGAGTCTGCAAATGCCGTTCATGAAGGGGGGGTTGGGGGAAATCACGTGTGAGCTTGTGTGCAGTGCAGCCTAGCTTAGCCCTGCCCCCCTGTGTTATCCAGTGGGATTGTGTGTGCTCTTTGTCCTGTCAACTGTGGAGCTAGTATTTGCTCTTATTGTCAAGTGATGGTCCTCTGTTGTTAGGGCATGGACACTCAAGCTGTGCATGCCATTTTACTCGGGAAAAAACGGGCTGCAATTTGGCCAAGTGACTACAGAGGGAGAGAGAGAGGACTCAGTGGCGAAACTGGAATTTTTAGGGGGGAGGGATTTGATACGCTCAATCTGATTTGGAATTGGTCGCCTGGCCGGGGTGAAACTGAGGCTATTTCCAGTGTGTGTCCCCTGCCGGAGTGTATATAGAGACACATGGGGATAAAAGGCCAGTGCAGAGCGGGTAGATAAGGTGGAACAGCTGGAGAAACCCGGTCCACCATCCGCTAATCTGCTCCCAGTGAGCGTCCGCAGTGATGTCACCAGATATGACATCACCTTGTGCACTAACAGATGATACACGGCACATCGGGGGCCATAAAGGCGAACTGATCGGGCTACGTGTGGAGGAGGTGCACGCGCATGTTTCATTGGCGAATCAATACCTTCAGTGACTTGCAAGTAGTTCCCAGAATCAGTACTTAATCAAAATTTCAATTTCAAAAAGTGGTTATATGTTGTTGTTCCACTAAAACTGTTAAAACTGACCCAACTGTTTGCAGAACAGGATTGAAAGTTCCCAAACTTGCCTCGTGCAACATGGCATGGACAAAACCCATTCCATCCTCAGGCTATAATATTCCACATTATAGGATTGAAAGTAGGGATGTAAATCGGCGACCGGTTAACCGGTGGTTGACCGTCACAGCGTTAACCGGTCAAAGCTGTCGGTTAAAAAAGAGAAAAAGGGGAGAGGGGAGGTCTCTTAATAACGCTATTTTAAGCCCTATTTGCACGGTGTGACGAGCGGGTCTGTATCTATCTGTGTGCGCCCATGTATTATAAACTCCGGGACGACTCTCACGCCGCACGAGCCACATATGCACGCGCACACACACACACACACACACACACACACACTTTCCCCCTCTCCATACGTAACATCCACACGCATCATCTCTCCCCTCTGTTACCGTCAAAGTTGCACACTGGCGCGGGTCAGAACTACATTGGAGCTTACATTTACACACACACACATATACATACACACACACATACATACACACACACATACATACACACACACATACACACACACACACCCACACACACACATACCGGTCTGTCGCGCTCCTCTGTGTCACGGAGCCCAAAGGATTCGCGCAAATACGCGGCTCCAGTCAAACCACATGGGACATGTTTGTGTTTATGGTCCTCGGGATCAGCTCCACACACATCACTTGTATTTAAACTTTTGTGAAGACCTGTGAGACGCGGCTCGTCACTCGCTGCTCTGACCATGTGAACGAGCCGTCGTTTGCTGCTAGAAAGTTTTGGTATTAACCCGCAGCACAGCAGAATGGGAAGATTAAAAAAGCAGTTCTCTGTGCGCAAAGGTGCCGGAGCTGTTGCGGGTTTGGGCGCCGCTGTCTCAACTCTGATCCAGTAGAACGCAGAGCTGCACTTATGAAAAGTACGCGGCTCGAAATGGCTGTTATTTCAAAGAACGTGGTGGACTATTTTAAACTACGCGGTTAACCGGTTTCAACCGGTTAATGAGGCTCGGTGGTCGGTCATGAAAATTCATAGTTTTTTACATCCCTAATTGAAAGTATTCTAGTGAGGGGCTAACAGGAGTGTTGTTATACTATTGTTGTTATACATGCACACAGACAACACTAGAAGACTAGAGAGAGCTTACTTTACTTTCACTTGAACACAGCAGATGACCAGAGAGTGCACAGAGCCAGCAGCTCACATGGTCCAGACTTGGGCCAGACAAAAACCTCGAACTAAACCTGACAATCGGGAAGGGAACCAACAGCCTTTATGGTGGGTCACATTGCTGATGGATCAATTAACATCTTCTGCCTCAGGGTTCTTGTCTCCCACCTCCCATTACATTCTCGGACATTGGATCAACCGGCCTTTTCTCGTAACAGCTGCATTTGTGTGAGTTGTTGTCTTCAACCACCAGCTGGCTAATAATAATGGTTGAGATGTCAACTTTCTAAAGCAATCAAAGTCGTGTTTGCCATCGTGAGGGCCCTCATGTGGAAAGCAGACAGTGGTGAGTGAGGTGAACGTTTGGAGGTTCTGCAGAAGGCAGACAGTCAGAAAGTCAGGCTGGATTTAAAACCTTAAATGTTTGTTTTTAACTAGGTCAGACGCAGTGCTGTATGGCCACATAACGCCCTCTCTCACTCACTTTCCCAGACTTTACCTAAGGGCTATATGGGAAAGACTACCAGAAAATATTTATACAGCGGTGCATACTGAGAGCAGAATTTCAGGCATATAGAATATTTTATAAATTAAATCACATATGGGCTTAGGAATATACTTCTCTTTGAACATGCATACTTACAGTGAATGTATTTTCTGTTAGGTCACATTTATCAACTGTAAGTAAAAAATAATATAAGATAACCTTTATTTATTCTCTTTATTAAGAGAACCTTTATTCATCCATTTATTCAATGGATGGATGGATGGATGGACAGTGGGGAAATGGTGGTTGGACTTTTAAAAATAAAAGAAAGTAAATGAAGTAAATGAAATGTGTTGCATAGCACAAAACATGCTCCACCTGTTGAGAAACTTCAGGCAGAGATAGCTGAAATAATACTTAAGTTCTTGGAAAATATTCATATTAACACATTGAACATGTTCCATTTCAGCATCCCACAGTAGACTACCTACAGTGTAATTGTATGAATATTTGGCTAATGAATGAGGCAGAATAGGTAAAAAGGACAAGGATGAATGAATGTTTGCATGCTTACTGAGCAGTCCTTTAGAGGGATGTGCAGGACACTGCTTTAATGCGCCTCTTGGTATTCCTGTCATGCCGAAGGCACTATCCATTACAGCTCATTACCTCAGAGGGATGGAAAGAGAAAAGACCCAACTCCAGCAGGGTTAAACCACGACACAGCCATCTCAACCTCTGCAGAATCTTTGATTTCAAGACAACCATCTAGTAATAATGCATCAGTGTGTCACGGGACAACACCTCATGATTACAGAAATAGTCGCCACAAGACAAAAGAAAATGAGACGCAATGATTGCATTTACATATGGAGTCAGACTTTTTACATTTGAATATCATTTCAATTGTGTAGCTGGAAGGGGAACAGAGCTGAACTGTTACTTGTGTGTTATTACTTGTAATAAACATAGAATTTTGTGTATGAAAATATGTTGAACACAAATCTCATCTGCCAGTAGCCTTAAGCCTTTGAAAAAAGAAACCTTGGAAGAATAGTGTAACAACATAATAAATATTAGATGACACATCAATACAGGTAAATTTGACTCAAAATAATAAACAGCACATACACTTACAGTACACAGTCTAGTGTTGCAGCAGTGGGTAAAGCTACCGCTTACATCATATCGTTACCAAAAGTGCTCTGTTTGGTTTACACCGCATGTCTCGCTGTCCTAATGCATAACAAATGAGAAAGCAGGAGGGGAAGTTAAGCCAGCGCCAAGAGAAGAGCAGAAAGATGGACTCTTTTCCACTAATTACATCTCTGTGACCGTGTCTCACCAACAGACAATTATATAATATCTGAAAGCTGAGAGCCCACAAACAAGACAATGCTTCCACACAGACGGCAAAAAGACTTGTATAGAAGTCGAAAAGGAATCTTGATTAACCTACTGTAGCTAAGATCTTTGTTATCATGTTTTCAGTCATATTTTTTTTCATTCAATGCAGAAAAAACATAGCATCAGAACCAGGTGGCGGCTGGACAGAGTCAAATGGGAACAATGTGTCACACTCTGCCATCTGCTAACATCTCTTGCCTCTCAGCAAGAAGGTCCTGGGTTCGAATCCCGGTTGGACCAGGGCTTTTCTGAGTGGAGTTTGCATGTTCTCCCCATGTCTGCGTAGGTTTCCTCCGGGTGCTCCGGTTTCCCCTACCACTAAAAATATGTACAATAGGTCTGGCATGTGCCTCCTGTACTGGCACCCCCACTCCCAAAAATAACAATTGTAAACCGCTTTGAGACTCCGATGTGCAGTGAAAAGGCGGTATATAAATAAAGATTACTTACTACTACTTACTGTTGACAGAGAAAATGTCAGTATGTGCAGGTGAAGATGTAAAGGTACACAAGAACGAGGTGAAAAAGAAAGAAAGCTGGATATTACATCTCAACCACCTGGGGAATGTTTAGAGAATTTAATAACTCTAAATGTCATCACTTTATTGGATTTATGGATGGATGTCTTCCTCTACTCTATCACTGCTCGCTATCCATTTTCTGCACACACACACAGTTTCCCGTTCTCCCACCTCCAACAATTACTAGAGCGTCCCCAATAGTGCACTTTTATGGAAACGTGACAGGAGGTCCTGTATTGACGTTCCTAGTTCCAGCTGTGGGCAAATATGTACAAGGCAAGCTATTACCATCCGTACACTGTCTTGTATGGGCATGGAATGTTGCACAAGGTGAATATGGTGTTATTGTTTGACAGCATGCATTGAATGGAAAATGGTATGTCTGTTGCCAAGTACTTCACAACGGCCCAGCTATTTGAAACATGATTGTAATGTAATGGAAACTTTGATGTCTAATAACACAATATCGTATTACTACAACAGCTAGATTTTAACATCACCACTGAAGTTACCTTCTAAGACAGGCTCTGGGTTCGCTCATTCATTACAATAGGAAATCAGAGCCAGAATCAAACTAAGAACAATATAACAGCTGACAAAGAGAAGCAAACCCGGGGAAACATGGAGGTGGTGCCATTACACACAATAGCCAGTAGTTAGTAATAACTAATCGACAGAATTAATAATGATGCATCGATTATTTTACAGCCCTTTTTGGACACTTAAAGATGCTTCACATGTCATTATCCATTCACTTCATACACAGTGGTGATAAACTACCACTGTGGCCACAGCTGCCCTCGGGCAGACTGACAGAAGGTACCAACATCCGCCACCAGCCCGTCCAGCCACCATTTTTTGCCATCGCTGTTTTTTTACATTTAGATTGTGTTCTGAATAAAGATCTGAATTTTCTGGTCACATAATTGACATTTTCTGGTAATGGAATGTCAACTACAGAGCAAATCCATCATAAATGATTAAACAATATATTGTGATTGCAATTAATTGATTCAGCTATTTTGAACAGTGCGACTTCAAACGTGTGCATTGGTGTACAATAATTGAGATGCATTTCTAACTGTACTTTGTTGAAAGTTTCCATCATTGGTCAATAGAGAAGGTCTGATGATTTGAGATTTGGTCACTCTCACACAAACCTCTTGTTCGATGTAGCACTTAATAAAACCACAGCTAATTGATGCATGCTGCAGACTGAACAGATTGTTTGACGCGAGAAGAGACTGTCAACAAACAACACCAGAGATAAACTATGCAATAGTTGTGCGATTCTGCACACTTCACTCATCGGCTAATTCACACACTGCTAAGTATCGAGAATTATAACGCATCCCTGCAATGTTACACAAGCAGTGCTCCATAAAAATGTATGAGTCATTGGCAGGAGCTGCTGGAACCCAAATACAGACAACTCAAAAAGCATAGGAGGAGTACAATGACAGGCAAAGGAAGTTGCGTCAGTGGTTTTAACATACATCCCCAGCAATTAAACAGCTCCAGAGATCAGTTCTGTGCAGTATCTGTTTTCCATTGGTTTGTTGTTGATGAGATCACTTGGCTGCTAATCTGTCCTTCCTCCTGTCGTGACTGGTTTGTTGACATTGTATATTTGGAACTGATTATGACGAGACTGCATGACAGGGCTATAATTAACTATTATCATCTCAATAATTGTTTACCTATTTTGATTTAATGATTAGTTGTTTGGATCGATCGAACTCAATTTCTTTTCATTCAGACATCAGAGAATTATCTGATTCTAGTTAAGGTTCAAGAAACAATTAATTGGTTAAAAAATTAGTTGACTACTATTACAATAATTGATTTGTCAACGTTTTATTGTGGTCGTTCCCGCCCTATGGACCTGGACCTATGAGCGTTTATGTGTGTTTTATTGTTTGTACAAAATAAACAAATGAAAATGAAGAACAAAGAGAGATCACTTACTTAGAACCTAACAACAGATGCCTAACAACAACAGGAATATTCAAACATATTTAAACTTAAAACTATTGTAAAATATGCTTCAAATCTTACATAAACATTTTTAACATCCTCAACCAATTATGCTGTTGTGTTGCTACTGGCATTGCTTCAGATAATCACCAGATATCGAGTTGTGCAGACATCTTGTTTCCTAGACTTTTCTGTAAGAATGCACAAATGTGTTTTGTTGGAGGTCGTACAGGTCACAGAGACAGAATAATTGTGTATATGCGAGGGCAATTATTATGTGTTTAAGATGTGATTATTTTTCCTCCCCTCAATCATACTCTTATCCAAAGCTACTCATTTGTAAAATAAAAAGAAACAACAGAATGCATCTTGTATACTTATGAGTAGCTATTCAACATGATTGCAGAGGCAGTGGGTTTGATTAATGCAGATGAATATTTCATGCCGGACATCCAGCTGCTGCTCATCTGCAGGTCTGCCTCCACAGGAGATCGCCTCGGGCTGCACTGCCTAACAATGTCACATATACAGTCAATGAGCGCCTTGGGGAGACTTTCACAAGACAATGTCCACTTTGAATCATCTGTACCTGCAATGTGTGGGAGGGAGGAAGGACATGCTGCCCCCAAAAATAAAATAATGGTTACTGTAAGTGAGTGGGATGTGTGCAGATTTCAAATCGTCCAAACAGGAGATTTAAAATGACTAATTTCTTCTATGCGCCATGTTTGGTACTTTTAACTACTGCTTGCAAGTATTCAATTTCGGTATATTTGGAGATAGGTAAATATGCAGATCTAATAGTAACACTCAAGTTCCAGCCATCAGACAGATCCAGGTGCAGCCTTAAATGTCAATGATCAATGAAACCAAACACCCATTCACACACACAATTAAAATAATAATAACTAACTAATAACTAATTACTTCCATGATCTATGTTTGGTTCTTTTAACCATTGCTTGCATGTGATGTCCAAAAATTCAATGTCAGTATATTTGGAGACAGGAAAAATGCAGATCTTATAGCAACACTTTCAAGTACCAGCCATTAGACAGATTCAGGAGCAGCCTTAAATGTCAATGGTCAATTGAACTAGGGCTGTACGATATATCGGAAAAAAATATTGATATCGCTATATTGGTGCGTGTGCAATATCCATATCAAAAATATGTGCGATTAAATTAAAAATATATGTATTTGTTTATTAAAGACAACAAAACAGTGATTTGTCTTGCAATTGAAATTTTAGGTGAAAAATATTGCAATAATATTGTTATTGCAATACTAAACACTCATATCGAATATTGCTCTAATTTCCAATATCATGCAGCCCTAAATTGAACCAATCACACACATTTATACACCAGGGTGAGTGTCTTAGCTGGTTTCACACCTGCCAACACCTGTCAGTAGAACTGGCCGCTAAACCACTGATACTGTATATATGTTGGGAGCAGGATTCTAACCGTCCATCTGAGCTTCTGCCACCCAGCTGGTACATTGCTGCTACCCGGTAATGTTATGTACTGGTAATATAAATATACAAATACAGAAAATAAATTCCTGCTTAAGACACACCAATTCACTTTGGCTTTCAACACCAGGTAGCAAGTTTAATTTTAATTTGTGTATAGAGATTGTTTTAATTATTTGTATGTGTCTATTATTATTGCTGTTTTGCACGTGTCTGCACTTTGGTAAGATGTTTTAAAATGTGCTTTACACATAAACATTGATTAATTGATTGATGAATCTGTGATGCAAAAAATTCCAATTTCCTATTCAACGTTTGCATTTTGTCAAGAGCAAACGAGCCACATTTCAGGCGTTTTACTGCATATATTGTGGGTGAAAGAAGGCAGGCTGGTGATGAGGATCAAATTGGAGAGTGGCTATGTCTGAAATGGAGAGAGCGAAGTATGGTTAGATAGATGAGGTAATGACAGAGTAGAGGCAGTGGTAAAGGGAATGAGAAAAGACAGCGGGACAGAGGGGAGGAGGGGGGCGATCTCATTTGGTCCGACTGCACTGGTTGAAAAGACCTCGCTGTGTTCCGCGCTCAACAATTTCCAGTGTTCCCTCGTCATGACATGACAGTGACATTAACGCCTCATTAAAAGCTTGAGGGACAGGAGAAAGTTCATCAAAGAGAGAAACATTTACTGTGGCAGATTCCCAGTAAAACCGGATAACTCAATTATTCTTTTGAAATTGCTATACAAGAGTTAACAATTATTATATAATGATGCAATAAATGCCATCTTTGTGGAACAGAAAGATTAAAATCCATGCTTTGGAAACATCTTATTGCAGACAATTAGAAAATACATAGGGCAGAAGATTGTATTGACATATACTGTATTGTGATACTTCTTGTCAATACTGGGCTTTGCTTAGGGAGGCCACAATACAGCAGCTTTTTCAATTCTGACACCGATATGGATTTTTTTAGGCTTTCAATGTCTGCTGTGACGAGAAATACTATCACGACAAATAAAAGGGCCAATCAGAATATCGGCTCAAGCGATTACATAGGACCAAGACATGAACCAAGCAAAGATATTCTACTTTTTCTGTTATAATGAGAACCTAATTGTGGCTTAATATATTAGGCATAAACCAAATAGATATAAAAGAGGATATTTGATGACACTAAACAGTTACAAGATACATAAGTCACATGTACACCAAGTACATGTTGGGGTGTCCAAACTTTGTAGAAAGTGGGCCACTTTAGTTATCCAGACTTGTCTAAGGGCTGACAACCCTGATTGTAAAACTGTTTTGACTGGATTCAGGCTGTTTGAGGCTTTAAAATAGGGTATGACATGTATAATATTAGCACTACAGCAACATTAGCACAATTTTGCGACATAATCACAAACAAAAGTAAGTAAATACAAATAAAATGAACAATTTGATTCTACATTGGTTGAGCTTAAGTTGGGTGGATCACACTGGATAACAAAGTGCCTCAATGGTTACTTTGTGTTGGAGAGGCAGAGGGCCAGTTAAAATGACAAAGTGGGCCGCATTTGGCACTCAGGCCTTTGCTTGGACATGCCTGTGTTAGACTATGGATTATGCCACATGGATTATTCTAAAACAGTCTTTGTATATGTATTTGTAGATATCTGGGACTTGGAGGTAAAAGTGTGGATAAGCAGTGGCAAGACAAACAGTATGTGTGTGTTTGTGAGTGTGTGTGTATATGGAATAGCATTTCTTACTGTAGTTTGTTTGCTAAACTTTACATTGTGTTGTATTGTTGAGCATGTCAGCCATCATTGTATCAAAGGAACCCCTCGAAAAAGAGATATCCTTAAATAAATAAATAAAACAAAAACATACACGCACACAAGGACACGGTAGGGGGCCCTCAGCAGGAGGCCTTCTCCTACTTGGTGTTGGCAGAGGGGATTCACAGACGGAGAGCGAGAGAGACAGGCATAAAGCCTAGCGTACATCGACAGAGAAACTGGGGACAACTAGTTGCAAGGCGGCTTTTGGCAACTGAGAGGAGATGGTGGGAGATGATCAGTTGCCAAAATCGGTCGATGTGCGCGCTCTTACAACTGGAGATGATCAGTCGGTCTCCAGTTTCAGTCAGTTGCCCGTGTTCTACTTTTCGGCAACTAGTTGTCCTCAGTTTCGGAGATATGACCCGATGTGCGCGCTCCATGCGCCGCTCCGACAACGTGTGTGTATTGTGTGTATTGCGCGCCCGCAACAGTTTATGTCAGAAAACACACTGTAGTTGAGGTCAGTTGCTGTCGATGTACGCGCTGTTATTCCCGAGACTGGTCTGCTACTGGGAGTTGCCCGTTTTCGTCAGATTGTCGATGTGTGCGGGGCAGCAACTCATATGCGACGGATATAATCAGTTGCCAGTCCGATGTACGCTAGGCTTAAGAATGTCACAATTATATAGTAGCTGTGACATAGAATACAAGTTAGGTGGTTGGTCACATACAGAGGGATGTGACTCTAAAAACAATATATAGAGCTGAAAACTCTCAGAAAAGTACAAACCAACAATGTCCAAGTGAAATAGTTTGTCTAAA
Organism: Knipowitschia caucasica; assembly: GCA_964034765.1. Classification (NCBI taxonomy): domain Eukaryota; kingdom Metazoa; phylum Chordata; class Actinopteri; order Gobiiformes; family Gobiidae; genus Knipowitschia; species Knipowitschia caucasica. The sequence continues at coordinate 9,191,686 of OZ035823.1, read as the reverse complement.
GACCAGTGATAGTTCAATATAGGGCTAAAACAACTAAATAATTTGAATTTTTTGTTTCAATTAATCTACTAATATATAAACTATGTGAAACTGTTGCACATCAACTGTTGCACACTGAACTAATCCACTGCTTGTAACTCACAAACTATTTTCTGCATGGTGCCAACAGGGCTCTGAAGACGTGACTGTCTGATTAAGCATTTAAGAAGCAAAAAACATAGTACCAACCCGTACCATTCTCTATACCCATGATTTGCCCTCTGGGGGGCGATATAGCCACAAAGCGTCACAGCCTCCAAGTGTACTGCATTTGTCAAAGGTAATGATCAATATTTAGTCCCATTTCAAATGATCAACTTTATGACATTTTATGATAATCCATCCCACAGAATTAAATAATAGAATAAAATCAATCAAAGCGTCAAGGCTGAGTAATTATGTTTCACCAGCTCAATAATCAACAAGATGTTGCAGTGCAGACCAAATCTCAAACTCATATTTAGTGCATGCCCGATGTAATTGCGATTGGGGGAAGCACATACCTGTCATTGTCCACACTTCTGAATCCTGGCAGCATCTGTCTGAAGCTGGAGTTGCGGTCCAGTTTGGGCTGACTCTTGGTGCGTTTTATGGAGCCCTTCAGACGCCGACTGAGGAAACCCTGATGGACAGAGAGAGATGCGGTGAGTACACGCTATTCCCTGTTGGTTTAGGAGGGCTGCCAATCACTTGTGCTCATTCTGGCAATGGAACAGAACCCTTAATGCAGTCATTTATGCCACACAAATGTACTTAGAGCAGATGTCAGGAGAAGTAGGGGGTAAGAAATGAATATAGATTTTTAGAAAGGGATTCGGTGGAGCAAGTCGCAACAAGGTCAAACACAACACACACAATGAATACCAAGCAAGTGGAAGAGTGTCGACTATATACACACACACACACAAACACACACACGCACAATCATTCCGCTTGTTTGTGCAAGTCATGTCACTCAAAGCAGCGATGTTTTGTAATCATTCTTCCAGACTAATTTTGCTCCTGCACCCCTATATTAGTTTTGCTTGCTCTTGTCTTTGTCTAAGCCGCTGTGTTTACTTCTTCTAACATCTGCAATCACACTCCCCCAAGCACATCGCTGTCTCCATAGTAACTGCTGGTTGGCAAAGGGAGAAATGGGAGAAAATATTCAGACGGACGAGAAATGTGCGGCAGAAATGGTGAGACGTTTGTGTGCGAGAGAGCGTGGAAGACAATGGTGAGTGGTGGCTTATTTTAGTTCGGAATCAAACAGGATTTTTGAGAGGGAACTGGGGAGTGGGGTAGAAAGAAGGACAAGAGCATGCTTGTTAAAGGGGAGTTTGAATAGTGTGGAGGAGGGTTGCTTAAGCCATACAAATCACTGTCTTATTTATAATTCAAACTATTTAAAAGTATAGGGCTGGTTTTACAACACGTACAACTTATAGTAACTGGGAAAAAACGTTTAGCAGAAGTGTACTCGAAGATCTTAAACTAAAAAAGGTCTGCTCTAAAGTTGCACAGGGCATGGCGACAGAACGATGGGAGGAAAAACAGCATCAGGTGCAGCAATCTGGTCCAATTACCCAATAATGAACAGTTATGTGGGCTGCGGTGTGAAAATGCCTTCACCGTTCAAACCAACAGTTCTTCTCATACAGTCACAGAAGGTCTGACAGGCTACTGGCAGGTGACAGGGAACACACCGAAGCCCATACATGTCCCAGTCCCACCATTAACAAACCTGCATAATTATTGTACAGAGTGTGAATGTGGCCCCAGGCATTGGCGGGAAAAAACAGATAATTAGAGTGCGGCTTCCAGACAGGATGCCAGCTGATCACAGAAGAGTCTCAGCTTCCTGCAAGTGAACAGCATCTGTCATTGGGACGCACTGTGAGCTATGTGCAGAGCCCTGTCACTGTCACACCTCTTGCCAACACAGGGAGCACCCAGGCTTCATTGTGACATCCACCAATACATATTCATTCAGCCTTTTTCCCCGTTTCCCCTTGCAATGGGGAATACTAACAACGTGATATGTTACTAACAGTTATCCAGAGGAAAATAAAGCCATGGTACTTCCAAACATATCACGACTATTCTGACCCTTGAAGTATATTTCCTTTCTCATGAGATCTTCTGTGCTCCTCACGCATGCAGACTGCCCCACTGTTTAAGCGTTAACATTCCGGTGCTTATTATCAGAGCTGCATCAGGGAACAAGCCACAGTGTCTGTGCCAAACATTATTAAGATTAAGATTAAATTATCCTTTATTCGTTCCACAGTGGGGAAATTTCGGGATTGCATCACCATTTACAGAACAGTATAGGAACGAGGAGCACACAGCACAAGATATCTCAATACAAAAATAAATATATCTCTAACTTTAGCATAATAAAGAAGCAACAATTAAGTATAAAATCTATGACTTTAGCATGATAAAGAAGGAAGCAGAAAAATCTATATGCTATATAGAGATTATGCTAAAGTTAGTTACGGTCAGCACCAGGACCATGGACAGTCAATGATATGAACAGTTGTGGCCTACATACACACAAATGCTCTTTCACTATGGATGACTCCCAAGTGGCCCCTCCTGCAGGAAAACTGAAATTGTGCAGTGATTATTGGAACTGCTGTTGTCGTGACACCCGCGTGACCCCCGGTCGATCTGCGTGGCACAAAATGGCAGCCAGTTGCACTAACTTTAAAATTGCCAAGAACAAACTTGATTTGAAATGATGCACTCTCCTCAGCATTGACACATATGCGTAACTTAGCCTTGAGCCAAGAACCGTCTTTTCAACCAGGATCTAAAGCTGTTTTGACTCGTTTGAGCCCATGAACAAAAACAAAATCATTGGGAGAAAATACAAAAGAGTTTATACTTTTGATCCTTGTATCGAGAGAAGTTAAAATTTAGTTAAAACACACAATGTGAATACTGCTTATACTTTGGTAAGCAATTCCCACTTAATGACATCATCATTTTGGCCGAGTTGACATGTAAGTCACAGCTGAGTGCACAGCAAACGGCCAACTATTGATGTCAGCAGTCAACTGTGAGCAGAGGCCATTAGCTAAAGGAGCAGGGCTGAGTCATCGCCGCTGGCACGAGAGCTATGCTTAGGGCTCCAGACAAGGTGGCACTCCAAGCACCAGACTCCCATTCATACCTGAACTCACAGTTTGACATTATTTTATATTCAGTATGCACTACCAATTAACAGCCAATTCATATGCAATTTGGGAAATGGGATTATTAAGACTGTAATGTCTTTGCAACTGTTTTTGTTGATTTCACTAGCTTGTTTTAGTCTTGTTCTTTTTACCTTGTTTTAATTATGTACATTTCTGATGCACACTGGGGAAATTTGCAGATGTATTCCAATGTGGTTTTACTGCAAATGTGAAATAAAATGAGTCTGAAAATAATGCTTAAATAATAATAAATAATAATTGTACTTTTTGGACTTGGGATGGGAAGTGGTCAGATATGTCTTCTCCTTTTTCTTTTTATTGTTGTATTGTTTGATGCCTTCTACTGATTTTTCATCTTTCTGTTCTGTTTTAAACCCCTTTGAAAAGCCTAACCAGGGACGGGGGCTGCAAATTAGCCTATGGCTAGACGCCTTATGTACATAACATCGGCCACTGAGCTGGCAATGTTTTCTTGTACTGTCCCTGTCAAATAAACAAATAAATAAAAATAAAAAAATTCCTTGTACAATTTAGAAAGAGCCCAAGATCTATGTATACCAACGGCAAAATAAAAATATATCCAGGTTTCTCTTCTGCTATTATCTAAAAAGGTAAGTAATATTTGAGCTACACAATGATCAGACCAGACAAGAAAAGGTAATCTGGGTTCAACAGACGTATAGGACAAGAAAAATGAAGGTGATTTTGACACTTGGGGACAGAAATAGACGTAAGAGCATTCAGAATGACAGCCAGCGCCTGACACAAGCTAAACTGAAAGGAAAATTACGGAGAAAACAGCAAATGATAGACAACAGTGCGGGGCTGCGGACCCTACAGGGATCAGGTAAAGACTGGAACAGACAAAAAGGTATTCACCCTAACCTTAACCCTAAATAAACTGAAACAAAACATCACTTAACAACAACTTTGCACCATAGAAACATGAAAATAATCTAAATTGTAGCATAATTTCCAACACACAATGGCAATTACAGGAGTACGTAAGACTTTAATCAATTTCCTGTGATGATTAACAACATCATTCAGATTTGGCCCTTACATTAATTGGTTATGCCGTGTTCTGCAGCTTTCATTTAACAAACATCCTTTCTGCATGCCATAATAACATGGTAAGGCTATTACATTAGCAGAGGCTGACATGAGGCAAGTGCTACGTCACGAGTGCAAGCCAAAATCATTGAGCTTTGTAATTATTTCTCATCACTGTAGCTGACAGCTAATTAGAAAGAGGAGGAGAGAGGAAATCAGATTTTACGCTTCTGCTTCTGCAAGAGACGTGTTTTCAGAAAGCTCAGAATTACTCAGTACATACTATTTGTACAGAAAATATGTCTGAGATTACTGAATATTATTTTTCTTGTAAATAATGAAAATAAATACCATCAGTTTTGCATTTTTTTTGGATAAATGCAAAAGTCCTTTCAATAAGATGGACATGAGGAGCCGCCAGTGAATCCATCAAAGAGCACTCAGAGAAATAAACTAAGATAGCTTGGAAAGATTGTTTAGAAATGCTTCCCAGGGATAGTTCCCAGATGATAAAATAATACCTTTGTAAGCAGAACCCAACAAAACTAAACTGAACTAAATCATTATGAATGTGAAACCTCTGTTGTCTCAGCAGAAATATTGAAAAGACCTTAGTTTGTCTCATAACCTGCATTAGTGAAGATGCACCACAAGGTAATGGGTCAAAAATGCCATCTAGAGGTGAACATGGGAATTGCTCTCTTGGTCAAGTATGCAACTGGTGCATTGTAAAGACCTAACATGTTTTTCAGCCCAGATTATGTTTTTTTCTGTAAGAGAATGAGCAGGATTTTAAACAGACATTTTGTTTCATTCATAGATATATTAAACTTTAAAGATATACTGCTGGTGTCATTTTTAGCTGCCTGGAGGCTTAAGACAATCCACAGAAATGCAACATGAATCAACTTAACTTAAGACTAGAGCTGCAACTAACGATTATTTTGTAATCGATTAATCTATCGATTATTTTTACGATTAATCGAGTAGTCGCTTGGCTGTGAAATGTGTAGAAAAAAATAATTTTCTCATCACAAAAAGCTAAAGTGGCAACACTCGAGGACGTATTGATGGCGTAAACTTAAAGTAAATGTTTGTAACAGGCTCTTTCTGCTATCTGATTGGATGAGACAGACAGATATTCATGAAATTATAAAAACAAAGTCGGTTTTAATAAAAAATACTACATTTTCATGTCATTTTTGCTCTGTTTGAGTCTGTGTGAACCAGAAAACGATTAATCGATTACTAAAATAGTTGTCGACTATTTCAATAATCGATTAGTCGTCGATTAATCGATTAGTTGTTTCAGCCCTACTTAAGACAGTGGTTCCCAAAGTGGGGGGCACAGAGCAATTGCAGGGGGGCGATGAATGAATTAACAAAAAACAGTAATGACAAAATGACACTGCTAGCATAAGATGGACACATTTTTTGAAACATTTCAATCGGAAGTTAGGGCTGGCTGAGGTTATATTATTTACATGTGTGAAATAAACTGCAATGGACTCTGAAAACTGGGGCTCTGTTAATATAAAAGAAAATATATTTGTTGATAAAATAGTCAAATAATAATTGTTTTTATTTGCCACTTACTGTTTCATTTAATTTTCATTAAGTGCTGAAAAAAGGCTGTAAGTTAATTAATTATGTTTATCTGCTTGATAAGCTCTGAATGTCTGTGGATAAATAGGTAAATAGTAAGTACAACAATGAGAATCAACTATGACAATTTGTTGATAAAAGAAATGTGATTTCATAGTCTACTGAAAATGCCAAACAAAGACTTCTCACGATTGTATGAAGTAAATGAGTTTTCATTGATGGCAGCATTGATAGATTGAAAGAACAGTAAAACCAAACTTGTGGTACAGTGACAGAGCGGTCAGCACTCTTGCTTTTTACCAAAAAGTTCCTGGGTTTCAATCCCTGTCGGAGTAGGGCCTTTATGAGTTTGCATGTTCTCCCCGTATCTGCAGAGGTCTGCTGCGGTTTCCTCCGGGTGCTCCGGTTTCCCCGAAAACTAAATACCTGCACAATAGGTAAAATCCTCCAGCTCTGGTCCTGACCAAGTCGAGCATCACCATCTGAAGATGAGCCCTGGGTGCTATGTTGCAGTGACCACTGTTCCTGACAGAGGCCTAAAGGACATTTCCCTACGGGGAAATTAGGCACAACTTAACTTATCTAACGTTTTATTGTATTGTGATTTACACTGTGCTTCAGCTCTTTGCTCAAACAGATGCTTTTGACTGTGAGGATCTGAGTGACATTCGCTGTGAAATATGGAAAAGATCATGACTACGGTTTGCTTCATGATACGTTTGATATCTGTTTTCCCAGCGCGAGCAGAGAGAGTATTAATGTGTGTGACTCACAGTACTCACGGTGACTCTGAACGGCGTGGAAGCAGTGGGCGGCGGCTCCATGGCGGGGGGTGCGGCCTTGTCTGCGGAGCTGCCAGGCATGCTGCGTCTGCGCCCCGTCCGCTCCGGAGGGGACTCTGAAACAAAAAGAAAGTTACTATTTAGAGCTGTATTGTATCCCAACAAATCAGAGTATCAGGTTTAAAAATATATATAATCATAGAGCAAACCTTTTGCTTTTTGACCTGAAATGATTGGAAAATAGTCAAGGTAAATTGATTGTGTTTATTTCACATGTGCTCAAATACAATAGTGTGACAAGGACAAAATGGTTGTGTCAATTCATTTTCAAAAATCAAAAAAGAGTTGTCTGAAATCCCTACCATTGGTTTACCATCATTCTGGTTTCGCAGCTGTTCTTAAAATACTGAAAGACAAACCCCGCTTCCTATCCAGATGGACTAAAAACTTTACTTTTTCACATACAAGAAATATAAGACCCATACTTACGTTCCAACAACAAAAGGAGGATAAAGGAATAGGGTGGTGGAAAATGAAATTATATGCATATATAATGTTTGTTATTTTTATGCAGATCAATTAATTAACGGCAAAAAAACCAAACATTAAAAAGTATTTTAGCCTTTAAAGGTTTCTTCAAACATTGGTAGATGCTTTTTGAGTATATATATATCAACTCTATCTACTTGAAGCTTGGAACTGTAATCTACCTGATGGGGCATCCTCTATCACTTGAGTTGTTAGGCACTTTTAACCATTAAGCTTACATCTAACCATTTGGTTGAGGCAATAATTTAAAAACTAGGGATTAAAAAATATTTGTGTTATTATGTCCTAATCTGGAAAAAATCGTAGAAAATGTAAGTAAAAGCAAACATATTTGTGAATAGATTAGAATAGTTTTAAACTATAGTGAATAGTGAGAGTAAAGTACACAGTCTAAGATTGAAAAGTGAAAATAATACAGTGGAGTGAAGTGTAAACAATTGTCATTAGAATAAAAGTATAGAGTAATAAAAGTGAAATTAGCTTCTAATTTGAGACTCAGCTCGTTTTTGTCTGTGTTTTGACTGAATCTGCTGAGTTCTTGTGTGTCCAATAGTTTTTGTTTGTTTTTATTTTTGTTTGTTTTTATTTTTGATTTGTTTTTTGTTTGTTTATTTACTTTATTTTTGTTGTTTGTTTTTTCCCAGGATAGAGGATAAAATCCACTGATATTGATTTGATGATTATGAGTTTAATGCATACATTTTCTTTGTTTTTAATAATTTTTTTAAGTTTTTTTTTAGGATTTTTTTTTTCTTTTTTTTCCACTTTATTGATTGATCAAATTGAGTGATCACATGTGATTATGTGATCAAAGGGGAGGGTGTTAGTATTAGATAGCAATATGGCCTACGTGCAGGACTGTACAAGGACTCTACAAGGACTCCATGTTATGACTATGATTTGACTGTCTCTTTGTGACACGTATGTCTTTCGATGTGTGACGTGACAATGACTATATAAACTGTGTACTGCCTTTATTCTGTCTGAGGAAAAGAAACAGAGTAAACCAGTGGAACTTGAGAGCAACGTAAATAAACTTCCAGAGTTTGGCACACCACGATCCGTCTCTGTCTGCCTAAATCCTTACACTTGTTTCGCAGCTGTTCTAAAAATACTGAAAGACAAACCCCGCTTCCCTATCCCCCAGTGAATAAAACTTTACTTTTCAAACAAGAAATATAAGACACTATACTTCAAGTACCATACAACAAAAAGGAGGATAACAGGACACTAGGGTGGTGGAAATGAAACATATATGCATAATATAATTGTTATGTTATTTTTATGCCAGATCATTTAATTAACGGCAAAAAAAACCAACATAAAAAGTATTTTAGCCCTTTAATGGTTTCTTCAAACATTTGGTAGATCGCTTTTTGAGTCTATATATCTCACACTCTATCTACTTGAAGCTTGGAACTGAAATCTACCTGATTGGGGCATCTCTATCACTTGGTTTTAGGCACTTTTAACCATTAAGCTGCATCTCAACCATTTGGTTGAGGCCAATAATTTAAAAACTAGGGATTAAAAAAATATTTGTGTTATTAATGCTCCTACATCTGAAAAATCAGAAAAAGTAAGTAAAAGCAGTGGTCCCAGTCTCTCACAGAGAAGATATTGAGCAAGAGGAGTTAACTTTTCAATTTAAGTCAATAGTAACCAGAGTGAGTTGGAGCAAAGAAGATTCTGGTTGGTCGCAAAGCCACATTTGTCCCAATTGTGGCTTTGCGTCCATAATGGTCTTTCGTTTTTGGAAACTTTGGGGATTAGAGCAAAAACAATTAATACAAAAATGTATTCCAGATAAAAATAAAATCATCATAAACTCATTTTTAAAACCATCTAAAACTTTATCTGAAGACAGTAATAATTGTGCTGTTAGTTTCACCCGGGTCCGACCAACACTCAACAATAGTTTTGCAAATAATATTAAATGTATTGTTAAATGTATCTTTTGGACTTTAAGGATGGAAATAATCACCATAGATTTATTGATAAGTTGAAGGTAATAATTGTTTACTTAATATCTGAAATAATTAGTAATTATCACATGATTTGTTTCATATAGAAAAGTCGAGGGTAAATATCCCTTGTTCAGCCAATCAGCCATAAGTCTCATAAAGTTACTCGCAGGGTTTTTCTTACAAGTTTGAAAAAGCCTAATGTTAGATGAAGAAAGCATGTAGTGGTCTCAGTTGTTGAATTCTGCAATTAAATGTGTTTTCTGCTAAGAGTAAAAAAATAATTTATCATTTGAATAAAATATTAAATAAGATCTAGATTTACTCCATCTCCAAATGCAATCTGCCCCATCAAAACAATGTTTGAAAAGATTTTTTAATAATACATTAGTCAAATCAAAATTATGAAAGGATATCATTCTGCACTGAAATGAATACTTGCTGCCATGACAACAAGATTGGAATCCTCTTCTTGTACTACCGCTATTAAATACACACGTTTTGAAGGTCACACATTTTTACACATTAAAGCCATCTGTGTGCCACATTATGCGTTTGTACACCTCGGCTGCAGATGCATTGGAAACTTACACTTTACAGAACATAGGAACTATCAAGAGACTGACCATAAACTACAAAGTGTGAACACTGTGCTACATCAGATTGTGGCTTTCAATAAAAAGTACAACTCTAAAGAGAAACAGACAAGAATTGAAAGAAGATTCAAACTGCACTGGGTGGTAATCTCAGTCATGAGGTGTGACACTGTACACAAACACATGATTTTACTTGCCATTAGCCTTGTTAGCAAATTAAACGTGTTCCCCCCTCATGCAACTGAACACAGAACTATTGTCCTCGTGCATAGTATTTCTTTTTTTTTTCTTTGCTCATTTATATGCTCAGCTGAACTATCACGTAAACTTTATGTTGTCAACAATATGGCTTCTTATTGGTGGTCAGAATAAAGACAGGAGAATGTGCTTAGCAGTATATTATCCTGTCTGCTGCAGTTTAGGGTCAGCAGAGCCCAGTATAGACAAAACATGCCTGGTCAACACAGATAAGGCTGCATGCTGTGGAAGATAAACAAAAAGTAAATCATGGTTATGTTCAAATCAGAACTAATGACTCCCCAAAATTCTTGCTCAAAATACCAAAACGCCACAGACATACAGTAAAGGTATTTGTGCATCTATCCGTTCGTCTACTTTCCTTCCTCCCATTAACAGTTAGCCGTATAGGTCAGCCTGCGTGTTTATGCTATAATGAAATACGTACAATCTGCATTCAACCCGGGCCTAAAAATGCCCCACACCGGTGCAGTGAAAACACAACAGGCAGCACAATAAGATAAGTTAAGAGAAACCTTTTTTGTGCCACATTTCCATTGAATTAAAAAAATATAGCTTCTGCACAATATAGATAATAAGCTATAGGAATCTCTGGACTCCAAGAAATTACTAGCAAAAACTCGATAGCAGATACCCCACAATAGACGTGAATCGTCCCAACATTTTAATGGTGTCTTTCTACCATCACATCCCGTCAACACACTACCTTTCAGATCAATCTGTCCAGTAGTTTTTGTGCAATGCTTCCTACACATGGACACAGACACGATTACAATATAATGGAGGGTTGATAAATAAATTAACACATTTTCTAAGACTGAACCCTGTTAATATTACAGTGGAGCTCTGTCATCTGCAGCCCTATTTGTGAAAAATGGTCTCAAAAGAGAATCATAAATTGAGGTGTTTTGACGGGAGGGAAAAATGCGCATTCACACAGACTCTGTGGAGCGTTGAAATGTGGAGCACAAATCGCAGGCTGTCAGTGTGATAGTTTCTGTCCACCTGCTGAACTGGCTTCCCCTGACCAACTCTTCCTCTTTCCCATCAGCATCAGGGCTAGACAAACCAAAATACAGTAATGAGAATGAACAAACAAGACAAAAAATTAGAATTTCCAAGAGAGACAAAAATGTACCTTAGTTTTGGGGATGCCAGAATGTATGACCAAAAAACAAACGTTTAATCATGACAGTTACCTTTATTTAAAGATAGGAGATCACTTTTTCAATTACATTTTATTTAATTTAGTTTTGTATAAGGCTAAACTCACAACAGTAGTCGTCTCGGGAGGACCGTTCAAACTGTGTCGAATCGGATCAGAGAATCAAACCGTTTGAACACAAGAATTCAGTAGTATCAGACACGTTCGAGCTATTGGTCCATATGTAGCTCATGACCAATGTCCATAAATGTTGATAAATGTCCATAAACGTCCTTTAATGTCCTGAATCATCACCATTGTCCTTAGAACCTCCTGCATCGGAAAGGAACTACTCGAAAAACTCAGTGTGAAAAAGTGAGAAAAGTGAGCCCTTTGTCCTTTCCTCTTCACCTGTATGCAGTGTATGCACGGCTTTTGACAGCTGCAGTAGCGCTCAGACCTACAATAAATAGGTTTGATATCTCTGCGATCGCACTTACGCAGTCATGAGTTCAGGTGGATATAAAAGTGTGTAAAGTGTGTGGTGAGGGGTTTTTCAGCCTTAAAACACAGAGCTGCCACGTTGCGGATTTTGCTTATTGCAGGTTATTTTTAGAATGTAAGCCCTGCGATAAACAAGGGATGCTTTTCTCATGGCATAGCGTTTCACTGTGGACACTAGAGCAAATGTCAACAATGCTCGAGAAGTACATAATGGACTCTAACCAACAATGATATGGAATAAAGCAGGTGCACTTTCACCACTCCCAAGTACTTTAAGTGCAGTTCAGGCAGGAATTCAGTCTCTAATAAGGGGAATTATCTTGCAATGACAAATATGTTATCTGAGGGAATATTTTAGGATTAGGGGAATTAGCCTGCACCTGTTATGGGACGCTGTGGTTCTCACAAGAGTTACGTCATAGTTAACATGGATGAAATTGGGGACTCTTCAGATTTGAGACACAGATCAGAGAGTAATCCAAAGTCAAACATGAGTCTCATTGCCTCTTCATTTATCGCAGTCTAGGAACTCCTGCTGCCTTTTTCATATCCTGTACAAGGGTCATGCCCTGTTATAGACAGACAGACTATTTTCACCGTGTTAAATGGTGAATTGTTTGGAATTGTATTCAGTTTTTCAGTCTAAATCATAATACTAAGGCCCCGGTGCGGCCTTCAGATCGGAGGGGCTCTGCGATGGAGCGTGCCAATCCCCAAAAAGGTTGTGAGTTGATGGAGTTTTGCAGCCTGGTTTGGAGGGGACAGACGTCGAGACTACTCTATGCTGAGACCGCTCTCGCTATATCTGTGACCGCTATCGCTATATACTGTGACCGCTATCGCTATGCTATCGCTATATACTGTGACCGCTATCGCTATATGCTGATGACCATCGTGCGCTAACCATTTTTTGCTATATACTGTGACCGCTAACCATTTTTTGCTATATACTGTGACCGCTATCGCTATATACTGTGACCGCTATCGCTTATATACTGTGACCGCTATCGCTATATACTGTGACCGCTATCGCTATATACTGTGACCGCTATCACTATATACTGTGACCGCTATCTACTGTGACCAAACTTGCGGATACTCAGCTGCTGCCGCCACCAGAAGTTTAGCGAGCGTTTTATGGAGATGCCAAAAGCCGCTGGGCTGCAAGGATGGTAGAAGTGTCAGGCCTGATGTATGAGGAGAGGGCCGATGATGACCAGCGGCCCAGCTGCTGGAGGGCGAAATGAGGGAGCCCCAGGGACGCGGCGCGCGTGGCCGCGCCTATCCGGAAGGAGTGGGCTGTGTAGAGATGGGGAGACATGTTACAAAGCAGCAGTACGGACTTGAGTTGGGCCCTGAACCAGTTAGATGACATGGGAGGTTTATCGGGAGTAAGAGATCTCCTTTCCGAGAGCAGGGGCGAGTGTAATGCATCATGGATCTGTAGGGACAGGGAGAAGTGTCAGACCGGGCTATGACTATATTGCAAGCGCCTTTGCGTTTGGAATGCTTGAGGTGGAGGTTGAAGTAGTCGGGATAATATGACAGGTCAGAGAAGGCAATGTCTCGGGATGCATTTAAAGGTGGCGTGAGAGTTTGTGAATTCGCTTATGCGTAAGAAGCCCATTTTCATGTAGGATGCAGCGGAGGAGAGAAGGTGAAGAGACGGAGGGACTAGGCCGGGGCGAGGGATTCCGTGCAGGGGATCTGGCATGGCGATGGATAGGCAGAAGGGCAGAGGCGTCAGAACTCCTGGAATTTAAAGCGAGAGAGAGAGTCAGCAAGACAGTTAGGTGACGAGGGACGTGACGAGCAGTGATGATAAATTGTTCAGGACTGAGAGCCATGTGATGCGTCTAAGGAGAGTGTGATTTGGGGAGAGGATGAACGACCTCTGTTAATTATTTCAATGACGTCGAGGTTGTCGCACGACACGGAAATCCTTTCCTATGCCAAGTATGGTTCCGCAGCACGCAGGCTACGGTAATGGGATATATCTCGTGGAGCGCGGAGGAGATGCTTCGAGGGAAAGCGTCGGGCCGGGGCCCGGCGAACCACTGGTCCTGGAAAACCCCCAAAACCCACGGACGGGGCTGCGTCCGTGAAGAACCGCGGGGCATCTGAGACAGGATGATGTCACTGTAAAAAAAAAAGAGATACACCATCCCAGCGGCTCTGCAGACGGGACCGGAACGCCAGGTCGGAGCGGCGCCCCGCGTCCGGGCAGACAGCATCGTTGAGGGAGGAGACGGAGCCGGCGAGGGAGAGGAGTCGGAATTAAAAGAACGACCTTGGGGAATGATACGGACGGCATAATGAAGATGCCCGAGGAGGGAGAGCAAGGACCCCTCGAAGTGACGGGAAGGCCAAGGCAGACCGGGAGAAACGCGGATGCGTTCGAGCTCGTCCAGCGGGAGGGAGGCCTCCATGGCGCGTGTGTCGAGGCGGATGCCGAGAAACTCCAGAGCGTTGGCGGGGCCTGTGGTCTTTCCGGAGTGGAGGAATCCGAGGGCAGAGAAGGCGGCCTGAGCTTGCGGAGAGAGCCCCCGGAGCAGTCTGAGGGTGGGTTGACTACGAGGGAATTATCGGGGAAATGCAGACAGAGGGGAGCCGCGCGTAATTAAGCAGAATCCGACACGGCGCCTCCGAGAGATTGTTGAACAGAGAGGGACTACTCCGGCAGTCAAAGGTGAGGCGCACTGCGAAGAAGAACTCCGACGCCACTTGACCCCTGAACAGCGCCAGTGGTCGGGGTGGATGGCAGCAGCTTGAACGCGTCCGGGATGACGGCCTTGGAGAGCCAGGAGCCGGGCCGAAAGTCTTTATCAGCCTGATCGCGTGGTCCATGGTAGCGGACTGCAGGGAGAAGGGCGCTGGAGGGAAGGGGCTGTGGATGCTCGGGCGGGCCCGGAGCGGGGACAGGAGAGGACGAGTATGAGACGCTTCTTCCTGGAGTGCTTGCGGGTGGCGATGCCCATCGGGTTAGAGCGAGACGGAGAGAAGGGGCCAATGACGTAGCCCACGGACACCTCCCGCGCCCGAGCCGCGTGCCGACTTGGGGCTCACGGAGAGCCGGGAAGAGGTTGCGGGACACGAGACGCCGAGGGACCTAAACAGAGCTTGCAGTCTAATGTGAGGGATTTAAATAGAGCTTGCAGTCCAAAGTGAGGTATTAAAACTGAGCCCGCAGTCCAGTGAGGCGTTTAACGGAGAGCCTGCAGTCCGGTGCGAGGGAGTTAAACGACCTGTAGTCCGAGGTGAGGGATTAAACTGAGAGCTTGTAGTCCAGGTGAGGGGATTCAACATAGCCCGCAGTCCTAAAAGAGGGATTTATAACTGAGAGCTTGAAGTCCAAGTGAGGGATTAAACCGAGAGCTGCAGTCCAGTGTGAGGGATTTAACAGGTTTTACGGTCCAAGTGAGGGATTAACTGAACCCGCAGTCCAAGTGAGGAGTTTAAACCGAAAGCCTATAGTCCAGTGTGAGGGATCCAACAGAGCCTGCAGTTTTTTATTTTATTTTATATTTATTTATTTATTTATTTATATTTATATTTATTTATATTTATTCATATTTATATTTATTTATATTTATTTATATTCATTTATTTTTATATATAAGCGTTCCAGATATGAGCAGTACCATATTTTTCTTCTTTTCCTGTCCAGAGGGATTTAACGGGGCTTGCAGTCCAAGAGAGGGATTTAAACAGAGCTCGTAGTCCAGAGAGGGATTTAAAGAGAACCTGCAGGCCAAAGTGAGGGATTAAAACTGAGCACGCAGTCCAATGTGAGGGATTAAACTGAGATCTTGCAGTCCAATGTGAGGAATAACGGAGCTTGCAGTCAGAGTGAAGGATTTAACGGAGCTTGGTTAAGAGAGCCTGCAGAACAATGCGAGGGCTTTAAACTGAAGCTTGCACACCAATGCACGGGCCAACTGAGCCTGCAGTACAAAGCGCGGGGCCAACTGAGCCTGCAGTACAATGCGAGGGGAATAAACCGTCCGCAGGTCTCATACTTACCCACAACGCCAGAAGACAAGGGACAACACAACGGGACCACGCCGTACCGGCACGAGGAGGCAGGGATGCGCACAGCTCCCACCGCACCGGTCCAGACCGGCCGTATGCAGCAGCAGGCCGCGACGAGACGAGCAGCGGCGGACCCGCAGAAAGAGCCCGCAAAGGAGGAGAGCGGCAAAGACCCACGGACCACAGCACGAGACCCGCAGCAGGTGCAGCGACGCGGAGGAGGAGCGGACCACACGCAGCAAGACAGAGGACAGCAGGGACACATGCAACGAGTAAGCGTGAGTAGACAAAAGCGATTCCTCCAGAACGATTCTTTGCAGGCTTCGAGAAGGCCGAGAATGGGAGTTCCTCCGCTTTTAAGCGGCTTGCCTGGCCGGTACGGTGATTGGAAGGGGGCGTTTGCCGTGCGATAGGCTGGGGATGAGAACCGGCCTGGAGGGGTTACCTTTGGCTGACGTCTACCAAATTGAATTTCCGCTGGCTGCATTTCTCATGTCCGTTTCACAATGCATGGGTTTTTACGGGACATGAAAGAAAGCACTGATAGCAGTTTGAATTGATTGTAATCAAACTGTTCTAATGATATTTCAAAAAACAAAAATTCAAACCTCTGAGCTTACAAAGAAATTGAAAGTTGGCAAATCAGAATCTCAAAGAAATACGGTATTGGTAAATGTTCCCAAAAGAATATGTTGCCCATTCTAACTTGTATAACCTGAAGCCAGTAATGCACCACAGCAATCTGAGCACAACAAAGTGCTTTTCTGTTAAAACAATATACAGACTTATTATGAGGGGCTTGTTTTTCATTTCTTTGTTACTAGTTGACCTGATTCCAGCTTTCAAATCTTTCTATATATTACCTACATCACAGTCGGACAAAAACTTGTTATGACGCAGTGGTGCGGATGAGAAATCTTTGTAATGTCCCATTGAGAATAAGATTTCGCACGCTCGACAAGTGTCAGGGGTAATGCATTATTGAGTTGTTATCAAATAGTTCAAACACTCTGGCGCCAGCTGCCAGCAGTCTCTCTTTTTAAGGCTTGTTAACTTTGATGGCTTGTTGCTCTGGATCTCTTGTTACGCATCTTTCTAATCTAGATGGCTTATGTTTTCACTTGTATAACTGGAGTCCGCATCTGAGTTTGTCACAGTCCCTTTTTAATATATCAGAAGGCTAAGTAAGACCAGAACATGTTTGAGTTATGTTGTTCAGCGCTCTAAACGAGTATTGACTACTTCTTAAAAATAAATCAATGGAGACTGCAAACGACAAAAGCAGAAAATTGTCCTAAAACTTCACCTTCACACATTTTAAAAGCTACTCTAAGTACCTGCTGGGGATACACGAGGGCAACTCCTGAAGACTATCTATGTGTGACATGGTCAGAAGGAAGTCCAGCTCTGTCCTGGGCTGTCCCCTAGACAGGGGGTCCAGGACAAACTAACATATATGCTGGACCATCACTGTCAACCCCTGCAGGACACTGTTTACTCTGAAGAGTATCTTCAGTGACAGATTGATCTACCCTCGCTGTGCTGTTATCAGATTGTACAATGAGCATTTAACACCTTATATTTCATTAATCTGTAACAATGTCCAATACTAGTACATTACTGTTTGAATCCACTCTGCTTATGTCATACTTACTGCTTTTAAAGTACTTATATACTGTACTTAGTTTGATAGTCTATACAGTAAAGAGTCTTTTAAGCACAAGAATGAGCTTATTATGTATTGCAGTCGATTCCTGGCTCTATTATTTGTATCATTGCATTTTTTGTGTTGAACTGTTTGATTCTCTGATTTGGGTTGGCGAATTTGACCATTTTGTAAATTCCTTTGAGATAACTACTGTTGGGATTTAGGGCTGTATAAAAATACATTTAATTGAATTGAATCATCAAAATTGTATTAAATGACCTTGTGTAGAATCTATAATAAATATTGTGATGAATTCATTCATTAAAATGAATGAAACATGTTTTAAACACAATCAATAGAGTGGAATTTCTGCAGTGTTTTTGTATAAATTCTCAAAAACATGTTAGTAAAATTCAGTTTAGTGAAATATGTTGTGAAACCAGAAAACATTGTTGTGATACAACTCCAAAT
The DNA here is from genome assembly GCA_964034765.1 of Knipowitschia caucasica. NCBI lineage: Eukaryota > Metazoa > Chordata > Actinopteri > Gobiiformes > Gobiidae > Knipowitschia > Knipowitschia caucasica. Next base: position 9,173,853 of record OZ035823.1, on the reverse strand, counting down.
GTTATGGTCAGATGGAGTCTAAATTGTATTACCAAAAATTGACCTATTTTTTATGTACCTATGATTCTTGTTAAACAAGGAACACAACAGTCTAGAGGCAGGAAGCAATGTTTCTGAAAGCTTTAAAGCTTTCAAAATACCAAACTCTTTCAATAGAAATTAGAAACTGTGTAACCAAACACAATAGATAAGTCTTGTCCGTATCTGCCAGCTGCTGTTGGTGCTAATGTCCTGCAAATACTACAATGAAAATGTAGGTCAGTGCATACACAAAAAGGATAAAAGGAAAGTCACATGTACATTACTGTGTGTTATTCCCCATGTACAGTACTTATATTAGGCCACCCACTACAATTAATATGTATCATAATGAATAATGAATAGGTAACATTTAAAAACATAAATACCTTGAAATACAATAAAAGTCAGACTGGACTGATCAAATGCTGAGCAGTTTCTTTCCTTCAGTCTTTCAGAAGGGAAACAGATTTTGTGGGACTGATACAAACTGAAAGAACTTTTTTCCAACAGCAGATAATGGCACTTACTAAGAAAACAATAGCATCTGAGCTCAGCAGCACACATGCCACTCTGTACTGGGAAGATCCCATAATCTAAGATAGGTACAATCAAATGCAAAAAGTTAATCTCTATATATGATGTCACATTTGGACTGCTTATATGTTCAGGACAGTTTGTTTTTTGTTTTATGTACACTGATAATGAATGTTTGAGCAGAGCTGAACTGTATCTAATTAGCAGTCACAAAATTACTGTGAGAAAATATATATATATCAGCTACAACAACGTAAATCAAAGCCTACAATACCAATCTACTACATGTGGAGGAGACCTCTACTTCCACTTGTGGCTGTTTTGCGTTAACCACAGACATCAGGAACTATAAGATCTTTATACTACAAACGTCAAAGTGGGCTGTGTGTGGTAGACGTGGAAAAATATATGAAAAAGAGACTTCAAAGTCCATAAGCTTTTCAGAAGACCCTGTGCCCACACGATCTCTCACAGGTGGCACTATTCTGCCAGCGGCATAGAAACACCAACAACCAAAGTTCACATTTTCCATGCTATCATATGTATAACACGTCGGTGCTCCGGATGAGTTTTTGCTCCCTGCAAGTGTTAGCTGGTTCACCAAATTAACTGGAAGCCCAAATGAGAGACACATTCTGCTTTCTGATAGCATAATCTGCATTAGAAATGTTCACATGAACAATCATCACCAATACAGAGAAGGCTGTATGTGATTTGTACATGTTTCCTCTGTATCTTGGGGCATGTGCATGCTAATTCCAGGTGCCACCTAGACCTAGGTAGACAGTTTACTATACTACACACACACACACACACACACGCACACACGCACACACACACTAGTTACACCATCAAAGCAACAAGCAAACTGCTTTGATACACACGTACACACACGCAAATAGTATTTACACTGTAAATAGCAAAATACTGTAATAGAATATGCTCTCACTTCATGGTCAGTATAGTTCCTAAATTTATAGGAATCTGACATGAAGCTCGAAGTGGAAAGTTACATCAACCTGTGAAAAGTTACACCAACATGTTGCACTTTTAGAAACACAGATTTGAGAAGACACCCAGTCTGGATGGCTGAGTATATCCTGTTTTTTGTGTGTTTTTAACAAGTTAACATTTTGGAACACATGTAACACAATTATAGTAAGAATGTGAGTTACAAGATCTGACTTGTTCGAAAGAAAGAAGGAGGGAGAACCAAGTGCAGAGGTCAGTAAAATCTGAGCTTGATAAACATAATAGTAACATCGATTACCCCTGTTGGCAGCCGGCCTTGTGCGGCTGCGGGACCTGCTGCGCTGACGCTGCAGTCGAGACTTGCCCAGGAATCTGTAGTAATATGAGGGTCTTCCAGAGCCCTTTCTTGTGACGCCAGCCATGGTCCAAGTCTACAGCAGAGAGCCTCTTAGTGCTGATTCAGTCGAGAGCCTATTGTCATCAGGGATGCAGCCTCACAAAGAAGTCTTCTATTGCTGTGACTGTCCTCATGAGGAGAGAAAGATGATGTCTTCTTTTTATGTTCTGACTGTGGAAAGCAACAATCAGACCTCCAACTACTTGAGCAGTGCCTCAAAGTAAAGTGAGGCTCCACCCTCGGACACTCCCCCTCAAAGTTGTACACAGCATGAGCCCACATGCATGATGTCCGGAGAACTGGAAGTGTGTTTCCTGAATGGCAGGAAAACGGTTCCTGTTGCTGTGAAGGAATGTCACAGACACACTCATTATTACCAGGGAGCTCTGATCATCATTGTGTCTGCTCAAAGCTACTTTCTTTTGTGGGCAACAGACAAAAGATGTTTGAAAGAAGAGAGCAGAGGTTAGTGAAGTATAAAACAGGAACTGGCTTTGGCCAAAGTGGACTGGAGTTAACAAGAAGTGTCAAGTTACTACTTGTTTTTGTGGATTGTAATCCACACTAATCTGTTACAGACGCTCAGAGAAAAGAGTGACTGTAAACAAGAATACTACAGAAGGGCAGCACCCCTCAGACCTTAGAGCCAGAACCTGAGCAGGCTCCATGTTTTACATTTAAACTAAGCTCCCATGTGAAAAGCTGGGAATGAGGGAGTGAACAACCAGAGACACATGTCATCAATAGTTCCTAACAGCCAATCAGAACAGTCTCCTTAGGCAGCTGGACAAAGCACATGTACAAAAGCACACATTCCTTATCACAAGTGTGGCTCTGGCATTTTATGTAGTATCTATTTGAACAGGGCACATCCCCAGTTTTCTTTTCACAATGAACCCGTTGGCCCAAACATTATGAAACACAATAAAAAACATACGCTTTTACTTCTTCCTACTCCCTTTTGAACAAGAATTAATTGAAATGTGTTTTGTTCGTCTGATATCTATCAAGCTATCAAAATAAACTTAATAGAAATAGGAAGTTGCTACAGCACAAAGAAGAATTTGTTTAACATAGAAAACTAGGAGTGGGATATTTCCCAGTTGAAAAAAATCAACTTCCCACATCTGGGCGACAGTAGCTCAGTTGGTAGAGCATTGGCCTTCAGGCCTGAAGGTCGTGGGTTCAATTCCCACCTCTACACCGACTCCCACTGATGACTGCTGTTGTTGTGTCCTTGGGCAAGACAATTAACCCCACTTTGCCCAAAGCCCCCACTGAAAGATCAAGGCTATGCTCTCACTCAGAGAGCAGCCGTCCTCCTGTGGACTCACCACCTGCAGAGGGTCAGTGAGGGGCTGGTGCTATGAGACTTGGGTGGCATCTCTGATTGCCACCCCCCTGACCCAGAAATGGATTAAAGGGTAGAAAATGGATGGATGGAACTTCCCACATCCATCCAACTGACATAGAAAATCAAACATGGCAGCTCGCCTCTTTTGTTAAAACTCATTCAGATAAAATATTGATAGTTGCTGTGTTATTTTGGGTTCCTACACTAAATGTTAGTGTTACTTTACAAGTTTAAAGTTAATGACAACCTTCAGGTTGACAAATAAACGTCAACAGATCTGCATTTGGGCTAGTTTGAGCATCAACCAAATCAGCTTGTGCTAAAAGTTGCCTATGCTAAAACGGCTAATAAAGGAAGCATGATTGTTCTTTCTTTGGTCTTCAATAATGTGGCTGCCATTTTTGGATGGTCCATGTCATGGTGGATGGAACACAGGCTTCTGGATCAATGATAAGGAAAGGAAATTCCAAATTTGTCTGAGTGTGACTTTCAGATAATGGCCTTGACCGGCAGTGCTCCACAGGGTAAATACTGGGACCTCTTTTGTTCATCCTGTACGCTGCTGTAAGGCCAGTTAACACAGTGACAACAAGTCCTATCACTACTACATAGATAGATGACACAATTCAACTACATAGATGACACACATTTCGCCATAATTATTTTGAAATAAACAAACTATTATGTGATAGTGTAATTTTTAAAGGGTATATTTTTATTTCACAGAATTGCAATAGTTTTTCCCCCTCTTTTCTAGCATACCATAAGATAAAATAGAAAGCATAAAACGTGCACGCACATACACAAAGAGACACACATACACCCCAGTGCACATACACACAGACACACACATAGGTGCAAAACATCTGAGAGCTTCTACTGTGAGGCGACTCATAAATAGACATTAATGAGCCTAATAACGTTGCTCTTGTAAGTAACAGTGGCACGTGTGGAGCCCTTTAAAACCTCAGCAGAATACATAACAGGCACAGTGGGAGAACACAGCTACAATGGTTTCTTGTTCGGCAGCCATGGGGCCTTTACACACAGAACAGAACAGTGCAAAGGCTCCAACCGAGTTCATGTATTAAGGCTGGAGTTCAAATGCAGATTCCACAGATTTTTAAGGTTTAGGTGAGTTGTGTGTTTATGTATATATAATAAATAAAGACTCAAAAGAAAAGTACTACCATTGAACTCAAGACACCAGAGTGAATATATCTTTATATATTTTATCTTGGAAATACATGCCCCAGTGGAGAAGGTAATGAGACTAATACTTCAGCCGTAAACAGAAAAGAAAGACAAATTGATTTATAGAAGCAGCTTGCCCAATTGCCTTTTTATTATGTCGGTATTAGAGCGAACACAGAGCGACCCTGTGGGGTGTCTATAGCTGAAGCAGCAAACTTCCCAGAAAACATCACACACACAACTTCAAAATTCTACTTGCACACAGTGATTCTGTAATAATTTGATAGTGCTTAATAACATTGTTAGGCTGTTTGAAAAAGAACCATTTTTAAAAATGTAACGAAAATCACTGTGTTCCAGACATTTTAGGCATGAGTGGGGTCTTTCCTCAGCTCAACTCAAGTATGTTCAAATGCTGACCCCTGGTGGCAAAAATCCACTATTGCTAATGCTTAGCTGTAAGTGGCACTACTACAAGCTTTTAGAAATTGTTAGAATTTTTTCTTCAATGTTCTACATGAAAAGCCAATTTCAGTATCTCAATTATGTGGGCCGGTCAATGCAAACTATGAATTGTTACTGTAACAACATTTTTCATAATGTTCATGGTTAATTATTCATAAAGAACGCAGAAAACACACACACACATATATAGGTACAGCAAAAAGAAAATAACAGCCTATTAAATATATACATATGCATCTATTTCAAATAGAAATAAGATAAATATTTACTTATCAACAAGAGCCATAGTCCTCTGTTGGCAAGACAGTGAGTGTGAAGGGCTACACTTTGTGGCAATCATGTTTTTGATGGCACCGCCAAGAGGACCCATTTAAATCTGATCCAAGAAAAGTAATTCATAAGACGGACCAGGGGAGAGTATGGCATCAGGCAAGACAAGAAGGGGGACTGACAACAGCCCAGAACCAAGAGACCTCTGGGCTCTGCCAGAGCGACTGGAAGAAGATCCCAAACGAGGCATCATGGCACAAAGTCTTTATTAATAAAGGGTGACTTCAGATCATCACCAAGAAGGACTGTGGTGATGATCCAGGACACTATAACATTCTACAACATCTATGGACATTTATCAACATGTGTTCTATATTCTTTATGTGTCTTAACTGTTGATTCTCTGATCTTTGTTGGCAATTTCAATGGTTTTGTTTAGTCCTCTGAGAGGACTGTTGTGATTTAAGGGGGGGGGGAGTGGGGGTACAGTGGTACAGTGGTAGAGGACAATCTTGAGGTCATGAATCCAGTGAAATTAGTCGCACACCTTTTTACAGTAATAAGTTACAGTAGATCAAAAGTGACATGTTTTGACTATTTTGGAGGTATTTTGGACCAAAATGGCTACTTTACCTCAATATTTCTCAATATTTCTACAGTAAAAGTGTCTGGTCTTTGGTACAGTGGTAGAAGGCAATGTTGAGGTCATGAATCCAGTGAAATCAGTTGCACACCTTTTTACAGTGAAAAGTTACAGTAGATCAAATGTGACATGTTTTGACCATTTTTAGGCTATTTTGGACCAAAATGGCTACTTTAAATCAATATTTCTACAGTAAAAGTGTCTGGTCTTTGGTACAGTGGTAGAGGACAATCTTGAGGTCATGAATCCAGTGAAATTAGTCGCACACCTTTTTACAGTAAAAAGTTACAGTAGATCAAAAGTGACATGTTTTGACTATTTTGGAGGTATTTTGGACCAAAATGGCTACTTTACCTCAATATTTCTCAATATTTCTACAGTAAAAGTTTCTGGTCTTTGGTACAGTGGCAGAGGGCAATAATAAGGTTATGAGTCAAGTGAAATTAGTCGCACACCTTATTCCAGTAAATAGTTACAATACTTGAAAATTGCACTAGCGGACCAAATTGTGTACTTTATACATGTAAACAATAGAGTGGCTATCCTCCTGAGGACTCACAATCTGCCGGAGGAATCGTAGGGGGCTGGTGCTATGTGTGCCGGGTGGCATCTCTATAAGGTTTTAATCACAAAAACGTGTCTCCCTGACCCCAGCGCGCTTTCTGTTCGATAAAAATGGGTGACTCCGAAAGGACGTTCCGCTGTTACCGTAAGTTCTCAACAAAACGCGCACCGTCTTTTCCCCGATGCGGGCCGCATGTTCATAGAGCTGAAAGATGCGGGCCACTTTACCGCGGTAAATTAATAGACACAGCTGCTTACAGCGATGATCGCTGATGGAGACGGAGACACGCGGTGTGCACGAAGGGGAGGGGCTGTGTGTGTATAGGTCTCTGTATGTGGGAGAGACGCGTAGCTTGAGTGAGAGTTACGAAGGGCCGCCACATTTTAAACCCCCCTCCCCGCTGTCAAATTGACCGCTGCGGCGGCACTAGACGATGCATGTTTTAAATAGCGTAACAAAAAAAATATATATATAATAATACGAAACGCAATTTGTGGCGGGCGGTCTCTAATCTGTGGCGGTGCGCCACAGATTAGTCTATGTGTGGGAAACACTGTTGTATATTTGACTTCACTAAATAAGTTTATAAAGTTTATAGTTTTTTTTTTAATCTGATTTGGATGTAAAGTAAATGTACTTACATTCATGGCTGCAGCCGAAAGGTGATCTGTTGCATTACTGCTATACAATTTGTAGAAATTAACAATGAAGAAACTGTCTCCAAAAGTATAATGCGGTATCCATGTAATCATTTTCCCCAAACTTAATATCTCCCTGTGACTAAAGAGTGCTGTAACTTTAACAACAAAGTAGGGGCTTACAGCTGAGAGCTCCTGGTGCTGCTACTATAGTGACCGTGTGGTATCTCCCTCTTCACGCTCGCCTTTCTTCGCTTTTATTTAGGCCTCCCACTCCCTGTTGGCCCCACAGTAAAGGCCACACTGCAGAATGTCCTGTCCAAAGGCGAACTCATTACACAAGACTGAGCGACTGAGCGGGAACAGAGGAGTTCTGTGTGACACTGACAGACACAGTCAAACCCACAGCCAACAGGCCAGATCAGAAGAGCGAGCACAAATAAGAAGAAAGAGGCGCTACTAATGAAGCAGGCACTTAAGATGGGAACAGAAAAAAGGCTTTGGTGCCGTTTCCAAACATGACAAACAGATTCACTTGAACTTCACATGGTTGAGAGTCACAAGGGCTACTCCGCACTGACCATGCATTGACAAAGCAGTACAGTATGTTAGAAAAGCTTTGAAGAACTCGACGAGACATCTGTGACAGTGAGAAAGCACATTTTGTGTTGACTAAAACTCAGCACAAACTCATCAACATCAGCGTGTGAACCAAAACTCAAGGCAGCTCGGAGATAAAATCAGCGAAACCTTTGAGGAATGTTATCACTATTATTTTCAGCGCTGAAACAAATCAGATCTTTATGAAGCAAGGCATCGTTGATCAGTAAGTCTATTCAAACAGTTGTTCCCTTGAGTAGACTTAAAAATGAAACTTTAAGTATGATGATTGCATATCTTGAAAAAGACCCTAGGTGACCAAAACGCGTGGCTAGTTCCTGGTTCAATAAAGAATTTTTATGTTACTGTCAAGAGTGCCTCAGATTTTTTCTTTTCTTTACCTTTATGTATTTCACAATATATTATATATTACAATATATTCATCTTCAGCAACAACATTAGGTCATCACACTGACCAAAAACCTAAAATGTTCAACCAATAATGTTGGGGTACCTGTTGTTATTCGGTCGGCACGGGCAATGGACCCTCCTTGAACCCTGCACTTGTAACCATGTGCTTGCTCAAATTGAACATGCAGACAAGCAGAAGCAGGAATATAGAAATTATTCTGTTTTATAGCCGGTAGCTTACATGTGTGTCAGGTGAAGAAGGTCACCTAAGTCACACTAAGTCACAAGAAGGACAATAATTTGCATAATGACAGGAGCCGTGGGGCCGTGTAAAGTTCTTAGTGTCAAAGCTTGGGTCGTTGCACATGCTGCTCTTTCCTTTATAAAGTTGTCTTTGTCAAAAACTAGGTTGGAAAGTGTTGATTTTGTTCCCTGTGGATGATAAGCGTGCCCGTGTGGCTGCAGGTTTTCATTCAGCAGGAGCAAACCAGACTCCACCCATTTTCTCAAGGCTTCAGGTTAAGGCTGGACTCACTTTTGGGTGAGTCCAGCCTGAACCTGACTTTAGGTTTATTGTGAAAGTCAGATTTTTTTTCCCCTTTCTTCCCAGTAGTGAAAAGCCCACACAAGTCCAAACAACTCACTGAACTTGCACAATGTCAGTCCTAGGTCGACTCGATTTGTTCCCAGGCTTAACTCCCAAGGCTGCAAGATGAAAACGCTGATAGTGAACTTATTGGGTGAAAAGGAACTCAAAGATCTCGTTTTTCCTATTGCTGAGCAGATGACCAGAGCAACATGATGTCTTTAACAGGTCTCTTTACATCTATATAACATTTATTCCCTTTTTTATTAACTTGAGGAGAATGATGGCTTTACAGAAGGTTTTGAAATATTGCAGGCAGACTAAACTGAAATACATTTGTTTCAGCCCAGACAACTTGGACAGGGCAGGATGTATGAGTGAAAATGGAAAAAGCCAAGTGGCCAGTTTTATAGGTAACAAAACATGTAATTACACAAGTGAGACTGTAGCGCCTCAATTCCCCTCCTGCTCATTCCAAAGCATTTTATTGCTGCTTTTATAAAGACCTGTTGCATGAATCAAAATATACTTTTACTTTCTACAGAATACTATTTTATGTTTGATATATTATTCGTGTTCATCTTCTTTCCAAGTAATTAAATTTAATTCAGAAACGCTTGTGTTGTTTAGGATGGAATTTTAAGAATTTCTCCAGTGCCAGTGACAGCATCTACGCTCCTCTTACTCACACTAACTCTATTGTTGAGTGAACAATACGAAGAATATGCAACGGCTCGTGAAACTTACATTGTCCATATTTTGAAGGACCTGAGGGACAGACAGCAGCAGCATCTGATCCCTAACCCTAACTTGCTAACTTCCTTTTGCTAGTTGTAACAGCCTTTATATTTAAGCCTCTTGAGATAGGTCTCCACTCTACAAGTGCTGTTAGTTATTTATTTGAACATTATGAACTAATTCATACATTTGTGAAGAGCTGGACTGGGATGTCCCAAACTGAATGCACAGCAGTCCAAGGACAGGGAAAATTGTTGGCCTTCAAATTTTTTACCAGCATTTATGAGGGAGTTTGTAACACATATTGAAGATGTGTGTATTTGCAACATTATTTATTAGGTCTGATAAAAAAATATATTTATCACTTGTTTTGATGTAGCTCAGGTTTTATAACCCTCCAGAGAGTTCATTATACTTTGTCTCCTCCAAAAGTTGTTTCAATGTTGTTGTTATTTATGTAGTTAGATACAAAATGTGATATTGTAACAGGCCTGCATGTGAGGTATCAGCATAATGTGGCTTTGTAAAAAAAAGGTATATCTTGAAAAAAATATTTAGACAATACTTTGTTTCATGTCTTAAAATAAGACATTAAGACATATACAGTATTTAGCACAAATACTAGAATATTGCGACTGAGATGAAACAAAATTCAGTGAGTATTTCACCTTTACTTCATAGCTATCACTGGCAATACAAGGTCAATTATGGCTCTACAGTATAGTACTTCCCTCAAGTGCTTATATGACTCATGCAACAAGGCCATGCACATATAAACATGCAGCTTGTGTAGCAGCACTAGACTACCAACTACAGAGTAGACCTTTCATAGCTACAAAAAACTATGGCAAAGAGTAATACTAAGAGGAGGTGTAAATCAGTCAAAGGAGTATATGGAACGGTCTACCTATTCAGCCTAAGGGCTCTAGAATTAATAAAACCATTTAAAAAGGTATATGCAGGCCTGTCGCAAGGGGGGTGCGAGGCCCTGTGCGAACTTGAAACGCGAGGCCCTGCCCTGACACCTTTTTCCCACATCTCAGGAAAGTTTTTAACGTTATAATATTTGACATAAATTCAGCACCGCCTCGCGCTGTGCGTGAAGAGATCAGCACGCGCGCAGACGTGTGTCCTCGCTCCAATGCAGCGTCGCACGCACACACGCACGCACCCACACACAAACTGTTACCGCGCTTGGCATTGGTATATTGGTCGCGGTCTTTTTAGCTGACATGGCTCTTTCGTCCACTTCGGTAAAGTTAGCTTGATATTCACAGATTCGGACTTCCGCGGTCAATATCTCACGAAAGCTACGTTGTTAAACAAAAGTAATTGTGCCAAAATGATCACCTCTACATAGGCTAACTACTACAACATCGATTTTTAAAATCCAATGCGCTGTTTTAATGCAGAGAAATCCATTGAACCCAATGCGCCGCAAGTGCCGAGAAAAGCACTTAGGGAGCGTCAACAAATGCCAATAGCAGCTGTGTAAACGAACAAAAGTTTTTATTTTAAGCCAAGTACACGCACTAAACTCTCAAATACTATAAATAATGGCCATATCTAACTACTACAACCTTTGTTTTCAGCATTTGTCTCTTTTTTTTATATTTTTCATGAATAAATATGATTAAATATAAATATGAATTTTCAATAACTTTTTTCAAAAAGGGGCGTGGTCACCAAATTCTCAGGTATGATCAATAACTAACACGTCTAATTACTACAACCTTTGTTTTCAGCAGAAATATCTTTTTTATGATTAAATATGAATATGAATTTTCAATAACTTTTTTTCTAAAAGGGGCGTGGTTACCAAATTCTCAGGTATGATCAATAACTACCATGTCTAACTACTACAACCTTTGTTTTCAGCAGAAATATCTTTTTTATATTTTTTATGATTAAATATGAATATGAATTTTCAATAACTTTTTTTCAAAAAGGGGCGTGGTCACCAAATTCTCAGGTATGATCAATAACTAACACGTCTAATTACTACAACCTTTGTTTTCAGCAGACATATCTTTTTTATATTTTTTATGATTAAATATGAATATGAATTTTCAATAACTTTTTTTCTAAAAGGGGCGTGGTTACCAAATTCTCAGGTATGATCAATAACTACCATGTCTAACTACTACAACCTTTGTTTTCAGCAGAAATATCTTTTTTATATTTTTTATGATTAAATATGAATATGATTTTTCAATAACTTTTTTTCAAAAAGGGGCGTGGTCACCAAATTCTCAGGTATGATCAATAACTAACACGTCTAATTACTACAACCTTTGTTTTCAGCAGAAAATATCTTTTTTATATTTTTTATGATTAAATATAAATATGAATTTTCAATAACTTTTTTTCAAAAAGGGGCGTGGTCACCAAATTCTCAGGTATGATCAATAACTACCATGTCTAACTACTACAACCTTTGTTTTCAGCAGAAATATCTTTTTTATATTTTTTATGATTAAATATGAATATGAATTTTCAATAACTTTTTTTCAAAAAGGGGCGTGGTCACCAAATTCTCAGGTATGATCAATAACTACCATGTCTAACTACTACAACCTTTGTTTTCAGCAGAAATATCTTTTTTATATTTTTTATGATTAAATATGAATATGAATTTTCAATAACTTTTTTTCTAAAAGGGGCGTGGTTACCAAATTCTCAGGTATGATCAATAACTAACATGTCTAACTACTACAACCTTTGTTTTCAGCAGACATATCTTTTTTATATTTTTTATGATTAAATATAAATATGAATTTTCAATAACTTTTTTTCAAAAAGGGGCGTGGTCACAAAATTCTCAGGTATGATCAATAACTAACACGTCTAACTACTACAACCTTTGTTTTCAGCAGAAATATCTTTTTTATATTTTTTATGATTAAATATGAATATGAATTTTCAATAACTTTTTTTCAAAAAGGGGCGTGGTCACCAAATTCTCAGGTATGATCAATAACTACCATGTCTAACTACTACAACCTTTGTTTTCAGCAGAAATATCTTTTTTATATTTTTTATGATTAAATATGAATATGAATTTTCAATAACTTTTTTTCTAAAAGGGGCGTGGTTACCAAATTCTCAGGTATGATCAATAACTAACATGTCTAACTACTACAACCTTTGTTTTCAGCAGACATATCTTTTTTATATTTTTTATGATTAAATATAAATATGAATTTTCAATAACTTTTTTTCAAAAAGGGGCGTGGTCACAAAATTCTCAGGTATGATCAATAACTAACACGTCTAACTACTACAACCTTTGTTTTCAGCAGAAATATCTTTTTTATATTTTTTATGATTAAATATGAATATGAATTTTCAATAACTTTTTTTCAAAAAGGGGCGTGGTCACAAAATTCTCAGGTATGATCAATAACTACCATGTCTATTCATATTCATATTTAATCATAATAAATATAAAAAAGATATTTCTGCTGAAAACAAAGGTTGTAGTAGTTAGACATGGTAGTTATTGATCATACCTGAGAATTTTGTGACCACGCCCCTTTTTGAAAAAAAGTTATTGAAAATTCATATTCATATTTAATCATAAAAAATATAAAAAAGATATTTCTGCTGAAAACAAAGGTTGTAGTAGTTAGACGTGTTAGTTATTGATCATACCTGAGAATTTGGTGACCACGCCCCTTTTTGAAAAAAAGTTATTGAAAATTCATATTCATATTTAATCATAAAAAATATAAAAAAGATATGTCTGCTGAAAACAAAGGTTGTAGTAGTTAGACATGTTAGTTATTGATCATACCTGAGAATTTTGTGACCACGCCCCTTTTAGAAAAAAAGTTATTGAAAATTCATATTCATATTTAATCATAAAAAATATAAAAAAAGATATGTCTGCTGAAAACAAAGGTTGTAGTAATTAGACGTGTTAGTTATTGATCATACCTGAGAATTTGGTGACCACGCCCCTTTTTGAAAAAAAGTTATTGAAAATTCATATTCATATTTAATCATAAAAAATATAAAAAAGATATGTCTGCTGAAAACAAAGGTTGTAGTAGTTAGACATGTTAGTTATTGATCATACCTGAGAATTTTGTGACCACGCCCCTTTTAGAAAAAAAGTTATTGAAAATTCATATTCATATTTAATCATAAAAAATATAAAAAAGATATTTCTGCTGAAAACAAAGGTTGTAGTAATTAGACGTGTTAGTTATTGATCATACCTGAGAATTTGGTGACCACGCCCCTTTTTGAAAAAAAGTTATTGAAAATTCATATTCATATTTAATCATAAAAAATATAAAAAAGATATTTCTGCTGAAAACAAAGGTTGTAGTAGTTAGACATGGTAGTTATTGATCATACCTGAGAATTTGGTAACCACGCCCCTTTTAGAAAAAAAGTTATTGAAAATTCATATTCGAATTGAATCATATTTATTCATGAAAAATATAAAAAAAAGAGACAAATGCTGAAAACAAAGGTTGTAGTAGTTAGATATGGCCATTATTTATAGTATTTGAGAGTTTAGTGCGTGTACTTGGCTTAAAATAAAAACTTTTGTTCGTTTACACAGCTGCTATTGGCATTTGTTGACGCTCCCTAAGTGCTTTTCTCGGCCTTGCGGCGCATTGGGTTCAATGGATTTCTCTGCATTAAAACAGCGCATTGGATTTTAAAAATCGATGTTGTAGTAGTTAGCCTATGTAGAGGTGATCATTTTGGCACAATTACTTTCGTTTAACAACGTAGCTTTCGTGAGATATTGACCGCGGAAGTCCGAATCTGTGAATATCAAGCTAACTTTACCGAAGTCTTTCGTCCTGTGGCAAAATGGCAGCAACTCAAAAGATTGAACCAAAAGGAGTCTTCTTCTTTTTCTAATTGTTAGATTACGGCAAAATGCGCCAAAATGGCTATGAGGCGGAGTCAATATTTGTTATTTTTTTCCTCATCAAATAACGTTTTTGCCATGCCTCCACACTCACAACATACGCTCCTTCTCCTGCTCCTCCTCCTCCACACACTCTGACCACATTTTTATGCCCAAAATCCACTGCACTCACAGTAGCATGAACGTTGGACATACAGTGTTTGCTAATGCTTTTATAATATGTTTTTGATGTGGATATTCGGGCTCAACATTGACAATAACAGCGCTCACACACCTGTTTCGCAGCTCCTCCTCTTCCTCCTCTGGTCACACTCCTCTCTCCTCCTCCTCATAAGGAAGACGCGAGTATCCATCTCTCCGTACACTGGGCTCATTCCCGTTACTTTCTTCACTCAGACACTGCTAAAGTTATCTGACAGCTCCGTAAAGTTTTTTTTCGGAGGACCCGCTGCGTAGATAGCTGCCCTCGCGCCTGCCTGTTTACAAGTTGCTTTTGGTGAAAATTTGACTTCACTTGTAATAATGTACTTTTGAACAAAAGAAATCAGAGGTCCAGAGAAAGGGGATTAGGGGTCCGAATTTGGAGCGCAGTCCGCCCTTTGGGGACTCTTGAACTAGTATATTTATTTAATAAAAAAAAGGAAGGATTGCGAGGCCCTGTGTGGTGCGAGGCCCTGTGCGACGGCACAGGTCGCACAGCCCTTCAGACGGGCCTGGGTATATGTTAAACATCATGGAGAAGTATAGGAGGATCTTGGAGTAACGTCATTGTTGTTTATAGTTTTTCCGCGCCGGTCACGTGACCAGTTGGCAAAACAGCATACAAAGCTACCTGGATGCTAGAGAGTTCGCTATTTTTAGACGTTTGGAGAGAGGTTTTACTAAATCAGATGGTCCATTCTTGTTGTGTGGTCGGTTGTACGGCCCACTGGGGACGGATTAAGTTTTTTTTATAATTCTTTCGGAAAAGAACAGCAAAAAACAGCCGCGGTAGAGTGGTTGCCCTTTTATGCTGTTACCTACGGTAAATGTACAACGGGAAGCCGGGAGGATGAGGGGATAAAATTTCATGAATTTACTTTAACTACTTTCACTTTAACTGCACACTTGGTCACCATGATGATTAATTTCAAACATTGCAATTTGGTTGTTCATCCCCGCGGCTTCCTGTTCCACATTTACCGTAAGTAACAGCAAAAAGGGGCAACCCGCATTTAATGTGTGGCGAAATGCCGGGCCACCGCAGTGAAAAACACGAGAAATGGATTTTCACCACGGACCCTTCTTGCATGAAGTACTTCATACTATGAAGTAAGAATGAATGTCTCCCAGTCCCAGCAGATCGGTGCGAAGACAGAAGCGATTCTGACCAAGGTCTCATATGGGCTTTGAATTTGTTCAGTTCGGTCTCATATACTTATTTTTATATTGTCTTTATATCTCCTCTGAACTTCTTGCGTTAAAGTGCTTATACAGGGCTATTCGCCCACTGAGTCTTTTAAAAGTACTCTTCTCATCCATGCTTCAGTATGTGCCGCTCTGTCTTTATGCCACCCAGCGAGGGGCGCATGCACACAGGGGTGTAAACAAAGATCCTCCTATAGAATACATGAATTGGATTATGCTTTATGACTCTGATTATCGAAGTTCAAGTTTTGTGCTACACGTTACCATCGTTGGTATATGATAAACTGTATAATGTGTCATTTTTGGACATATTATCACAGCTGTGATAGGAGTTAGGCAGTAAAAGTCTCGACTTCAGCCTAAAGCCCTTTTGGTCAGACATTATTTAGCACTAACATTCTTAATATACACAATTTCGTTCTTATTGTGAATTGTATGCAATCTTTGAAAACATGTGACCTAAGATGTAATGTATGTAATGGCCGATGAAATAAACTACTGCTACTACATACTAATACATTACTACTAGATTACTACTAGATTACTACTACATTACTACTACATTTTCGCTACAACCACAAACCTGATATTGTATTAGCATTTCCTGAGAAAGTTTGACAGACATTTGTGAAGAGAAAACAAAATGAACTTTTTTTCTTTCACGGATAACAATCCATAAGCAAAACACCACTATCCAGAGAATACTAATCAGTTTTCTCCTGCAAGATACACTTATCCATATTATAATTATCTTATGTTTCACCATATTTATGCCATTGAGTGCAGTTCACCACCAGCCGTTATCGCTCAGACACGCTTTCACAGTTATCTTCTAGGTTTTAGTTTGATGACCATAAATGTATGAAGAATGTACAGAGCGGCTGGTGGCACAGTGCAATGTTCTTCGTCAAATCTTGAGCCTTTACAAGAGCAGAAAGCCTGTTACTGGTGCTGCTTTGAAGGAGCCTGCTTGTCAAAAAGAAAGCACAGTATGGAACACCAAAACCTGAAGGGCCACATCTGCTCCTGGGGCAACTGAATTCACGTATACATAACAGATGGAGTCCAGCTGAATTCATAATGAGAGAAAAAGCATGGCTCACTGCACTATTTTTCATAAAGGTACTATACGTTATTACAAATACCAGTCCAAATTTCCTCTGGGATCAATGATGAAGAGAATACATGTGGTGCACAATCTCAGAGAACATGCACAATGTGAGTAGTGTGGACTACTCACTAAACCAAATCACGGTGATGATCCAGGAAACTCGACATTCAACCACATTTATTGACATTTATCAACATTTGTATAGACCTGGTCATCCGCCCCTTATGACACAATGGCTTATAGCATTTCTTGTGTTTGTACTGTTTGATTCTCTGATCTGTATTGGCGAATTCAACCAGGGACGTGCGGTGAGGTTTGTGATTGGGGAGGCACTGACTTTAAAAGTCAGATTTACAATCATTATTCAAATAAAATAGCATTTAATCACCAATGCAATGACATCCACAAACTTTATATACTGTAAAGATAAGAGAACCAGCTTCTTTTAATAATCTCACAACAAATCTAGCTGCTGACTCTGCTCCGCATCAAACAACATCTTTAAGAAGCGCAGGTGCGAGAGACGCGAGGAGAGAGAGACGCGAGGAGAGAGGAGCAGAGAGAGACAGAGAGGAGCAGAGAGACGGAGACGCGAGGAGCAGAGAGAGACGGAGACGCGAGGAGAGAGAGACGCGAGGAGAGAGGAGCAGAGAGAGACAGAGAGGAGCAGAGAGACGGAGACGCGAGGAGCAGAGAGAGACGGAGACGCGAGGAGAGAGAGACGCGAGGAGAGAGAGACGCGAGGAACATAAACAATAATTTAAACAAGTTGCAGAACTCTTGAGCAGTGTTTGAATCAGTGTTTTTCGGAAAAGCACTACTTTGCCGGTATCTGTCAATGTTCAACATAAAACACAGATTAACAAACTCCGCCCCCGCAGCCGGACTAACCTCGTAAGTCCAGTGGTGGTCTCCCAGTCTATATTAATTCTTTCTTTGTTTGAAAGTCCAATTGAGAAAAAAAATCTTCATTCAAATCATCCATTTTCCAGCAAAAGAAATAGCATTTTGGGCTGATTGTTTGTTAGCAACTCTGGTATGAACTTTATGCTCACTATCACCCCTAGCGGTGAGGCACAGATACCGCCTGCCTCACGCCAAGCTTTTTCCTTGTGTGTTCATCTACGATCAAAAGACTTAAACTAAATATAAATTGTACACACATACGTGCAATACACTACTAAACACTAAGAGGAGTTTAAAAAATGTTTTTAAAGCAGGATATTTGAAACAAACGGTGATATATCAACTGCACGAGCTGAGTGCACTCAGACACACACACACACACTGTGAGGGAGCGGTCTGGGGTGAGGCACGCAGGAGCGCTGCCTCACCTCGTCTCTTTGAATAGGAATAACGGGATTTCGGCGATTTTGACTTCAGAAATGATCAAAACTGATGGGAACCGTGCCGAATATACATTAAAAGCATAGGACAGTGGATATAAATTATATATTTAAACTAAAATAATTATTAGTTTCCAATAATGGCAGGTGAGGCTCTGCCTCCCCTGCCTCCCCTGACTGCACGTCCCTGAATTCAACGGTTTTGTAAAGTATACAATAATAAATTGAATTGAATCTCATGTAAGCTGGGACAATGCTGAGAGCTTCTGCAGCATATTCATACTGACCTTTCATTCAACTAGGAAACTGAAATGAATCCCCTTTCAGAATGTCCTTTTCAGGGGTGTCCTGGCCCCAGAGAGAGGGAAGCTATTGTATATGTTGTTAATGGTAGGGGAAACCAGAGCACCCACAGGAAACCCATGCAGACAAGGGGGAAAGGCACTGTCTGCAGGTGGAATCAAACCCAGGACCTTCTTGCTAACAGCTGTGCCACCGTGCCGCCGTATATATATAGTCCAGTTTATTTCTCTCAATCTGGTTATCTTAGCTATTCTCAAAACTTTTCCAATGTAAAATTTCAGCTGTCTCTGCCTTGTTTTAAAATGCATTATACAAAAGACCGTTTGGCCCAGATTTTTCACATAACTTTTATTCCATGCTTAAGGCTATGCAGAGGTACCACAAATCTATATCATTAATGTTTTAGCTACTTTTATAATCTCTCCTGTTTAAGCTGCTCTGGGATTTGTGTCAGAGCGCATGTGTTGGATATGTGTTGAGGATAGTGTTCACCGTAACTGCTCAATACAGAACAGAAATCTAAGTATTCCAAGTTGGAATCAAATTTGCGATACTAAAAATAACATAATTCATGCACGTGCTATGTTTCAGACCAGTTCTGAATTTATACTTATTGTACTAGGAGTTCAAATTATAATATTCTCACCTGTGTACAAAAAGAATAAAGTTGAAAATCTGAAGTTCAATTTCTCTTAAATATAAAAAGGCTATTTGTTAATTACATCCATCTTTTTCTTTTTTTAAATTAGTGAGATACTGTAAAGCCTTGCATATTGTTTCGTCTTAGTATCACACCTAATGCATATTCCGCAATAACAGCAACAGTTGGAGTGCAAAGGACAGCAGTGAGTGAATATTTACACGCTTCAGATCCCCTAAACAAAAAATTGCCTAATTGATCATAATCATCATGAGGAATAACGGTAATCTGAGGCACAAAAGTGTGTCAGCCAAAAACGCTTTGTGTATTTATTGTAATCATTGTAAGGAGATGCTTTGTAAACATAAATGATTGATGCATTTTGAGCATATTTTATGAAATAAAATATCAACAGTAAAAATATAACATTTTGACTTGAAATTTAATTCAGTCATCTTAAAACTAATGTGGTTTTCTTTAGCTGGGCTTCCCTGAGGTTTCTCTTCTTTTAACCTGTCAACTTTGTAAACTGCTGTTGTGATTTAGGGTAATAGGAAAATGAATTGAATTGAGTTGAAAGCATATTAAAGTAAACTCTTACATCAAATATGGCCCCTTTAGTTTTAATTTTTCAAGATAAAACTAAACACACTATTAAAAACAATTTCACCTCAAGTTATGAGCAGAGATGTCGATTTCATGACGAACCAGTGATACAAGTGCATTCAAGTGACGAACCAGTGATACAAGTGCATTCATGAACTGTGATTACAATCTCCAGGTGCCTTGTCAATACTATTTCTGCTCAACATTTCACAATGGCTCCGCTGGCTGTCTTTCACTTAAAAAGGTCACACTTAATTAAACAGACCACACTCCACGTTTAGTGCCGCTGCTGCTAGAAAAAGCACGGCAACTTTAGACACAGCTCCTTGGCAGACAACACGGCCGCTGTCTCGTACATCGCCACAAAATGATAAATGACAAAACCAACATGAGGCTCATCTCCATGTACTCTTCACATTAGGCAAGGCAAGGCAAGGCAAGTTTATTTGTATAGCACAATTCATTCACAAGGCAACTCAAAGTGCTGAACAAGATAGCATTAAAATCATAAATAATCACAGAACATTAAAAAGAAAGATAAAAATATAAAATCCCTCAGTTGTATGCACAGCTAAACAACACCGTTTTTAACTTGGTTTTAAACATTGTCAGAGAGGAGGCCTGTCTCACATCTTAGTACCACCGGGACGCTTTTATCAGTGTTCATCACAAAAATTCCAATCGTGTAATCGCTGTTTGTGAGATGCGCCCACTTTCACCGCCAGACAACATTCACAGATCCTCAAGGCTGTTTCAAATTGTAAAGTGAGAGAAGGCAATCCATAAATCAATACATGCACAGTAGTGTCACACCCTCATGCTGCCAAAATGTACAGTAGTATTACATCTTAAAGATAGATTTTTTTTTTCTTTTAATTTGAGTTTTGCTGTACTGTATATTCACTTCACTTATCTTGTGTTGTGTGCTCCTCATTCTTACTGTTCAGTACCTTGTGATGCAATATCAAAATTCCCCCACTGTGGGACAAATAAAGGATCTTAAATACAAACACAATATATTTCAAATTTTCCACTTAAAGCATTAAAGATTCAATCTGTTTTACACCATTACAATTTAATAAATCAAAGAAAATCATTATGATAGAGATTGCAATATTACATGACAATCTCAACGGTTTCTTACTAAACACACACTATTCGGGCCGTATTATAATTCATATAAAATTATCATATATTTGTTTAAACAATTCATTTTGATTTCTTAAATTAAACATAAATCATATATTACACTTGATCAAATCATGTGAAACTACAGTACACTGAGCGCACAGATAGAGTTGTAGCAATTTACTGAAGGTGACAGATTCATACTGTAACTTTCACATCTTAACGTGTCACACTCAACATATTGAGCTTAAACAATCTGCGGTTTACCTGACTATATGATCCTGGTGTTTACATTATAATATTGTCTTTGCAAATCCAGATTTGAGCCAAAAGGATTGATAGACCTGATGCCTTCCTTTATGGGGGAAACTCCTGCTTGCCTTAGCAACCATGTTAGCAACAAGTCTGCCCCTGTTACGGCTGGAAGCTAACATCATCGAATCCATTGGCTGCTACTAGCTTTTGTTCAAATCGGGTTCTTCCACATTCGGCAAACATTATGGATAACATGGATAATGTCAGCGCTTGCTCAGTCCACTCCTAATATACGATCTATGGTTGTCCCAGGCCCCAATAATTGCGATCTGTGACCAATTTGTATGTGATTAGATTAAATCTGGTTGCACAGGACAATAACCACAGACCACCTGTTACTGGTTGCCATATGTAATGCGGCTCCATTTGCAAGAACTGTGATGCACCGTCTGCTGCTGATAGAGCCAGGGACAAATTACAGTATTTGGTTTTTGTAGGTTTTTGACCACATGAGGCAGCCTTGACTCCTCACCATCACCTCAATCTGTGCTTTCTTCACATGGCAATTTTGATAGCTGCTCCAATGGTAAATAGTATGTCCTTATCCTTAACCAAAATTACATCAAATTTGCACATAAAAAGAAAATGCTCCGTTTTCCTATTACCTGCAAGCATAATAATGTAGTATTGTTCCTTAACTTAATTTGTACCCATATGGTTAAGCCTGTCCGAAACATGTCCTAACGTACTGTATTCTACAGCATTTTAGAATCTTCCAAAATGCAAATACAGCAAGAGACATGCAAGAGAGAATTAGATAAAACACTGAATGCAAATGTAATGCTATGTACGTACATAAAAAAAAGATTCAAAATTCTGTCCATCTAACAATCTACTCAAATTCAAAACAATTTCTGCATGTGGATACACACTAGTGTCTTGTGTATCATTGTGAAGTTGGGACAAAACTGATTTATTGAATTCCAATCTGGCCGTCCATAATTCGTGCTCGGTATTCCCTGTAAATCCCTCATCTCCGGCTGTTGTGAGCCGACTTCCTTCCCCACAGCTGCTGGGTGGCTCTAATAATAGGACAACAATGCCTGTCCAAGCCTGGACACAGTTATAGACTAGTAGTAAAAAGGGAATCTCATTAGGCACACACATTTGCACAATATATGCAGATTCAATTATTACGAAATTCAGGTTGCAGGTTGAGTTGTTGCAAGTAAACACATGTTGCAGGGAGAATGATGAGGTGGTTGAACTCTCAAATAAGGTGCTGGCAGTGGTAAAGGCAGACATAGACAGCACTGTAATCATGGAAGAGCTGATAAATGAAGACTACATAGCGTTAAAGTAGCTAATGACTACCTTGCCCCCTTGTTACACACCAACACAGAGTGAAAGCTTATGGCTAAGAGTGTCATGTTTGTGTTGAAAATCAGCCAAGACATTTTAATTATCTTATCAACAGTGCCCTGCTGTGACAAATGCACACACATTTGTCCTTGTATTGTTAAAACACCACATGGTATATCTACCTCTTCTAGATATCTCAGTTGAGAGCTTTCCAAAGTGAGCTATCATACAGTATTTTCACCACTACGTCATTCTACTACACAAGGATTCCAACACAGACCCACGCTTGTACAGGTTTTCAATAAAGTGCAGCTTAAATCTTTGCTTACCTCAGACTCGGTCCCACAGCAGAGGTAAAAAGAAAAGTAGGATCATCCTGAGAGCATCAAGTGGTAAATCCCCAATGTTGGCACACAAAGCTGCCTCGCTCTCTCTCTGTCCCGTCTGCCTAGTGCTCATTCAAGGTGGTGGACAGGGAAAGTATGCATGTGGTGTGTTGGAGCGTACTATCCTGTGGTATCCAGCTGGGTGAAGCAAGGCCCCCTACTCAAGCAAACATAGAACTTTCTTTGTGCTCTGTTTCTTTCTTCTGCTTGCCTGCTCCATGACTTCAAACGCCTCAAAAACTCCTCGTTCTTCTCGCACATGAGCAGGCTAATGAAAAAAAAGGGAAGCACAGGGAATGCCTCAGCACTCTGGGCTTTGGAAGAGCAGGAGAAGGAGGAGGAGGTGGTGGTGGTGGAGGAGAGGAGGCGGGGCTTTGCTAAAGAGAGGGTTAAATTCCTACACTCCGGCTGACCAATCAGGAGCTTTGTTGCGGTTGACCAAAAACCGCGGGGCCAGACCAGGCCTCTCACTACCACGCTCCAGCTTTTAGGCATTAGCCGGAGTTTGTCTTGTACAGCACTTAAGGTTTGTCTGCAAAAAATGTGAGGCCAATAAAATGTAAATAAAGAAGTTAAAGGATCAATGATCAATCACTTTTTGGAAAACAATAAAAACAATGGAATGTCACTAAAAGTCTACAAATGCATTCCAGTGTTAAAGAGTACATTACAACTGTATAAAAATCAGTAGCCAAAAACTATCTTTATAACTATTATATTGTGGACAGTCTAAAGGAGCATGTACATAAAGTCTACAAAACCTTTAATCATGGGAAGACTACAAACTAATGTCTAGAATATCCGTACTAACTTATACACCTTCCTAAAGTCTCTACTGAAACCATTTGAATCTCAGGCCACATTCCTCCTTCTGTTAAGAACAATGGCCCTCTCATGTTACACTGTCCTTGAGTAGACATTTGTCAGTTTTAGCTCAGGACCTGAATAGTGGGAGCAGCTCTTTCTCGTCCCCAGGTATAAGTGAGGCGTACTACTGTTTTCTTCTGGTCTTGATCTGAGATTGTTGCAGTGATGTAAGACAGATTGGATAAATCTTACTGATAATAATAATATAATGCATTGATTTTATATAGCTCTTTTGTGAACACTCAAGGACGCTTCAAGCGTCATTATTCTTTGACTCCATACACGGTGGTGATAAACTACTACAGTTGCCACAGCTGCCCTGGGACACACTGACAGAAGCGAGGCAAATAGTGTGTTTGAAAGTATGAATGTTTTAATTAGGGTTGTCAAAATTATTGCATAAATTGGGCGGCACGGTGGCTGAGTGGATAGCACTCTTGCCTCTCAGCAAGAAGGTCCTGGGTTCGAATCCCGGTCGGACCAGGGCCTTTCTGAGTGGAGTTTGCATGTTCTCCCCGTGTCTGCGTAGGTTTCCTCCGGGTACTCCGGTTTCCCCTACCCCTAAAAATATGTACAATAGGTCTGGCATGCGCCTCCTGTTCGGTGACCCCGCTCCCATCTCTGTCTGGAGTGAGAGGACCAATGCCCAAAAAATAATAATAACAATTGTAAACCGCTTTGTGACCCTTGTCTGTGAAAGGCGGTATATAAATAAACATTACTTACTTACTTACGTTAGCGCACGTTAATTATAATGGATTTATAGATTTTAATGGATTTTATGTGATTTTATTGTAAAGAACTTTGGTCGCCTTGAGTGTTGTAAAGGGCTCTATAAATAAAATTGATTGACTGATTGAATATAAGTCTGACAATATTCAATAATGAGATATTGTCTTAAATAATCTGTTAAAATTACTAAAGATGTTGTTGTCCAGCTGAGCGAAAACATCACAGATAACAGTACTGTTATCGGTACGGTTGACATATGTTCAAATACTCCCAAAATAGTCATAATTTTGTATTCATAGTGCATTCTGTAAATAATTGAGAACAAAAAGAAAAGTATTCTTTGGTAAGTTATGTAATTTTGCACTGCAATGCACAAGGCACACAAAGAACCCCAGACAGACATGAGTGATTACTATGGTGAGGGAGTTTCACACCAGGTTCACTCTGAAAACACCTCTCCTTTTATGTTTGCGTCCTTGTCGTCAGTAAATCTTTACCCTGTCACTGTGTTTGTTCACTTGTGCTGCTCGGTTCAGCAAGGGTCAAAATGCAAATGTATTTTTTAAGCAACAAAAGGTCTTCTGATAATCACCACATCTGTATTACATCAAATCTTGCACCAAGATAAATGAGAGATAGTCTTTGTGTTAGGGGAATAGTCGATGCATAAGCAGAATGGTTCCCAACAAAAACGCTGAGGCGAAGGAAAATTCTACACTCACTGTTTTTGTGTAAGGTGCAGAACTGGAAAAGGTATTACAAGTAATGTGGGCCTCATATTAAGGACACGGAAGACTTTATTTTGTCCTCTCAATAAGGGCTGTAACAAGTTAATCAATGTATCAAATCTTATCGATGGTTGAACTTGTTGTTAACACATTTAATAATCAATCAATCAAACAACTAGTCATTTCTATGAAGATGTTCCCCAGGGGTATCACTTGAGCTTTGATTGGTCAAATGTATAAACAAAAAATCCCATGCTTACTAACCTTTTGGGATCGAAACAACTAACTGATTAATCAGAAGAACAATCGGCAGCTATCAATTATCAAAATAATCGTTTACAGCCCCAATTACAGCCCTACTCTTCATGCTTCAGTCATGGCTTGAGGCCCAGAAGTTCATAACAAACAATTAGATAGACAATGGCTGAAGCTAGAGTAAATGGGAAACTGTTGCTTAAAGTTAGCTCCACTAACTTCACATTGAAACAAGTCTGAAGCAACACATGTCATATGGTTTGAAAATTCTTGTTTTGAATCTATAAATATACATTTGGAATAAAGAAAGTGTAAATGAAAAGCACATGCTATTACCATAGTCCAAGGAACTGCCCAGGGCAGCTGTGACTGCATTACTAGTTAATCACCACCGTGTGTAGAGTGAATTAAAAATGTGAAGCATCTTTAAGTGTCCAAAATAGCGCTATATAAATCTGATGCATTATTTTTTATTATAACTAGATCAATATTGAAATCATATCATATTGTGTCACATTTTAACAGGAACTAGAACATAATATATTTTTAAATTCAAATTCAAAATCAGACCTAATTTATTTTCTCACAGCTCTTTCTGTCTTGCTTCTATGTGTGGGCCGAGGACATTAGCATATGATTTACAAAGACCTTCTTAACAAATGTGTAGTGAGCATGAAACAGGATCAGGATCTCTAGTTCTTGTTGAAACACATGAGGAAAGATAGAAAAGAGAGAGGACAACATTATATTCACACACACACACACACACACACACACACAATAATTGTTTATGGCTTCTTATTACAGGTCTGTGAAGTTGCTGTAGTGACGGACAGCCCCACATCACAGGCTTACTTTCCAACTGGGCCAGATGGACCAGTGCCACTGCTATTGCTGGACTCCATTCAACTTTCTGAAGTTATTGCTGAGCTCTTTACTTACCAAGTTATTAATATCCATGTTAGATGTGTTTAGAGCCTTGATATATGTAATTTTCACTTTATACATCATATAAACCTTTTTTTAGAGAGGGCATCACAACATTTTAATACACAATTTATGTTTTGTATAGTCCTAAAACACAACAGCAGTTGTCTTGGAGGACTATATAAAGTTGTTGATTGACCAACAAACACATAAGAGCCATTGGTCCATAGGGAGCGGGATGACCAATGTCCCGCTCCCTATGGACCAAGTTACACCAACAACTTCGGAAAACAACTTTCTCTATAGTATTCAACTCATGTACCAGCAGTTGTAATTCCTGTAAGTTCTCTAACAATTGCATTCTTTGTTCTCAAGCATAGCTGCATGACTGCTTTGTGACTATCATTAACTAATTTAGTCAATGCTCTCAAGTTATGTGAGAATTGGATATTACACGTAACAAAAACTTCAGCAGCAGGCTGTGTGTAAATATATACAAGTACATAGAATAATACACTAATGTTGTACACTAAACAAACAAATACCAACATACATGACGTCGAACAGTGGGGCTAAGCTCACATAACATGAATATTAAAACAAAAGCAGCTCTCAGAACATAGCCCTTAAGCACTAGGCCAGTGTTTCATCAGAATCATTATTATTGTAGCCACAAATATTCACACGTCAAAACTAGAGCAGATATGATATAAGTGCATGTTATAAATGCAAAATATGTTTTTCGCTCTTATGTCTTACAGGCTTCAGTGATTCAGTTTAGCCTTTCTCAACTAGGGCAAGAATAAATACAGACCTATTTACATGAAGGACATTGGGTTGTCCGTTCTGTCCCACTAAGACCATGCTCAGTTGACTTGAATAAAACGTCTTCAAAATATTTTAAGAATTGTTTAATAATTGCTATAGTCAATAACAGCACAGTTTAAACTCTATTCATAAAAACGTCACCACTGTGGGAACAAAAAAGGTTCTCTTCTTATCTTCTCTTCTCTTATTTTCTCCATATACATTAAATATGTAGCAGGCATTTAGGAAGTCCATATAAACTATCATTTGGACAAAGATGAGCGCATTGTAGTTTTGTTTGAGCGGAAAGAAATGGAACGGCTGTGGTCACGTGTAGCCTAAGCACCAATTTCCATCATATATTTCTTATTCACTAACTTTTAAAAGTTGAATAAGTGCCATTACGGTCTAATCCTAAATCATCTTATTGGCTGTTATAGTCGTACAAAAACAACAACAATGTATCCCCCACTTCTATTTCTTCAACAGCAGGATTATAAAATGCATTATGATAGTCTCCTGTAATAGTTAAATGCCAAAAGTATATATTGTATTTCTTCCACCTCTGAAGGCCAACCTCAAGGTAGTCAAGCTACGCTAAATCGATGTTATAAATTATTCAGTTTGTCAAGTCTCAGCCATCCGCAGAAGTTCTGAAAGTTTTACAGCTTTCTTGTACTTTCCTTTGTCTCACTCTTGTGCTATGGCAGCCAGCCCTATATAAAAGCAACGTATGAGCCAGAACTCACAAATACTCTCTCAGTGTTCAAATCTGCTGAACCATTTTGCATTCCTTATCATCTGCTTCAATAAAGCAGCTACAGAGAGAACACTGTTTTCTCAAACTTTTTACTGCTTTGACTATGCAGACATGTGACCTAGTGAGAGAAGAGAAGTCATGGAAAATGATGGATCAAGAAAGAATGAATTGTGTCCCCACTGGAGTGAACTGAATGCTGTCTAGCCTTTTCCTCTCTATTCCACTTTCATTCAACACCCACACGCCCCAACCACAACACAGCCTACAAATATATCACACAACCATCAAATTATCCCCAACCGATGAGCACGCCCACAACCCTCTCTCACATATGCGTCTGTTAATTATTTCATTCTGCAACAGCCACAGAGGGACAAAAGTGCCAACAACTACACATGAAAGAACGTTTAACTCCGGGGAATCGTCTTTCTGCAGTTCCATTTCTACGCTGTCATTTCCATCACGTTGCCATGTAACACCCCTCACCCCTTGACCCTCAACAAAACACTTATTTTCATTGGCACCACAGAGGCTTTAGTCAACAAGAACCAAAAGGAGTGTAGCATGCTCACAGGAAAGCCATATGACCTCATCACTCTCATCTTGACCAAACTTTCCTTCCGAAAGGTAGGCTAAACTTACCATTTTGTCCCTCCGGAGGGCTGCTCACGTCTGTTTCCATGTTAGAAGTATTTGATGATAAGCTCCGATATTAGCAAAGCCATAGCTGAAGTCGATGTCACTTTGAGTTAGCGCTCTGAACTGCAGTAGTTTGTTCCGTGAGTAGATTTTGGGTCAGGTCTCAAGTTCTGCTGCTGCCAGCTCAGCGTTACCACTGTGTTACATCTGTCTGACTGAGCCCCTCGCTTTGGAGAAGTGCTGAGAGAGGGAGGGCGAGAGAGCAGGGGGAGGCAGAGGGAGGAGAGTGCAGGAGGGAGAGGGAGGAGGGAGAGGAGAGAGCAAGGAGAAGCAGAGAGAGCAGGGGGAGGCAGAGGGAGGAGAGAGAGAGGAGAGAAGCAGAGGGAGAGTAGAGGCGCAGTTTCCATGTCGATGTGACGAGTCAGATTTGGGAAGGCTGATACAGAAGCAACGCATCGACTTGAAACACTTCGCAATGTCCCGTCAACAATAAAGGATTTATTAAGTTAAGTCAGAGTCAGACCATTTCATCTTTTTTTTCTACTTTGTTTTCCCACGAATCCTCAAAGAGCACCTGACCACCCACATTTACCCTCTATGATCCCTGTATGCACTCACTCCTCTTGTATTTTTGCATGAATGTTTCTACTATTGTTTACTAACAATATAATAAATCATTATTCATATGAATTTTAATCAGGGATTAAATTGTCTACCAATAAATACTTTATAGGTTGAGTTTCATGAATGTATTAATATCTGAAAACATTAAAACAAAGTCTTTTAGGCATTATAGAAATGTATGCTTTTTCAGATTATTGTCTGTGCCTTGCTGTTCATATTCAACTCAATTTATGCTTGTATAAATATAAATCACAAGAGCAGTCGTTTTGGAGGACTTAATGAGGTTGTTGATTTACAGACAACAGATCAGAGAATCAAATAGTTTGAACACAGGACATGGATGGATAACCAATGTCCATAAATGTCTCTAAATGTCCTTAAATGTCCCGGATCATTGGTGTCCTTAGACCCTCCATCATTGGTAATGAAAAGGGAAAAAAACAGAAACCCAGAATTCCTCTGCCACAGCTTAAAATCTTGTTGCGTTTGGGAATGCAAAGAAACAGCAATGTCTCCATCTACTGGTCACTAGTAAAACATTGGGTTAAATGCTAAAAAAAATGATTTTCAATTATTGAGCGTGTTCACTTAATCCAAGTTGAGTAAAGTAGGATGTAATTACTCACGGCTTTCGGTGGACATCTGGCGGTGGAATTCTGGAAAATTGGATTCCACCGGGACACTGATGGTGCGTCTCAAAAGATGTGTCTTACATGAGGCTGCACGCCGACCCTGGAAACAAAACGTCTTTAGACACAGAGAGACAAACAGCCACAGACAAACTCCAACAGAAACAGCTCTGATTAAAGGGTAAATGAGAGGAAACCTGACTTAGTATTGTTTTGATAAATGGCGAGGTGATCACACGATGATTTAGTATCACATTGGTCTTTGTCAAATTATACTGTGCTTTAGTGTACATTCCAAAGGTTTGGCTTTCACAGATTAGACTGACAAAAGAAGACTGATAGAGAGCCGAGAAATGGGTGAGTAAAGGACGTGTAAGAGAGCTGATGTCCTCCAAAGAGGCCGATAATAGCTTATCGACACTCACGCACACACACATGCACGCACACACACACACATGCATACACTTGCGCACACTCATTTGAATTTAATGCACCATTTTTTCTCTCCAACATGTTTTTTTTTCTTCTATCTGGGTTTCACATATACGGTATAGTGTGCAACTAACTGACATAAAAAAGTGAAACAGTAAATTAAATAAACTTTTGTTGCTACTGTATGTAATTTAATAGTGCCACATTTTGTCTGAATAAAATATAAAAGAAAATCTTTAAGTGTAGGGCTGGGAAAATACATCCTAGTTTTATCCTATGTTGTATTGTGGTTTAGCTACAATAGAAAGTATTCAATTGATAAACTTACATGCAGCAAAATAGATTACTTTATAAAAGTCTAGTTTTAAGTATTGTATACAGTCTTGGGCAGTAACGTCTTACTGTTCAAGTAAGACAAGGCAAGTTTATTTGTATAGCACAGTTCATACACAAGGCAACTCAAAGAGCTAAACAAAACAAGAAAGAAACAATCACACAAAATCATAAAAATCAGTATATTAAAAAAAAGAGTGAAGATACAAACCCTTCAGTTGAATACGCAGCTAAATGCAACTGTTTTAACCCAGATTTGAATATTGTCAGACTAGAAACCTGCCATACGAAGACTGTCCAAATCTGAGATACTTCCCCCCCATGTTTAGTCCTCCTCAGAGTCCGAGTTGGTTCATATAGCGCTAACATTATTTTGTATTACAAGTTATATGTGTGTGCGACGGAGCGTGTGTTGGCGTATACGGTTGTACCTTGTCTGTTGAAATCGACGTTATGGAAAGGTTAGTTTTTTATCCCAGGTGCTAAAGGTAAATTACAATTACAAGCAAAATTCAAGCATCCAATCACAGAAAATGCAGCAGGTTACTGACTCAAATGTTGAATTTAAAATGATCAATTAATTACCGTCTTGTATAATGTAAAATATAATGAGATGGAGCAAGAACACCGGTAATAACAGATTTGAGAGATAAATCTGAGCTGGCCCTCTGATCCCGCGCGCTGAGGTCCAAGGGCCAGCTCCAGCTCGCCCCCCCCCCCCCCCCCCCCCCCCCCTTTGCTTGATGTCTCTGGGTTTAAACATTGCATGACTAGTGTGGTCTTCTGTGTTTATTTTTTGTTTTTTTCTTGTTTTATTTGACACATCATAAAGTTTTAATTTATCTTTGATTTATAGATGGATAAATAACTGTATTACAGACTCAAGGTCCAGATCAACACAGACACAGACAAAAAAAAAACATATAAAGCTGGTAAATCTTTATATTTAAATCTGTTACTTTAGTCTCTGTAAAGCACGTTGGAAACTTCTGTTAATCTAGTAAATAAATTACAAGATTTGGAGACAGGACTGAGTTTTGAAAGCTATTTATTGTACTTTTTTGTATTGTGATAGTACTGAATTCGGATATAGGTGTACTGTTCCAGCACTAATAAATTAAATACTTATTTTAGCGAAGAAATATTAAAAAGTACCGCATAAGGAACACATAAGGCAAGAAAAGACAAGTTTATTTGTATAGCACGGGTTCACACACAAACAAAAGACAGGACAACACAACAAGACAGACAAAAAAACAAGATAGAAAACAAGATAGAGATAGAGATCACTCCTGAATTTTCCATTTCAGTGTTTCATCATAAATATACAGGGATGATAGTAATCTATTTAGAAAGAGTGTTATGGAAAACAAGACAATAGGAGACAGAAGGACATGACAGACTGGACAAACGGCTCTCACCTCCTCTTCACTCAGAAGCAGCATCTGACAGTCCGGGACCACACAGTACTTGTTCCACATGGGCTTCTCCTCATACGAGTGTCCACGTCCCATCCAGGCCCTGTTCAAGCCGTGCTCACCTGAGAGATAGTGCCAATATATATTTTAATCTTTAATGAAAGGACGCAGTGTAGAGACATTAAGCCTTTAATGCTCATTCCTTGAAGAAAGCAATATAAATGTATCTTTATATTTGTATTTTCTAAGATGTATGACCACTAAGAACACTTATTTTTAACCCCTAGTATATAGCCTTCTATCCAATGGTTGAGATGCAGTTTGATGGTAGAAGTGCCTAAAACCAAGTGCTAGAGATAACCCAAGGAGGTAGATGCCAGTTCCAAGTAGATATAGTGACTCAAAAAGTGATCCTCCAAATGGTTAAGGGAACCATTAAAGGGTTAAGCTCAATGAGGCAGATATGTTCTGCACCAGATTTTTAGCTAGATAGCTATTTTCCATCTGCAGTCCCTGGTTACAGAGAAATAAATTACAATATATCATGTGAAAGTGCATCCATCCGTTCTCAGTGTCAACCACACGACACTTTACCATTCACTACATTTCATTAATTCTGCATCAGTTAAAATGGCATTTCCTATATTTTCAACTATATTAAAACACATTAGATAGAACACATTCTACAATCAGTGCTGACAGCCACTTTTTCATTTCACAGGTAAAAGTATTGTATCTTGACCCTGATTGTGTGAATGCAGTATTACAGTACGTTTTGGAACACTACACAACACTGCCCGCGAGATAAGAGGAGTGTGTAGGTCTAGTTGTTACACGTGATGTTAATTAGACAATGTTTTGAAGCGGAGCAGGTGCGGAGTTGCGTGTTATTCTATACACCAATGGACACTAGCCAGCCATTGTGTGTTATCAAAGTTTAACAGACAGTGATAGTGCTGCCTTGTTCTATTCAATTAAATTTATTTTTCTATAGCCCTAAATCACAACAGTAGTTATCTCGGAGGACTTTACAAAACAGTTGAATTCCCCAGCACATATCAGAGAATCAAACAGTTATGCAATGATATAAAACAACACAAAGCCATTGGTCCATAAGGGGCATACGACCAATGACCATAAATGCTGATAGATGTCCATAAATGTTGTTGAACCACTGTTGTATCACCACTGTCCTTTCACCCTCCTGCATTGACAAGGACCAGAGGGAAAAAGGGAGAGGGAATTCTGTGGTTTTATTGGCCTGGGACCAGCACGTGATGCAATACTTTTGGAAATAAGGTAGACGCTGCTTTTAAATAATAATTTGTTATATAATTAGTTTAGAGGTTAAACCACTCATCGCTACTATGGGAGGCAGATTTAGCGCAATGTCATTAGACCACACTGTGTTTCAGCAGCAGATAAAAGTCTCCTGTCTCACAGCAGAGTTTTTTCGTAGTGGAAGTACAAAGGTCAAGCAGATGCAGGTATTACTCGTGTTAATGAAGTGTGAAACAGCTTAGCAAGTGGCAAAAATACAAATTACCAACATATAAATGGACATTCTTGTTGGCATTTGTGGAGAAATGTAGAAAGTATTAAGGTCACACAAACCGCTATACAATGTTTAGATACATGTTTATGTTTTAGGGCCTGAAATATAGATCAGCTTAGGTTATGTGTGTGCTGACGACAAGATTTTTAATAAAATTGGAATAACACTTTGCCATTTTGCCGGAACAACCCAGAAAACTGTGGAAGAGAGAAAAACATATGTAATAATCAAAAAGGCTCTGCAAACATCCACAAGCTGAAATATTATTGTATATGTAGTGTTTTTTTTATCCACAATTTAAATAAACAAACAGAGGCTATGTGCATGAGCTGAAAATAAGTTGTTAAAAATTATAATATAAAAACGACTACATGGTTTTAATTAGTGATGTTTCGTAGCTTTACACATGAGTTTAAATTATGGTTGTATTAAATAAAAAAATGTACTTTCAGAGTTTTTATTTTTATTTTATTTATTTTGATGCTACTGCTAGCTAGCTTGTGCGGTAAGCTAACACCGTGTATATTTAACAAAAGTACGTAAAATAGGCATACATACATAAATTGGCTAAAATAAGTTATATTTCTGAAGTGGTTTGGATTACCCATCGAAACCGGACTGCGGTTCGGTGCCATGCGGTGCTGTGCTTGTTCGCGCTGTTGACCAGACCCGGGCCAAGTCTGCTTCACTGACTTTTTCCCACCTGCAAACTTCATACGGACTCCCCATATTTAAATGAATGGGTATAAATCACGGATCTAAAATGGTATAACTACCCAATGACATTTTGAACCTTATAATAATTCCGATAAAACATTATTCTGTCCACAGATCTGTTTCCATCTAAGCAACAGAAAAAATAAATACAAATATATATTTAATCAAAACAAAAATTCCTCGAAGTTTGTCCAGTATTCTAAAAAGGTTAAAGGAAAAATATAGTTGCATTATGTAAAACATCAGCTAATATACTTTACACAAAGGTACCATAGGATATCTTCAGGTTTGTACAATGTTCGGTGTTCAATGTTTGTTTATTTCGAGCAAACAAGTGTACAAGAAACAAAAGTAGAATATCAAAATTGTGCATAGATAACCCTGAGCTACATTTACATAATACAAAATTATAGATATTATAATACACAAAATAAATAGATACTCTTTTTCCATATTCTTCTTTTCTGTAAGTATGTTTGTTTATAAAATATATACAATGTTGTTATATTTTAGTAGCTTACTCTCAAATATGTTGTTCCAAATTAAATTAAATGGTATCCACGTGAAAACAAGTCTGGCCTCCACAATGTACCAATATCCCAATGTGGCCCCCTGGAATGAAAGAGCTCTGACCACGGACTGGCCATGGCTCTGATGCTCTTTGATTGTATAGAGATAAACAAACAACGAGGTATCACATTGAAAAACAACTAACAGTTAAATATGGCCAAAGTGTGTTCTTACATAACACATAATACAGTTTTGAAGAAAAAATAATAATATTGAAAAGATAAATACATAAAAACAGTACATCAATAAACCGTGATGTGTCTGCTCAAACAATATCAAAATGACATATTTAGTCAAGTTTTTAAATGCTCTAAAGTTTGTGCTGCTCTGATGTGGAGTGGGAGATTAGTTTAGAATGTCTATGTTTGGGATCTGCGACAGACGCTCCCCTCTGCTCTTGGGGCGAGAGCAGGCACCTCCAGCAGCTGATCTGCAGACCTCAGTGCCCCTGGAAGCATGTCTATAGAGCCGTATTAATGCATAAAAAATCATCAACACTTTAAAATGGATTGCACTATGGTCTGGGAACCAATGAAGAGTTGTATATTTCCTCCTGGCGGTAAAGAGAGGACTAATCCAAGCTTACACAGAGTTACAATATTCAAGTTTTGATGTCATACAGGCATGGATTTAGCTTTCTGGATCTGGGAGAGAGGCTTTAACTTTGGAGTTTTAGATGGAAATGACTTGATTTTGTTATACGTTTTTTATGTTTACAATTCTGATTTTGTTTACAAAACTGATTTTTTGTGTGAAAAAATTCAATAGTGTATCCTTTATGGAAACACTGGCACAGCTATCTTTTATAAGCTGTCAGTATTTGTGATTTGTGTGAGTCTTATCTTTTGGTGTCTGTCTGTGTTTCTTCTTTTAGTTTTTACCTAGAGTCTGAATAAATAAATTACTCTAATATGGGTCTGTCACCTATACCTCCCGCTACAGTATATAAAACATAATTTAAACTGCACACTGTAGTTGGTGGTTATAATAGAATGTTGTTAAGCCAAGCATACCTAGATTTTTGGAAATGTAACCCATACATATAACAGAAGACCAAATACTTCTGTCAGAGGTTGTACAAGAATTCTTCATTCAAATGAAATACTAATTTTGTGGACAATTCAAACTTAGTCTTTCCATTCCCCTCCGGTAGAATAATACATTTAGACATGGCAATAGACACCTCTTGGATTCCAGAAAGGCACATTTTATCACTTACTAAAATGTATTGAGCCAGTGATTAATGTGGTGCCTTTTGTTAACACATTTACTGTCCTAGAACCAAAAGTGAAAGAAGACCAAGTATCATTGTGTCCCTGTGAACCAAGAAAAAAAAAACACACACATTTCACATTGGGTGAAAAGTGAAACGTCACTATCTGAAGAAATAAAGCTTTGAGTAATCTCGTATGGTGTTTACAAAGATACAGTATATGTGTTTTCCACTGAAGTGTGATGTGTCTATACAGTAATTCTCTGATCGCCCAGAATTAGCTTCAAAGCCTCCTGTTCACAACACCTGCTCTGTTGTATGCTGTGAGCCACAACAACACACCCCGGGCTAAATTACAAGTGACTACACCACAATAGCCCCACTAAAAATCCCCCATCTGCCTATCACATCACACACAGAGGGAGAGAGAGAGAGCTCCTTGCATGTGCACTGGATTGCTGTTGTTCTGCTGTGTCATTGTTTACAGGATGAGAAGCATGGGACGAGGAGATAAACGCCTCACACAGAACATCCTGACATTCATTTCACCTTGGAGTTGGATGCGATCGCTGATGGGTGACAGACTGGAGAGGTGACAGGAGGACAACAGAGTGGCATTTGGTGAACTGCCATAGGACGATATGACAGGTACAAAGTGTCTCTACAGCTATACTTCTCACTTATCTTGCTTTACTCATTCACTTATTTAGCACTTTTTTATTACACCTAAAGATCCATCACACAGCGTTATTCATTCACTCTGTTCTCTGTTGTGTAAACTACTGCTGCATTGCCACAACTGTCTGGGGGCAGACTGACAGAAGCAAGGCAGCTAATCTCTGCCGTCTGCCAATCACACACACACACAGACACACACACAAACACAAACACACACCATACTCATACTAGCTAATGTGGGTTAGTTGTCTTGCCCAAGGACACAACAACAGTTTTTGCATGTTAGAGGGGCCCAGATGTCTCCCATCACAGTATTAACCAGGCCCTATCCTGCTTATATTCTGAATTCTGTCAGACTTTTAAGGCTAAGCAGGGCAGGGTCTGGTTAATACTACGATGAGAGACCTCTGGGAACACCAGGGGCCACAGTGGGTTGACACTGTGGCATCTGGTGCGGCTGTAAAGTGCCAAACTGTTGTTGTGTCCTTAGGCAAGACACTTCATCTACATTGCCTAGAATGAGTCTGTGTGTGGGCGACTGATTGGTGGTGGCCGCAGGGGTCGATGGCGCATTCTCTGTCAGTCTGCCCTAGGGCATCTGTCGCTACAGCAGTAGTTTATGACCATTGTTTATGGAGTGAATGAATTCAGTGAATGTAAAACGTCTTTCAGTGTCTAAAAAAGTGCTATGGGAAAAACAAATCC
The DNA here is from genome assembly GCA_964034765.1 of Knipowitschia caucasica. Classification (NCBI taxonomy): domain Eukaryota; kingdom Metazoa; phylum Chordata; class Actinopteri; order Gobiiformes; family Gobiidae; genus Knipowitschia; species Knipowitschia caucasica. The sequence goes on along the minus strand of OZ035823.1, from coordinate 9,136,438 downwards.
ATAAGAAACTGAGAATAACCTGTGGATTGTTCAGTAAGATGAAGAGATGCTTTATTAGTCCCACAGTCGGCAAATTTCAGATAAAACAATAAAGAGACACCACTTTGTAATGTGTACTCTCATTGCGTATTGTGCCCATTCCTCGACGAGCTCCTGTAATTTCTCACATTTTTCACATATTTCCTGCACACAATCCTTTGAAGCACTCACTTCCATCTGCTTGTAAGTACAAAAAAAATGCAATAAAATACAAGCTGTTGGAAACTATAGGCTTTAAAGGAGATAAATCAATAAATCATCTTTTTGCTTGGGTCCATCTATATGTGGCTGTGTTTTTTTTTACTGCATTCAGTAAGGTTCACTAATAATTATGTAACAATTCAAGTTTGTGTGTGTGTACGTGTGTCAGTGTGCCTGTGTGTGTGTTCATGTGCGTGCATGTGTGCTTCTGTAGTTTGAAATGTATTATGTAAAATGTATTTTTTTCTTTATTTTGTGGGTCAATACTTATGTAAAATCTCTCTGGGGACAAAATATGGGGAGAAAGTGGGACAAAAAACTAGCATTAACTACAACTACGTTCTAAGCAAGGAAATGACATCTCCATGACAACAAGCATGCAGCAGACCATGAGAAAAGTTTAAGGTAATTTATTACAACTTTACTCTAAAAATAATTTTCTTTTGTGAGTGGACATTGATGAAAAAGACCAATCTTTAACTTTCTTGTCTTCATATATAGGCTGGAAATGTACTACCATTTTGACTTTTTTTGCCATAATTAACATCACGTTGAAATTAAAATTTACGATGAATCCACAATATTTTCCTGACAAATTATAGCAAAATACTACAAATAGAGCAGATACTGATTCTTCTTATCACCAAGGGCAGCTATGCACAAATCACATAGACAAAATAGCCAAACAACCAGAGACAATGTTGCTTCATGAAACACAAAATGAGAGACAGGCATTTTAATACAACCAACAGAGAAGGAAGCATCACAAAGGCTTGAGGGTGATTTTGATGAAAGATTTAAGCTCATAACATGTTAGTTACTGCAATTAGGTCAGAATATTGCCCTGTTATACGGTCCATGCTTACTTCCCAGATGTTCTTTGGCTACTGAGCAGTTCCCAAGAGATGTCAACACTCCACTTCCACACAGTCATTACAGGAAAACATGCATCCATCCATCCATCCATCCATTTTCTACCCTTTAATCCATTTCTGGGTCAGGGGGGTGGCAGTCAGAGATGCCACCCAAGTCTCATAGCACCAGCCCCTCACTGACCCTCTGCAGGTGGTGAGTCCACAGGAGGACGGCTGCTCTCTGAGTGTGAGCATAGCCTTGATCTTTCAGTGGGGGCTTTGGGCAAAGTGGGGTTAAGTGTCTTGCCCAAGGACACAACGACAGCAGTCATCAGTGGGAGTCGGTGGAGAAGGTGCAGAGGTGGGAATTGAACCCACGACCTTCTGGGCTTAAGGCCAATGCTCTACCAACTGAGCTACTGTCGCCCGGAAAACATGCATAATCTATAAAATCCGACAGTTGCTGCAAATTATGTACCACGATTCAACGGTAGAAAACACAATGCTCTCACCTGACACAGACTCAGAAGACGTCTTTTCTTGCTGCATCTTGAGAAATGACTCTGCTTGCTGGTCTATAGTAGTAATAGTATGCCCATTATCAAGTGAGCACACACCCCCTTCACTGTACGTTGTGGTGACAAGGTCCTGGTCGTGGCACTTCGGGGGAGTGGACTCAGAAGAAAGCAAGAAAATATGAGCTCGCCGTGTTATCTAACCAAGTGTCACCGGCCTTTTTTTCATTTCTCCCTTTTCAGAGTTGAGTGTTCAAGCAGCAGCAGCAGTGCCTGGCAGCCTGCACATGTACTGTACTGCAGATGGAGATTGATGAGGCTGAGGCGGAGGTGGGTGGAGCCAGAGGAGAGCTTCTGGGAGGCTGAGAAGGAAGGAAAGGAGGAGCTGAGAGGAGGGACACTGGGGGAAGCAATCACCTTTATAGGCTTACTCGTTTGGGCAGCGTGCCATTACTCACCAGAACCACCCCTCCCCCTGGTGAGTACAACGCACACGGACTAAACCACTTAGAGGCTTACAAGAACCGCAACATCCAGTTGTGAGTGTGAAAGAGGTCTGGTGCTCGGGGAGGCGTCTTCACGAGGGGTCACGGCATCATCCGCAGAGCTGTCAAAACATGTCGAGAATAATTAGGGAGGACGCACTTTTCATATGCCCACGCTCTCGCAATCTATCAACTTCATTTGTTTTCATCCTGATTGAAAGTGAATTTATTATTGTGTTGTGTTGTATCCAGAAGTGAAAACACAGCCAATCAATGACAACTATTTATAACAGTATTTGAGTGGAGGCCATTTGGCAAGGCTTGTGTATTTGTATTGCATAGTTTATACGCAAGTGCTTAGCTAAACAAGATCATAAACAATCATAAAAGGCATTCAAATCATGAATCACAGTGTATTAAAAAGAGTGAAGATACAATCCCTCAGAACTGTTTTTAACCTGGATTTGAACATTGTCAGAGTAGAAGCCTGTCTCACATGTTCAGGAAGACTGTTTCAGATTTTAGCTGCGTATATCTGAAATGCTGCCTCCCCATGTTTAGTCCTGATTCTGGGCAGCAGTAGGAGGCCAGTCCCTGTGCTCCTTAGAGTCTGAGTTGATTCATAAGGCACTAACATGAGACGTACTGAATGTGCATTGTTGCGAGGCCATGAGAGACAAAAGCAGAGATGCTTGAAAGTCTATCATCTTTTTCCTTTTCCTTAGCTGTGCCTGACTCGATATTGGACTCCTTACTTTGTTATCAGCTCCATGACCAAATACTGCACGGCCGAAATCATTAGTCGACCATTAAAAATGCACTAAAATGGTGGTCACATCCTATTTGTTTTCATTGCACTCCCTCTTCTTTGTTTAGAATGCTCTAAAACATGGATGCATGTGTGTATGTGTTAGTATGCATGTGTGAGTATGCGTGTGTGTGTGTGTGTGTGTGTGTGTGTTAGGGTGAGTGAGTGTATGTGAAAGCGCAGGCCAGATCTGTGGATTGACATTACTCACAAATAATTCTTTCTTTGCCATGACACTTCTGAATATGTCCAAGTTGTTGTTGTTTCATATTCATGTAAGAACTTCATGAAACTAGTGCAGAGAATAACCCAATATAACATGTATTATTTTCTTTAGAACTCAGATATGTTGCTCTATTTATAGTTATGCAATGTGTTTGTGGAGACCGGTTCTGTAGTGCTATCATCATCGGATTTTTAAAATGACCAAAATTACGAATAAAAGTGATTATTACCCCCTTTAATTGTTTTAAATTGTATGTTGGTACAGTCCTAAATCACAACAGCAGTCGTACAATGGCTTTAAAAAGTCACCAAAAACAGATCAGAGAATCAAGTCGATTGAACACAGGAAATGCAATAACAACAAACACAGGAGACATTGGTCCATAGGGAGCAGGAGGACCATAAATGTGCATCATGTGTGGACCATGTGGGAGGCTGGAGAGAAATGTAAGGTTAGGACACTGGACTTCAATCATCTGTTCACTTTGGATGTACTTCCTTTAAGATGCCACACACTAAAGAAGTATCTATGTTAATTGTTATATAAAATGTAAATGGCTCTTTATTATATCGTTTGATAAATATTGTTCATTGTAGCAGAAATGTCACATTCATTAGTATTTACAATATTTACATTCCTTAGTTTACATGACCTTTTCACATGGTGCCTTCTTTGCTTACAGGATATACTGTAGTTATACATGCATATATATACACATACATATACAATCAATGCTTATTGGTCAATCAAGCAACAATATTTGCCCTAGTTTCACCATATATTGTATATTATGTTCCTACAAATACATTTCTATTTAAAAAATATGTTGTTTTTTTTTTCATTTACAAAGACAAACAGTTATTTTGGTCACTGCCAGTGTGAGCATGAGTCATACTTTTCATTAGTGTGATTGAGATAATGTACTACCTCCATCTAGTGAACAACCTGTAAACTGCATCGCGTTTTGATTTCTGTTGCAAAAAATGAGTTTTCCTTCTCATTCTTCCACACTCTGTCCCCGTCTTAGTCCTCGTCCTGTGTCTCTCGTCCTTTGCACATGTTGCTTTGTGCACTTCCTGATGCAGAGAGCAGGATTATGTAGTTCATCCATGTCGGCAGTTCCATTGTTACTCTTTGATGCCGGTCGGAAACACGTTCTGCAGAACAGGCTTTTTGCAGACACACACCATCCTAAAGCGTCCACTACAAACTCCAGCATACCACCACTGATGGGTCTCTGCCTCAGGGACGCAGACCAGGCCAGAAACAAATAAGATTTGTACAGAACTTTTCTATTATACTCCAAGAGAGTTTGTATGTATATATATATATATATATATATATATATATATATATATATATATATATATACAGTACATACTCTACATATACATTCATATATATACATATATATATATATATATATATATATATATATATATATATATATATATATATATATATATGAATGTATATGTAGAGTATGTACTGTATATATATATATATATATATATATATATATATATATATGAATGTATATGTAGAGTATGTACTGTATATATATATATATATATATAAATTTATATATGAATTATATAGCAATGTTTGACTTATTTTTCTTCACTTTATGCAATGGAAAGGTAGAAGTTACCAGTTATTTTGCCATAAAGGAGCCTATGTGAGGTATGGGATGCTGAATGCAGTTATATAAGCTGAGATATATTAAATATTTATCAACAAAATGAACTCATGCAGCTTTCAGCCGGTTGCGATGTATTATTATTTATTTAAAGTGTGCAGAGTAAGTTATGAGACCAGACACAATTATATTTATGCAAAAAATACGTATGTGATGGGAACAGAATCCAATTTAATAATCACAGTTTTGTTTTGTTTTTTTAACCCTGCTATAAAATATAACAGGTGAGTGAGGCGGTATAGTCCCTGAGCTGAGGGTAACAGGGCCAATAATGTCAAAAGAAACTGAATAAAACAATCAAAACAATACACAACACGGCATACATCATAGAAATAACATTTGTTTGCCAGCAGTGTGAGTGGTTAATGAAAAATCACTTCTCAGGAATCACTTCGTCCATCCACTGCAGGTATTCTGGGCTGCCGTCCTCCACAGGAAAACTGAGGACTTCTGGGGCTGCGTATGGATGGACAGACCTTGAATAAAACCACAGCGACATTATTTTCCCCCTGCCTGACGGAGCATAGTTATTGTTTATATAATGAAGTGGGCAGAACTCGCTCAAATACCAGTTATTAGCAGCTGCACAGCTTACCCCGCACGTCTTGGTTGCTCACTAACGGTTTTATACGATGGGTTTGTTTGCATACTGACGATAGATAACATTGGTACTGGATTTGAATTATTTATTCTGTGAAATACGTTCATCTTTCCACAAATGTGCGATGAACCACTGGAAACAAGGACAAGGCCACACCTGCATGTGAAAGTCAGATCCCGTCAGACCTCTGAGGCTGTGCAGGGCAGGGCCTGGTTAGTACTGTGATGGGAGACCTCTAGGAACACCAGGTGCCACAGTGGGGCGGTTGCAGCGGCCCACTGTGGAGAACTGTCATATCCTTAGGCAAAACACTTTACCCAAATTGTCTAGAAGGCATCTGGTTTGTGTGTGTGAATGGTTGGTGGTGGTCAGAGGGCTGATGGCAGTGATAGTTTATCACTACTGTGTTTGGAGTGAATGAATAATGACATGTGAAGCGTCTTTGAGTGTCCAGAAAAGCGCTATATAAAACCGATGCATTAATATTATTTTTATTACTATGAACTTGCCAATACATCAATTCTAGATTATGCTGATTTTGTTATTCCAAAGCACAACTTCCACCTGTCTCCATAATAATAATAATTCGGCGCTTTTTTTGGACACTCAAAGATGCTTAACATGTCAATATTCATGAGCTCCATACTCAGTGGCGATAAACTACTATTGTAGCCACAGCTGCCCTGAGGCTAAGTGACAGAAGGACGCAGTGACAGTTTGGCACTTTACAGCCCTAATGTGGCATCTGGTGTTCCCAGAGGTCTCCCATCACAGTACTAACCAGACCTCTGAGCTTAGCTTCAGAGGTCTGACAGGATCTGATTTTCACATACAGGTGTGGCTACTATCAAAGTCTACAACAGTTAGCAGATTCTTTCAACAGGACTCCGCACTGTGACATGTATACACAGTTATCCTTCACTGTCTGAAGGCAACATTCCCACAATTTATTTTTGGGGAAAATGCATATCCTTTATAACTAAAACAAAAACTAACATTGTTTACTTCAACAAACAATCTTCGCCACAGCGACTTTTTTTTTTTTTCCACTAGAGAAAAAGGAAATTGGAAAACATGCTTTTCAACACCAAGTCCTGACTGGAATCTTCTTCCACCTGCAGTTTGTTCGCTCACCTCCTGTAGTTTAAGAAAGCTGTGTTTCATCGTACACATGTCTGTAGCCATTTTTCAACTATTTTACTTTTGCTAATAAGTAAGTAATTAAGTAATAAGATAAGTGAGAGGGCTAACCACTCAGCCACCATGCTGATTTTTTTTTGTATATAGTATATTTTCTGAATTTCTCCCTTGAATGCATTTATGATGTTTTACCTTTTCTAAATGTATACCTCAGGGGAGAATACAGTTTATTCTAGGACTCTTCTGATTGTGCATCCATGTTTTGACTATGATGTGCCTTTCGATGTGTGACGTAACAATGACTATATAAACTGTACTGCCTTTATTCTGTCTGGGAGAAAGAAACAATTGAAACCACTGGAACTTGAGAGAAACTTAAAAAAACTTCCAGAGTTTGGCACACCACGATCCGTCTCTCTCTGGTTCATTCCTGACAGATTTGGTGGAGGATGTGCGGCTCAGTGTGCGCCAAACTCAGGAAGTTTATTTAAGTTTCTCTCAAGTTCCAGTGGTTTCAATTGTTTCTTTCTCCCAGACAGAATAAAGGCAGTACACAGTTTATATAGTCATTGTTACGTCACACATCGAAAGACATACGTGTCACACAGAGACAGTGCACATCATAGTCAAAACATGGATGCACAATCAGAAGAGTCCTTGTATAGTCTTGCAGTTGTCCTCCGTAGGTCAAATCGCTATCTAATCCTAACAATTCCCATCATCAAAGCAAAAATCATTCTGTGTTAAAAAATTACCTACAAACAACAAAATCTACACAAAGCTGATATTTTACATGGACGTCATTACCTCACATATTCTACGATTTGTTGAATCCGGGATGTTCTCGTTTTGACAAGCTGTAACAACAAAGGCACATAAGGAAATCAGCTCTTTCGGGGAAAACAGCCATTACTCATTAACTTACTCACCATCATAATTTCACTGGCTTCATGAAGTTCCCCCTTCCATAAGTACCTGACAAGAGACACAAGACAAGGTCATTCTTGCTTCAGAACAAGTGATAATATTATTTCTTTTGTAACGTGTTTGTCCCTGTTTTTCTATTCAGCTCAACTGCTCCTTGCCATAGTCCATTAGTTTTGTTCCCTTTGCGATTATGCATTAACATGAGAGGTTAATCTATTCAAACACACGCTGCAAAATGCTCTTTCATTTATAAATACTTAATCAACTGACAGAACAATCACGGGCGACCATTTACTGTTGTCAATGTTACCGTGGCAACTCAAAACCGTAACACATGTCGGTCTGACAAAGGCCGCACTTGTGGCTGGACAGAGCATTGTGCTGTTTGGAGAGCGATAATTACATTGTAGATGTCCTTGTGAGAATGTTAATACTGGCAGCAAGCCGTTTCTCCAGGATGGATCTAGGAGAGAAAAGAACAAAGCTAGAATTATCTGAAAAAAAAAAGGGTGTGATGGGAACAGAATTCATTGGAATAATCACAGTTTTGTTCTCTTCTTTTTTTTTTTTTAAACCTGCTATAATTTATGTGAGTGAAGAGGTAGTAGAAACTAAAGAAAACAATCAAAACAGTACATACATGGGATACATTCAGAAAAATATTTGGTTGTCAGCAATTGAGTGAAAAATAAAAAGAACAAAACATGATAAACTACACTAAACCACAAAAAATCGGAACAGAATTCAATTTAATAATCACAGTTTTGTTTGCTATAATATATGAGTTAAGCTGTAGCAGAACCTGAATAACACAATCAAAGTAACACATTACTAGCTTTTAACACCGCGTGAGTTGTGTGGTCCTCTGTTATTTATTTTATTGTTTTGTGTTTTTATTTATTTCATTGTCTTATATTTTTCTTTATTTTATTGTTTTTATGTTTTTCTTTATTCTATTGTTTTATGTTTTTATTATATTTTATTTTTTAAGTTTTTAATATATATATATATATATATATTTATGTTTTTATTATATTTAATTTTTTATGTTTTTATTGTTTTTTTATTGTTATGTATATTATAATATTGTGTTATGTTTGTTTATGTATATAGATAATTGCTTTACTTTAATTGTTTTTATTTTATATTTTCATTGTTTTTATTTAAACCTGGTAGACTTTTGTATTCTAATGTGCAGCACTGTGGAAACGTGTTTTATAAAATGTGCTTCATAAAAAAAGTGGATTGGATGCCCTAAAAAAAAACATTAGGTTGTCAGCAGTTGAGTAAAAACAAAAACATTCAAAATCATCGAAAGAACAAAACTCGGATGAACAGAAAAACTGCACAGAAAAACATATGTGATGGTGTCGAGAAATGAAGACAAGGCAGCGGCGATTGCTCCTGTACCACAGTTTATTTTCAAAGCCCTCCAGATCAGGGGCCTCCAACCTTTTTCAATCAGAGAGCTACTTTTATACAACAGAAGAGCTACCCCTTTTTTGCGGTCATAACAAAAAAATATGTAATAATTATGAAAAAACATGGAAAACAGATGTAAAAAAATACCATAATACTGTAAAACCCTATATTTATTCTTATCTAATGGGAATAGACACCATGGGACCAGAATTGAACTTAATAATCACAGTTTTGTCTTGTTTATTTAAACCCTGCTATAATATACTGTATAACAGGTGAGTGAAGTGGAAGTAGTCACTGAGCAGATAATTAACAAGGCCAGTAGAGTCCTGAGAAACGGAATAAAAGATTCAAAACAATACACAACATGGGAGACACCTCAGAAAGAACATTTGGTTGAGTGAAAAATTACAGTAGTAGTAGTAGTAGAAGAAGTAGTAATGGTTAATTTCTTCGGTGTTACAAGCATTAGATCTTAGATAATGCCTTGGATAGATAGATATAGATATAGTAGATAGATAGATAAACTGTATTGAACAGAACATGTAGCACAGAACTTCAACTTCAATAATCAAAATGATGTTATGCATGAGCTAATTCAAGATGGCACATTATACAGTTTCTCATATACCACCAATAACAGCAGCATGTAGCAGAACACTTGAAATTGTGTCCTGTCCTCTGTCCTGTTAATTCATGCTTTTTCTTTTTCTAAGTGATGCAAATGTTATTAAATGTATTATCTGCGCCGCCCCTATCGTCAGGCACAAGCTTTTGGGTGTAGGAGTTTAGCATATCTGGCACCCTCAATGCGGTGACTCACCCTGGCCTTGTCTTGACACTGTAAATAGATAGAGCTCATTAGTATTCAGCTAAAATGCCAACAAAGGAGGTGAAAGTGGAGACCAGTGTCCTTTCAAGTTTCTGGACTTTTGAAGTTCCTTGCTGTACTCTAGGCAGAAGCATTACATTGACTTTTTTTTTCTTTCAATTATTATCAGTTTTTAGGAGTTTTACAGTGAATGTTGTGATAAACTTGCCTTGCCTTGTCTTACCTTACATTTGTATCATATAAATATTCTGTACAAACAGACCAATCATATGAGCATAAAGAATAATACAGTAGAAACAAGACAAAATAAAATCATAACTACATTTAACATCACATACCCCCCCCCCCCCCCTTACTACCACCCCCACCCCCCACATTCACCCTCAAAATCCAGCCACGAACAGTTTTGCGTACTGTCCGATTACCTGTTCAGTCCTGTCTTACATTTGCCAAGTACAGTATATACTCAAGCCTAAAAAAATATGATTTCCTTCATAGACAAAAATGAGTGTACAGTGTCAGCTCACAAATCCAATCCAGTAAATGTGTCCGGACAATCAAGTTGCAGTTATGACCAATTTGGCCACGTAAGGATGCACAAATCATTTTCAACACCTCCGCAAAGTCAACAATCAATTTGTCTGGAATCTTACCTGGCAATATCCTTGGCTGTCTGCTCTGTCGGGCTGTTAATAAAGAGGACAGAGTGGTGGCCCGGTAGATAGTTTCCTGTGAAGATTGAATGAAGTCGCACCCCAATGGACCACAGGCCAGGATACAGACTCACCATCAGGACAAGCAGCTTCACAGAGAGAGAGAAAGAGAAGTGGACATGGATTAGGGGCCAGTGACATCTGATGGAAGATAACCATGTTTTTGCTGTCAACAGGACTGTGTGAGTAGTCTGCAGTTCCATGTTCTTGTGCCGGAATGTCAACACGGAATTAAGGGCCATCATGTTGGCATAGGGATTCATATTCATCCTCTTTAGCACAGTCTGGCACAGATAAATGGCTGGGATGCAGAGAGTGATCAAATGATAATCTGTCCTAGTTTTGCGGGACATGCAATTGGAACGCATAGTAAAATGTGTTCCAAAAGCTTGTCATGGTGTTTTGGTCTGTAGTTGGGGGTTAAAGGTAAAATGTAAAAACTTCTTACTCACCAGGCATGTGACAAAAAGAAAAGACCTTAGACCTGACCAAAAGAAAACGTCTTTGTGCCAGCGTTGGGACAGACACTCCATCCTGTGACTGGTGTCAAAAGTCATTTCTGATTATGAGAAAAGACTATAGCCATTTGAAAGGAAAGCAGGACACAACTCTTTCCTGCTCAGGGGGACAGACGGCTGGTCGGCCTGTGGCATCGAGTGACCAGTCTAAACGCGACCGGATGTCCTCGCCTTGTGATTGGTTGTTACGCACGCCCGTGTATGACCAAACATAATGCGTCAGGCCCTCGCGCTGGGATCGTAATCGGCTTTGAAATCGTCCGGACTGTCAAAACGCTTCTGACGTTGTACACGCTCACACACAGACACACACACACACACACACACACACACACAGACATAGACACACACGCACACTTACAGACACACGCACGCACACAGACACACGCAGACAAAAACACACACTTATAGACAAACGTAGACACGTGGACAGACAGGCACACGCGCACACCTACAGACACACGTAGACACACGCACACACAGACGCACACTCACACACACGTACGCAGACACACTAGTGCATGCACACGTACACGCACGCAAGCACACACAAACACACACACTCATGCACGCACAAATGCATACGTACATACACACACGTACACATGCATACATGCACACACGGTTATTATGTCAATAGGAGCGGCAAGCATCATGTTTGGACATTTAGGTTGTGTAAAACATTAAAACACAGGCTGTAATATTGGTTTTATACAGTGGCTCGAACGGGAGTATTTCGGTTTGAAACCCTGCTACAAGGAGGTTCGTAAAAAAAAAGAATAAAACAAAAAAAGTTAACATTTTATGCCAATTTGTCCCAAGGAAAGTACTGACGCCATAATGCACTTTGACAAGTTAATAGGCTGAGAAATCCTGGTATGCTTTCAACATAAGTGGATGTGCTACAGGACATGAAAAAGGTTTAGAAGAATAAAAGTTTCCTGATGACATGGGTGAACTTCTAGCAGACGTCCACGTGGGGGAGCTGTGGATCCACACACAATCTCCAGTCTCTGTTTGGTGGGAGGTTGAGCTGGAGACCAAATCAAATGTTGAAGGCTTATGTAGCTTGTAAAAAAAATCTTGCACAACACAATATTGATCAAGTGGAGACTCATACCCACCTGCAGTGACTCTTGACCAGGTTTTACGCGCTCATCTGGTTTTACAGATTCCTCCCGCATAAATCAAGCCCCCATCGCACTGCAAAAAGACAGAAACACAAAGAACAGGGCCAAACCAATTTATTTTAATATGTTAGTACCAGAGTTAAGTGAGAGCGCCTCATAGTTTAAAAAGCACTATTGTTCCCCATTCCACTGAACTGAGCAACAAAACTGAAGGAAAATCTTGCAATAATAATATGAATACTAATAATAATGAAAAAAAAACCCAGCTTTTCCTACTCGGGGTAACACAAAGTGGTCATAGCATAAATCATTCCATAAATCACATAAAAATCACAAAGGGCATTAAAAACAAACATCAAGATCATATGGAATATTGAAAACAAAATAGTTAAAATCACACAGGTAATTAAGACAAATTTAAAGAATAAAATCACACAAGGGATTCAAATAATAAACACACGGGCATTAAAAAGAGCGAGGATAAAATGCTTTAATTGTATGCACAGGCAAACAGAGCCGTCACATTTTCTGTCTCACAGTTTCAGGAAGACTGTTCCAGATTTTAGCTGCATAAATGTGAATCGCTGCCTCCCCTTGTGTAGTCGTGACCCTGGGCCCCAGCAGGAGGCTTTTTGTACTTCTCAGATTGTCAACATGGGTGAAGTTTTGCCCAAGGATACAACAACAATCTGCACTTTACAGCTGCAGCAAAACGAACGTGGTGTGTCCAGAGGTCTCCCATCACTGTATTACCCAGGTCCTGCAGGTATACGGACATCTCAGATTATTTTTGATTGATATGAAAGCAGAGATTACTCCTTTTGAAATGGGCCGATTTATAATAATTGGCCATAGTAGGTTTCAAGAGAGTGGCAGAACCTCCTTCGTTGTTCTGTGATTGAGATTAAGATTAAGAAATTCTTTATCGTCCCACAGTGGGGAAATTTCTGTGTTGCATCACAAGTTACTGAACAGTAGGAATGAGTAGCAGTGGCACACAGCCCAAGATAAGTGAACAATAGCTCTACTAATTAAAATAAAAATCTCTAACTCTAGCATCAAAGAACAAGTATAAAATCTCTATCTTGAACAAAATAATAAAAAAGAAAAATGTCTATGATTATGTACGATGTTAATGCTTGTTTTGTTCAGCCTTGTGTATGAAATGGGCTATACAAATAAACTTGCCTTGCTTATATTCTGACATTTGTTTGGCTAATGCAGCTGGTGAGATGGCCATTTGTCAATCAGCCAACTTCAGCTCTGTCAAAGCTAATCATAAATCTCAAGACAGCCTGAATCCAGTCAAAACAGTTTTACAATCCGGGTTATCGGCCCCTGGACAAGTCGGCTTAACGAGACTGGCCCCCTTATTAAATAGTTTGGACCACTCTGGTTTATGGTTGTCTCCTTAGGGTAATTTGTCTAGTGGCATTAGACCTATCTGTCAATGTCACTAGTGCACCCTGTCAGTGCAGTACCCAGGGGCCAATCTCCAGATGGTGATGCTGGGCTTGGTCGGGACTGGAGCTGAAGGATTTTACTGTTTGTGTATTTCATTGTTTTTATTAGATTTTTATAGTTTTCACTTCATACATCATGTTTTACTTATTCTATTTTCATACATATAAAGCTGGCAAACCGGTATATCTAAATGTGTTCCTTTTATCTCTGTGCAGCACTTGTTTGTTATAAAATGTGATGTATAAATAGATAGATAGACAGATACTTCTTTGATCCCGCGTAGGAAAAATTCAGGTGTCCAGCAGCAGAAACACATCCATATAAACACATAAGTACATTAATAATAAACATTTATAAACCTTCCTTCCTAACTAACATTTCTAACTAACTAACAATAGTAAGTAGGTAAGTAAGTGTTAATTCATATAATAATAATAATAATAATAATAGTAATAATAATAATAATAATAATGTATCTGTTTTATATACCGCTTTTTTGGACACTCAAAGACGCTTTACATGTCATTATTCCTTCACTTCAAACAGTGGTGATAAACTACTACTGTAGCCATAGCTGCCCTGGGGCACACTTACTTACACACTGACAGAAGCGAGGCAATCAGTATGTGCCATCGGCCCCTCTGACCACCACCAGCCATTCACACACACCACACTCATTCTAGGCAATGGGGTGAAGTGTCTTGCCTACCAACTGAGCTACTGTCGCCCTCATATAGCGCCTTATACAGACCAAGGTCACCCAAAGCGCTTTACAGTGTTCAGAAATAGTGCAATTTTTTTATTCAGACCGAAGGAAACAAGGATCTCTTAAAACAAGCAGAGATGGCTATTCCATCTGCTGGGGCTGAAGGGCTGTTTTTATGACTATTTTTTACTATTATTAGCTTCATTGAATGATCAATTTTATGTTTATTTTTGCTGCCTTATTTTTACACCTACATTTCTCCTATGGGGGATCAATAAAGTATCTGTCTATCTATCTCTGTATTTATCTAAAATGTTCCGTTCGGCAAAGCAGTGACAGGAGCCTGCCGCTAATAACAAATGAAGTGGATTGGATTGAATATCCTTTGGTGCATGTTTTGGGTGGTGGAGAAAACCAGACAGACCAGAGAAAACGCAACCAGACTCGTGGAAGAACCATGCAAACTCCACACAGGAATGCACAAGCCGACACAGGGTCAAACTCACGACCCTTTGAGAGCTAACCACTCAGCCACCATGCCACCTATATTTTCTCTTTAATTCCACCAAGGCTGTGGCAGTGACATTACCAGAGTGAATGGGGGACTGATGGGGGAGTGGAAAGTGGCCGCGCTGTGCAGGAGGTCAGTGGAGTCCTAATGAGAGACTCTGTGATTACCGGCGATGGAAGAACCTGTTCCTCCCAAAGAGGTTAATTAAAAAAATGGCCAGGTCCATATCAAGGAAGTCTCTCTCCATCTCTGCCCTGAACCCCCGCGACCTCTCCATCCTTTTCAGGGGAAGACGTGGCCATCCATCAGGCCTCTTTCTCGGTCTGGCTGCTGTTGAAATCCCACAGTGACTTAAACATAGAGAGGTATAGAGCTGCTGCAAGGGTTTGACAAGCAGCGGAGGAAAAACGCACGCACAAGATGGTGAAGACAGCGAGACAAGCTTGGTTCAAGTCCCACAGGTAATGAAAGCTCTTCCCTCTCAAGGATCACAAACATCAGATTTTGTCAATTTCCCATTCACTCCTTCTTCCTTTTCCCCTTCCATGTCAAAACCAGATTATCACCCAGACCTATCTATCAATCTACCTGCTTTATATTTTAAATTAGTATTTTGATAAATATATTTTTTTATTATCATTACTGTAACCCTATACTTGGAAAATATAATTATTGCCTTGTTTTTTTTATTATGAAAAATTGACCAATGGGATTCAAAGGCAAAAAAAATCTGTTTCAAACTTGCTTCAAGTAGATAAAGTGACTCAAAAAGTGATCCATTAAAGGATTAAAGACATATATTTTATAGATTTACCACATCCAAACATTGACTGTATACCATGACTAGGTTTTATAAATAATGTATGTGATCCTGGAGATGTGATGCACCATTATTTGCTCACAACAACTACCATTTTAATGTTGTTCAATGAGGAAATGCTTTTGCAGAAGCATGAAAGCGCTTACTACAATCTAAAGAAAACCCCCAGCTGTTCTGTTAAGATCCATCTTCTCTATTCCCCTTTTATTTCTCATAGCAGGGACAAAGTGTGCAAATTAGAGCGCACTGTAGGGACAGACTGAGGCAGAAGAATAAGGGGAGGAAAGATATGAGCAAAGACAGAGCGAGAGAGAAATACAGCGTTTTGCTTGATTGGCTTTGAAAGTGGACAGATAGCCCGGAGCATTCTCACAGAAGAAAAGTTAAACATTTTTATGAATCTGCTTTTACAGTGTTCACAGGCAGCAGCGGGATCTTTAAATCACGTCACGCCTGATTGGACGAGAGGAAGGAAGTGGTCCAGGAATACCTAAGGGCCAACCTCTGCCATAGTCCATTTCATTATGCTCCACTCACCCGACACATCATTGGCCGAGCTGACGTAGGTAAGAGTCTCAGTCAGAACCAAGCCGAGAGCCCCACCTTCTCTGAATGTAATGAGCCTTTGGAGCAGACTTCATACAGTGAGACAGTTGCAAACGATTCTCCTGTTGTTTATTCTTATGGGAGAGCTTTTGTGGCATCAGATTTTGAATTTTTAAATGAGCTTGAATTTTTCCATTTGACATTTTTAACCCTGAAAAAGCATGTTTGAGTGTTTTTGTCTTTGCATTTCAGTCAAAAAAAATTCAGTTTACAAATTTCCATTTAAATGAAAAACATTATGAAATTGATAATCAATGACTGATATTCGCACACAAAAATATTCAAGATGTATGAAATGCACCCAATGCTCATATCAGTCACTTATAGTGAGTGAAATGCAAATACAAAAATATTCAAACATGCTTTTTCAGGGTTAAAAATGTCCAGCCATCCATCTATTTTCTTCCCCTTAATCCATTTCTGGGTTGGGGGGGTGGCAGTCAGAGCTACACCCAGTACACAGAGCACCAGCCCCTTAAAAATTAAAATCTGATAACACAAAAAACTACCATATTTTCAGCTCATATTCTCCGCTGATAAAGTACAAACACATCTGTAAATACTTCTGAACCAAGTGCAATTATAGCTCCAGACTGTATTTTATTTTATTCTATCGTTATTATTTTACTGTCTATTATCTTAAATGAGTCTTTTTGATGTGTGCAATCTGAGTGCTCTTATCTCCTTCTTTTCTCTGCTCTAATGTGCACAACAATGACACTGACATCTCCCCACTGTGGGACGAATAAAGGAATATCTTATCGTTTAAAAAGGTGTTTATTGTCGGAATGCAAAAATAATAATTGAATGATGAAAATTAAAATTCCAAGGTAAAAAAAAAAAACTCAGCAACTCAGGACCAGCAACACATGAGGAAGAGCAGCACAGGTACATACAGAGAAACATTAGGGCGAGGCAGACAATCAAACATGGAAACAAGACAGGACGTTTTTTATTATTATTATTATTATTTTTTAATTCTTTGGTCAGTGTCTAAAAAGTACTTTACGCACAAACACAAAATGACATGTTCAAATCAAACTAAAATGGAAACACAGAAAACTAATGTCAAAATAAAACTAATTAACTAATAACTCACACCATGACATTAATGCGTGGTCTCAAACATGCGGCCCGCGAGCCATTTGCGGCCCAGGAAAACGTTTTTTGTTGCCCCCTAGTGGACATCAAACTTAAATGTAGGTGCAGCCCCCACTGAGAGTCTGCGCAAATATGACATGTTATACATCGTTTTAAAGCTAGTTGTATCAAGAAAACAACCACGTCATTTATTTATACCATAAACATTGAACCCTGAATGAAATAAGCAAGAATTCAAAGTAAACTTTATTCAACCTACAATACAAAGCCAAACAGCTGGGATTAATGAGAATTTACTAGAAGTATAGAAATGTTTTAAAATAATATAAAACTCATGTTAAATAAAATTAATTATGTGGTCAAAAACCCTTCATGATTATAAAAAGTCACAGATACAAACAATAAACCGTAACATTTCCGACAAACGCTAGATTCTTGTTTTTTTATGTTTTTGTCTCCGTACTAGTAGCCCAAACGTTTACCTTCTCTACTGTTATTGTTAAGTAATGAGAAGATGGCACAATTTGAAATGTAGCGGTTAAATTATGTTCTTACAGTCGCTAAACTGAGTGTGCAAAATAAAATAGCTGTGCAACATTGGTCATTTTGATTCCATCTCTGCGTGCGTATGGATCTGTTTGCTCCAATGTCCGTATATTTGGCAAACAGGAAATAAACGCATGTACACCCCACTCAATCAGGCTCTACCTCCTGCGGTCTCCAGATGAATTGAGTCTGAGACCCCTAGAGTATATTCTTAGATGAATCTCAGTAGTAATCTCGATACTACTTCGGTATTTTCACTTTCACTATGTTTTATTGCCATAGAAACATGCTGTGTTGTAAAGCAGCCATAGTGTGTGTATCTTCGACCAATGATTATTTTATGGTTTAGATTTCCTGACTTCTGACTCCTTGTAAAAACAATTATTCAGTTCAGCCTTGCTTGGTGACTTTTCGTTTGAATTTAGGCTTAGCAAGAATGAAAATGAAATCTTTCTAAAACAGTTCCTTGGGAAAGAAACGCTGCACTTTTCTTTTTTGTTGGTGAAATAAGTGTTCTATGGTGCATCCTATTGTAATATTCATTTCAATTTAACTTATTTTTGTATAGCCCTAAACCACAACAGCTGTCGTTTCGAAGGACTTGACAAACCAACTACAGATCAGAGAACAGTTTGAACACATGGAAACGCCAGATGGGGCGGATGACCAATGTCCATAAATTTCCTTAAAGGTATTTTGAGTGATTTTTACAATTGCTCCAAATGATAAAACATGTTAACCAATAACAAATATGACTTTTTAAAGAATATTTACCTCCACTATGTTTTGAATAATAGTTATACGCTTAGAATTTGGCCTATAGATGCACATGAGGCTGGAGGACTCTACATGTCAATGCGCCATATCGAAATACAGTGGTTGATAAGGGACAAAAAGGAGCTTGAGTGGGAGTTGGGGACCACAGTCAAAGACGACATATTGTCCTGCAAAGCTACCGTAGTACTGTAGATTACAATATATGAGCTCAATGCTAGATGGGAGTAAAAACTACACAGTGTACCTTTAAATGTTCCACAACATCACCTAAAAAAAAAAAGATAAAAGAAAAAATACAGAAAAATGTGGGAAGCCCATGCTGAGAGAGGGATCCGATCCACAGGCTGTAGATCCAGGATTCATGAAACTGACAATGGGACAACGGGTGAATAGCAATGAACAGACTCCAGCTGAAGTAAAAATGATGCCTTATAAAGTAGGAGAGAGGATAGTGTTGTGGGCCCTGCTAACTAAAATATAATTGATAATATAATTGATCTGGATGTTGTTGATGATGAGAGTTTTAATTAAGTATAAAAGTCAATAGCTTTCCGCAATCATGTGCTGAGAAAATATGATTCATTTAGATTTTCATAAAAGTCAAGTCAAGAGTAATTTCAATCACAGAAGGATTGTTGACAATGAACGTGACAAAGAAACGTCTCACACACATGAACGCTCTTTTGTCTGGCGCAGGTTTATGTAAAGTCAAACATATTCAAAAAGGCAAGGGCATTCGGAGAACATGTCAGCGTTGTCAACAATCAATACGTCCCCTCGTGCCCTCTACGCCTCTGTTTAGGTGGACATCAAGATCGGCGTGGCTGCTGGACCCCAGACACCCGCCTGTCAGAGAACGGCGTTACGGAAATATAGGAATCACCATGAAAAGGGCAGCCGTAGGCGCGCTCGGGGCAGCTCCTAATCAACGCTCGGGCTGCCTCCTCGCTTATGTATGTGCCCTGTTTACCAGCAACCCCTGAACCACATCATCTAATCGTCTCTCCTCCCCTTCATCATCATCGGGGAGATGGCAGCAGATTTTCCCTCTATTAATTGTTTTCCAACTGGATCTTATCTGTTTAATATTCAAAGTAGAGAGATGTAAGATTTTCATGTCAAGTCATCATAAAATGGCCCTAATCTGTCAAAAGGCATTAATAAACCAGCTCTTTTCCAATACTTCTTTTGCTGATAAAAAAAACGTTTAGCTGAGATTTTAGAATTTCAAAATAAGTTTTACAGGCCCTAAATATTGTCATTGTTTTCATTTCGATGTCCCGCCCTCCACCGTTTCACCAATCAAAAAGTCTGTGATCCGGGTTTCCAGAACTCACCACGTCGAGCTAATTTCACTGTTTAAAGGAGCTGTATGTAAGAATCTGGCCAAAAGTGGTTTTGCGCTCTCCCTGACTCAGGTTGCCATATGTGCAGACGAATCCAGCTAGCTCCAGGACTCATGAAACTGACAATGGGACAGCAGGTAAATAGCAATGAACATACATCAGCTGAAGTTATAATGATGTCAGCTCAAGTAGGAGAGAGGAGTGGAAAGTATAATGAGCCCTGATAACTAAAATATAATTGATGATGAAGGTGATAGTAGTAGTAAGTAAGTAAGTAATCTTTATTTATATACCGCCTTTTCACTGCACATCGGAGTCTCAAAGCGGTTTACAATTGTGATTTTTTTTTTTTTGGGAGTGGGGGTGCCAGTACAGGAGGCACATGCCAGATCTATTGTACATATTTTTAGTGGTAGGGGAAACCGGAGCACCCGGAGGAAACATACGCAGACACAGGGAGAACATGCAAACTCCACTCGGAAAGGCCCTGGTCCAACCGGGATTCGAACCCAGGACCTTCTTGCTGAGAGGCGAGAGTGCTATCCACTCAGCCACCGTGCCGCCACGAGTTTAACACGAGTTTATAACCAACACCTTTTTCACAAATAAATCCTCGTTTTATTCTTTCTTTTGTCTTTAATGTTTTGAGAATCATAAGGGGACCTTTTTTAGTTCAGCGGCCACATGTTACTTAAACCCTGCAATGCCTGGCCAACTGATAACCACTGAATCCTGTAGAGCAATTAACAAGTGCTTGCTGCTATAGTGTCCAGGAGAAGGAGGAGTCCCTTTGGCGCAGAGGCAAGGTTAGGACAGTGTGCAGAGACCGAAGAGGACCAGAGATACAGATGGATGTTTTGAATGGCTTTTTTTTTTTTTTGCCAGAGAGATCGATGCTAATGAATGGGGTTGGTTTGTGTGCTCGGCGGTGATAAGAGGAAGCTTTTTGGGCGAGCGTATGCAGATGTGTGTGAACTGTGGCAGATAAGGATGTTTTCTTTTATTCTGCAACAAGGTACAGCAAACACAGGTGCTCCGGCTCATTAAGGAGTGTTTGGAGCTAAAGAGGTGGTCAATATTGTGAGTGTTGCATTGATTTAAGTGACGTGCGAGAGAGTTTCCCATGTGGCAAAAGATGCAGCCAATACAGATTTTACTTTAATAAAATACAGATACAAACTTTTTGGGCGAGTAATCAAAGTGGGCATATTTTGTGAGCCAAGTGTCTGTGTTGTGATACAAAAATGTGTATACTGGGACACAAAGGTATATGGAAATGTATGATGTTATTGGCACTGTTAGATTCGACAAATGAGACATGAGCAGAACACATGAATGTAATGCAAAAAAACAAGCAATATTTCACTTATTCTTTCATTTTTATCTCCTTATTCCCCTTCTGGATCAGGAGGATGGCAATCGGAGTTGTCACCCAATTTTAATAGGACCAGCCCCTCACTGAGAGCTGGACAACTCAGCCTTGTGTGTCTTTTAGTGCAGGCTTCAGGCAAAGTGGGATGAAATGTCTTGACGATCACATCAGACGACAGTGGGAGAAGTTGGGTAGAGTAGCAAAAGACAGGAATGCCAAAATAATTGATGATTTAATGAAGAAATAAATAAAAGTCCAAACATTCGCTGAAATACAGGGCATCTCGTTTTCCCAACAGCTTCTTTCCACAAGCTGTTAAGTTCAACCAAGGCACTTTAAATCATCTTGGATGTGTACTGAAATTATTTTAGTTGGGTAGCATGGTGGCTGAGTGTGTATCACTTTTGCTTCTCATCTAGAAGGTCCTGGGTTCGAAACCCGGTCAGAACAGGACCTTTCTGAGTGGATTTTTGCATGTTCTTCTCGTGTCTGTGTAGGTTTCCTCTGAGTGTTCCGGTTTGCCCTACCACTAAACATATGTACAATAGTTCTGGCATGCGCCTCCTGAACTGGCGACCCCACTCCCATCTCTGTGTGGAGTAAGAGACAAAATTACACAGTCACAAGGCCATTTGTGACGCTTAGTTTCCTGTTTTGTTTGTTTTATTTCATTACTTTGAACCTTGTTTTTTAATGTACTTGTCTTGTGCACTGGGGCAGGGCTGGACTGGGACAAAAAAACGGCCCGGGCATTTTTTCCTTTTTAGCGGCCCAGGCAACTCAAAAGGTTCAAGGAGCCCTATTTGACAAAAAACTAAAAACAGCGTTGTATAAGGCTTATATGAAGGTAACAGGGGCTGAAGCTGTATTAGCTACATTAGCAACCTTAGCTATATTAGCTATATTAGCTATATTAGCCCAATATCTAAATGACAAAGTAAAGGCTACAAACACATAAAAACCATTCATGATTATCAAACGTGTGTTTTCATTGCAGCGTGTCCTGGAGAGAATGACGCACCACGTGACGACTCTGCTTTAAGTTTAACTTCCATTTTTTTGCCTTCATGCAATTGTACAAATACAGTAAATAAATCTGCTTTTTGGCTCCGAGTTCACCTGCATCACTGTCTGTTCATATCCATCACAGGCTGAAGTTAGCTGGAGCTGAATGTGCTTAATGGCCTTTTCTTTGAAGTCTGAAAATAGGTGCTCTGACTTTATGATGAATGAATCTTTCAGTGAACGTGTTTAAAGCTTCATTGTTCCTCCTCTTGCAACAAAACTTTTCATTACATCGCAAACATGAAGCAGTCCTTCCTCATTGACTGAAAGCAAATGTTCATTTTCATTCTTAGTCCAGTCTTATCGACTCTCTCTCTTTATCTTTGGGATCCATGCGCACACACAGTCTATAATGCACACACACCGGTTTGTTTACAGCAGCGGCCGCCTGGCACGGGCCGCGTCACAGGATATGACGCACTACGTTGACAGAAATGCTAAAATTGAATATTACTTATACAAGTTTTTGCAGCATTGAAAAACATTAAGAATGTTTTTCCTCCTACAGAAACCACATTGAAACTAGAAATAAAATATAGCCCTCACACTCCATTTTCAGACATTTTTGAAAAGGCTCCAGGAGCCACTTTAGGGGCACTAAAGGTTGCCGACCCCTGGTTTATACAGTATGTGGAAATACTGTAGAGGATCAGGATGTCTGCAGTTTCATCAATAAAATAAAGTGCAATAGTCTACATTAAACAGAGTAATAAACATGTCTCAGAGTGAGGGAGGTGACACAGACAACAGTATTGTTTGTTACAGGGATGAGAATTGGTCAAAAATTCTGAAATGCATATTGTCAGCCATTAGCTGGCTCTAAATCTGTTTAATCTGTTCACAACATTTTACTTTTGGGCTCAAACATGAACTTTTAACGCAATGGAAAATTTAGGTACCGGAGCTTTAATTTAGAGGAGAGGGGAGACGCGGACTGTTTTCTGCAGCGGTGTGTTTATTGGGTGCACAAATTACGAAAAGCTATGCATGGCCCTGTGCGTGTTTATGGTCTTGGGTACATGGTCACGTTGCGGCTACGCGCTCACCGTGTTGTGTTGTGAGCGGTTCCTGCGTCCAGCTCAGAGCCGCTGGATGCCGGAACACTGCGGCCGCTGAGGTAGTGGAATCCCGTTCCAGTACATACAGCAGGAGCCCCGCGGACACGCGCGCTCCCCTCAAACATTTCTCAACGGATTTACACTTTTCACAAACATGTGTTTTGTATGAGGCAGACAGACCGGCCCAAATATGGGCATCGGCCCTTCGGGCATTGCCCGGTACGCCCGATGGCCAGTCCAGCCCTGCACTGGGGACTTTTCCAATGTGGTTTTATTAAAAATGGCAAATAAAATTTAATTTCAATCTAAATCAGAATAGAACTTGAAAATTCAAACGAAACAGAAGAACCGGGAAAACGGACACTGACAATGAACCAGCAACTAATGAGGATGAACATAAAGACACAGAGAGACATATGTGAAAAAATAATAAGGGAAGAGCAGACAATCAACACAGGGAGACAGAACAGAAAGTAAACCTAAAACAAACCACAAGATGAACAGATGTCAAAATAAAACCAAATACCAAAAAACACAAAAGAAATCCACAATCCATGACAGTGAGTGGATCCAAATCCAAGACCACCAGGCCCAGAAGCCATTGCTCTACCAACAGAACTCCTGCCACCCCATAGAGTCAATCAATAACAGCTCTTTAAGAACGAGTGGCACTGCTTTTTACTGGAACGACTGGAGACGGAAACAAACAATATTACAGTCACACACAAAAAAAACCTTTAAAACATGTAACAGCATGAAATACAATGCTGGTACGATCAAATGTCCATTATTGGAAGCAGGAATGAGAGTAGAGACGATGGATCTCTTGCCACAAACTCGTCTCGGCCGCCAGGAGGCCATATGAGACAACAGAACATGTATTGAGCTAAAGGATGATACGCCTGAATAAATTGTAAAAATTTAAGGTCTATTGTTATATGGTTATAGAGGCATTAGGCTGGGTGACGCAAAGGAATGGATTGTCTTCTCTAAAAGTGCTAATTAAAGTGGGAAGGTGTGTGAAAATGGTACAAATTAGTATTGGTCTCTGGTGGATCCCTCCCCTGTTTTTTCCCCCCAGGTTTGCATGAGTAAACATATTTGCTGTGTACACATTTACAGGGCCCTTCTCTGTTTGGTGCATTGCATATAGTGTTGTCTGAAGGGTGGAGGTTTACAATGGAGGCAAAGAAAGCAGGAGAGATCAAACGATTCTTATTTCTGTTGTAACTGGGAGATGGGAGCTCCTCTGTGTCTCTTCAGGGATTACTGCTCCACATTCTGATATCCGTTTTCCCTTTGTTTTCTCTCTTGGCCCTTTGAAATATTTAGTAAGAATTCCCAATGAACCCACAGACACAAATGAAGTAGATGCATTTGTGCACACGTTTACAATTCCGCCGTACCCTCAGGCATCAATCACAGGATCCGCTCCACATCTGGACGTGAACAGCCGTCCCCCGTGGACACAATATTTTAGACGTCTCTGTTTTAGCATAAGGCTACGTGTCGTTCCCTGTGTTCCCACTCCAATTCCCCTTCAGTCATGTTTCCTCCTTACTGTATTCATCAACATCACTCCAGTTTGACCAGTGCGAGCACCTCCCAATGCTCGACCTCAACGTCTCTGAAAGCATTGACTGTCTCTTCTTTCTTTACAGGATGATCTATGTGTACATTTGGCTGACAAGAATGTTATTGTGTACATCCGCCCATATTTTTGTAGATATATTGTACCACAAAGTATTTTTTGATGTTAAGCCCCTTTAATGGTTGGGTCTGGGGTGGGAGGGGGACTGGGAGGGGGAATTCAATCCCCACGGTCATGTGACCATGGAAATGCAATGGGTTTTTTAATTCAATTTTTGCAAGGTTTTCTTGTTAAATGATTTGTACATTTATTAAAGATACAAAATAATAATAGAAAACAAATAGAAATGGTTTCCTCAAGCTGTTGCAGCTCATTCCCCAGCTCCTCCTGTTCGACCCCTCCCCTCCTGTTTCCTCCCTTCCTGAGACTCCTCGTTACCTGCACCTGGGGAGCTGCGCACCTGCACCAGCAACAATCACAATCAACAATCAACAGTCAAAAGCCATGCAGACCTGCTCTCCAGTGCCAGATCGTTCCGTCATGAGAAGTGGTGCTACGCTTTGCCTTTTTGACTACTTTACTTACCTGTTCCTGTACTTACCCGCGTTCTTGTTTTTCTCCAGTACCGTTGGTGTGTCCAGCTCCAGTTCACCTTCATCCTCCACCTGATATAGCCCGGTCTACCTCTCCACATCTGCCACCCAGGAACCCACCCTCTACTTCTGTTAAATAAATACTGTTCCCTGCATCCTTGGGTCTGCCATTTTGTTCGTCCTAACAGAACGATCTGGCCAGAAATGGACCCAGCAGGTACAGACCCAGCTGCAACGGACCCACTTCAGCATGCTGTCTCAAACCAGGGACATTTATTGGGCCAACATGAAGAGATGCTCCAGGAGCTAAGGACCTCACATATATCTCTGGGAACTCAAGTCGTTCACATAAGCAGGTTGGTGGAGGATATCGCAAAGCAACTTTCTGTTCAGACCAATTCGGTGCCTACTTCCAGCTCACCCGCCACACCTGTCACCGCTTCTACTGATGATTCCCGAAGAGAGACCCCTGTTCCTCACCCTGAACCCTTCAATGGCGAGTTGAGTAAGAGTAAGGGGTTCCTCCTTCAGTGCCAGACTGTATTCTCCTGTCAGCCACGGACATTCAGACCCGATCATGCCAAGGTAGCCTTCATTACTGGTTTATTACGAGGGCGAGCATTGGATTGGGCTGAAGCAGTTTTGGACAGTGGAGGAATAGAAGATGTAGCCTATAGTGACTTCATTGGTGAGTTCAAAAAGGTCTTCGCACACACTAACTGCGCAGCTAACGCCTCCAAGGGGCTACTGGAGCTCCAGCAGGGAAGTAGGAGCGTGGCAGATTATTCCATACAGTTTCGAATTGTTGCTGCAGAGTCTGGGTGGAATGAGACTGCACTTAGAGGCGTATTCTGGCGTGGCTTGAGTGACACAATGAAAGATGAACTCTCAATCCGTGATGATCCGCAATCCCTAGAAGATCTTATATCGCTGTCAATTAGAATCGATAATCGGATGAGGGAACGACGGCGGGAGAGGGGGCACCGCTATCTTCCTGTCCCTGGATTTCGCACCCCCACTCAGACTGTGAACCAAACAAGGTATGATCCCTTACCTGCTCCGCCGCCTGCCCTTTCATCTCCAGAGGTCCCTATGCAAATCGGACGAGCCAAATTGTCCGAAGAGGAACGATCCCGGAGATTGAATTCTGGAGTGTGTCTCTATTGCGGACGTCAGGGCCACTACGTCAACCAGTGTCCCATTTGTCCAAAAGGGGCCTGAATGACATAACTATTAAGAACAAATATCCTTTGCCCCTCATTTCCTCCGCTTTTGAGCCTCTGCAGGGTGCCACTATATTCACCAAACTAGATTTACGGAATGCGTATCACCTGGTCCGTATCAAAGAAGGCGATGAATGGAAAACAGCATTCAATACACCTTTAGGACATTACGAATACCTTGTTATGCCTTTTGGACTAACTAATGCACCTGCAGTATTCCAAGCCCTGGTAAATGATGTTCTACGAGACTTTCTCCACCACTTTGTTTTTGTTTACCTTGACGATATATTGATTTTCTCCAGAGACCCAGAGGAACACAGTCAACATGTCCGTTTGGTTTTGCAGAGATTGCTTGAGAACAGACTGTTTGTGAAAGCGGAGAAGTGTGAGTTTCATGCTAATGCTGTTTCCTTCCTTGGATTCATTATCAAAGGTGGAGAAGTAGCAGCTGACCCCAGTAAGATCAAGGCAGTCACTGAATGGCCAGTGCCTGCTAATAGGAAGCAACTACAGAGGTTTCTTGGCTTCGCTAACTTCTACCGTCGCTTCATTCGGGGATTTAGTCAAGCGGCCGCACCCCTCACTAGACTCACATCCTCTAAGATGTCATTTCACTGGTCTCCTGATGCTGATCGTGCTTTTAACAAGCTCAAGATGTTGTTCTCCACAGCGCCGGTCTTGGTTCAGCCAGATCCCTCCAAACAGTTTATTGTGGAGGTAGATGCATCCGATGTGGGAGTGGGGGCAGTGCTGTCCCAACGCTCTGATTCCGACAACCGTCTTCATCCTTGTGCATTTTTTTCTAGACGGTTGAGCCCGGCTGAGGTCAACTACGATGTCGGTAATCGTGAGCTTTTGGCTGTGAAGCTGGCACTAGAGGAGTGGAGGCACTGGCTGGAGGGCACGGAGCAGCCATTTGTAGTTTGGACGGACCATAAGAACCTGGCCTACATTCAATCCGCCAAGAGGTTGAACTCACGACAGGCTCGATGGGCACTCTTCTTTGGCCGATTCCAGTTCACGATTACTTACCGTCCGGGCTCAAAGAATGCCAAACCTGATGCCCTCTCACGTCAGTTTGATCCCATTGAACATGCTCATCCAGACCCGATTTTCCCAAATTCGTGCATCCTTGGTGCCCTCTCTTGGCGGGTGGAGTCAAATGTAAAGCAGGCTCAGGAGGCTGAACCAGATCCAGGCGGGGGTCCCCCCAACAAGCTCTATGTACCTTCAGCAGTCCGTAGTGAAGTCCTGCAGTGGTCCCACAGCTCTGCTCTTGCCTGCCATCCTGGGGTGAGTCGTACTCTGTCCAACCTTCGCAGACATTTCTGGTGGCCGACCTTGGACTCCGACACACGCAGTTTTGTTGCAGCCTGTCCAGTGTGTGCTCAAAATAAGTCTCCTCATAGTCCACAAACTGGTTATCTTAGACCACTGCCACTAGCCAGTCGCCCCTGGTCTCACATAGGGGTCGACTTTGTAACTGGTTGCCGCCATCTAATGGTCATACTGTGATTCTTACCATTGTGGACAGGTTTTCTAAAGCGGCTCATTTCGTGGCCCTTCCAAAGCTACCTACCGCCCTTGAGACGGCCAACCTTTTGTTCCAACATGTGTTTCGCCTACATGGTATTCCTAGTGAAATTGTATCAGATAGGGGCCCTCAATTCATCTCCCAGGTTTGGAGGGCGTTTTGCCGGTCTCTGGATGTTTCTGTGAGCCTCTCGTCTGGTTTCCACCCACAAACCAATGGACAAAGTGAAAGAACCAATCAGGACCTGGAAGCTGCTCTTCGCTGCATCACTGGTCGCAACCCAACTACATGGAGCACTCACCTACCTTGGGTTGAGTACTCACACAATGCCTTGACGTCATCTGCTACGGGTCTCTCTCCTTTTGAGTGTTCTTTGGGCTACCAGCCCCCACTGCTTTCCAGGGATGAGGTGGAGGTGGCCGTTCCTTCTGTCCAGGCGCATATGAGGAGATGCCGGAAGTTCTGGAGAGAGACCCGCAGAGCGTTGCTACGGACAACCACCCGCAGTAGAAGGACTGCTGACCGCCATCGTCGTCCCGCTCCAGAGTATGTCAAAAAGTCTGGCTGTCCTCTAAACATATACCCTTAAAGACAGAATCCAGAAAGTTGTCTCCTCGTTACATCGGACCTTTTGAGATTGAACGGGTCGTTAATCCTGTGACTGTTCGTTTGAAGTTGCCTCGTACATTACGGGTTCATCCTGTGTTTCATGTGTCCCTAGTGAAGCCTGTTAGTTCCAGCGCCTTGTGCCCGCCTGCCTTGCCCCTTCCTCCCCCCCTGCTTGTGGATGATCACCCCGCCTATTCTGTGAGTCGGGTTCTGGATGTGCGGAAGCGGGGCCGTGGTTTCCAGTACCTAGTGGACTGGGAGGGGTATGGTCCGGAGGAGCGGTCTTGGGTCAGTCGCTCCCTCATCCTGGATCCGGACCTTGTCCGGGAGTTCCATCGGGCCCATCCGGGGAGGCCTGGTGGGTCACCTTGAGGTGCCCGTTGGGGGGGGGGGGTACTGTTGCAGCTCATTCCCCAGCTCCTCCTGTTCGACCCCTCCCCTCCTGTTTCCTCCCTTCCTGAGACTCCTCGTTACCTGCACCTGGGGAGCTGCGCACCTGCACCAGCAACAATCACAATCAACAATCAACAGTCAAAAGCCATGCAGACCTGCTCTCCAGTGCCAGATCGTTCCGTCATGAGAAGTGGTGCTACGCTTTGCCTTTTTGACTACTTTACTTACCTGTTCCTGTACTTACCCGCGTTCTTGTTTTTCTCCAGTACCGTTGGTGTGTCCAGCTCCAGTTCACCTTCATCCTCCACCTGATATAGCCCGGTCTACCTCTCCACATCTGCCACCCAGGAACCCACCCTCTACTTCTGTTAAATAAATACTGTTTCCTGCATCCTTGGGTCTGCCATTTTGTTCGTCCTAACACAAGCATTTAGTGGATCACTTTTTGGGTCACTATCTTAACTCCACTATCTACTTGAAGCTTGGAACTGAAATCTACCTAATTTGGGCATATTACTTGGTAGGCAGTTTTACCATCAAGCTGAACCTCAACCATTTGGTTGGAGAAGGCCTATAATGAATAAACTTGTGGTTAAAATAATAGAGAAAAAAAAGAAAACGTCATTAGTGCTCCGACATCTTAAGAAAATTAAAAAAAAATCTTCAAAGGAGTGTGCAAAAGAGCATATGCCAGCCTTTTGATTTTGTACAGATGTTCCTTGTTTTCCTTGTTTTTGAAACATAGAAAATATTTTTGAATCATGAAAAGAAAAAATATATACATCATAAAAAGTGTAATGCCCTTTCTAAGCTCATACATGTCTTCGCAAATCTCTCAGCAATCTGTAGCACCTTGTTAGCGCGCTCACACACCATATGAGGTCTGCTGTATTAGTTATTCTAATGCTTGTCTCGTTATCCATATAGATGAGAAGGGGAATACAGAGGCAGATGGTCAGGGAAACAGGGAGGCAAAAACACAAAATGATCAGGCAGGACTGTTCGGATCTCATTCAAAGCTCCGGACACACCTCATGAGTCTGGGACAAACATTCAATACAATCAGCCAATCATATCCCATTTTCCAGCTTCCAATTCGTTCCAATTGTGTGTGATCTGCCCGAGAGGAGCCAGCGGACTGATGAGCTGTGACAGTAGCACAGGGACTACATTTAATTGAGAATCTCGCATCGATATTCTTTTCTTTTCTGACTGTTTGAGAGAAGAGCTGCAGAAATCTGATAGTAATGAATCAACCCCGTGGCACCAGCAGAAGTCTGACCTTTTGCTTTAATGCCCAATGAACCCAAAGAAGAAAATATGCTCCATTGCTAAGTAAGGGATAATTTACCGTACACAGGTCATTATCGGAAAATAATTACTGACAGGGCGAAGCGGACTGCATGAAAACTGAACAAAGAACTCTGAACATCAGCGGTGAGTGGCCCAATCATAAACTTAACCTAAATCCTCTGATTTGATCCTCTGCTAATGTTCCTAAAATGTCCCGGAATCTACTTCCAAGTTTTTTGCGCTCGCTTTTTCTCGCATTAAAATAGTATTTTTGTCATGAAAACCTTGAAAAACTCCGTGCACATGTATTAAGAATGTATATGTATAATGTATTCTCCGATCAACATTTAATTGTGTTGATTGATTGGTATTTGCGTTTATTAAGCATGGCTAGCTCCGGAGTGGCCGGAACTACTTGCGGAGCAACCTACAAAATGAATTACAAGCAGAGTGCGTTGCCATGGGCAGCGGTCATTATTGTTTTGAGAGGTCTGTTATAAGAAATAATGACCGTTAGAACGTTTTGAAATGACATTCAAATCAATGGAGCGTTCTCCTGCTGCTCTGAGGAGCCGTATAATAAACGTTATTATTATGCTGCTTTACAAAAATAGCACAGATTTTTTTTTCAACAAATATTTTTTATGTCTGGGTTTTACATACTCTAAATACGTAAGTAAGTAAGTAGAGAAGTAAGTTATTAATTAATTTATCATTATTAAGGACAATGTGTAGTTGGGATGAGTTATTTAATTCTTCTGTTCTGTTCTTCAGTGCTGGCAGCAGGGTCAGTTGATAGCAACATGTTTTTGCTTTATCTAAAGAGGCAACGTCGATGTCAAAGGACTGTATGTGCCAGGTCAAAAACAAGATTGTTGCAGATATCATAATATTGCGTCTGTTTTATACAGCACTATTTTGGACACTCAAAGAGGCTTCTCGTGTCATTATTCCTTCACTCCAAACTACAGTAACTTCAGCTGCCCTGGGGCACAATGACAATAGCGAGGCAACCAGTGCGCGCCATCTGACCCTCCAACTACTACCAACCATTCATACACACACCAGACTCATTCTAGGCAATGTGGGTGAAGTGTCTTGTCTAAAGACACAACAACAGTTTGGCACAATAAAGTTGAAGCTGTCCCACTGTGGCACCTGGTGTTTCCAAAGGTCTCCCATCACAGCCCTAACCAGACCCTCTCCTGCTTAGCTTCAAAGGTCTAACAGATTTCACATGCAGGTGGCACCAACCAGACTTGTGATTAATTAAGAAAGCGGAAAGTAAAACCTTGAGTTACAGTATACATATAAAATGGTGACAATGTATTTAATATCTGAAGTAGATACTGCTGGCCCAGAGTCAGAACTAAACATGGGGAGGCAGCATTTCTGATTTAGGCAGCTACAATCTGGAACAGTCTTCCTGCAAATATGAGACAGTCTTCTTTTCTGACAATATTTAAATCCAGGTTAAAAACACCTGTTTCGCTGCGCATCCAACTTAGGGATTATATCTTCACTCTTTGTAAGTGTACTGTGATCGTCTATGATTTGAATGCCTTGTATTGTTTATTGTAACTATCTTGTTTTGCACTTTGAATTGCCTTTTGTATGAACTGTGCTATACAAATAAACTCTGCCTTGTTTACTTCCATCCATCCATTTTCTTCCCCTTGATCCATTTCTGGGTCAGGGGGGTGTCAGTCAGAGCTGCACCCAGTACACAGAGCACCAGCCTCTCACTGGATCCTCCTGCAGGTGGTGAGTCCACAGGAGCCTTGATCTTTCAGCAGGGGCTTCAGGCAAAGTGGGAGACATTGAAGTGGGAGTCGTGAAGTAGGTCTCATGGTGGGCTTGAACCCACAACCTTCAGGCTTAAAGGTCAATGCTCTACCAACTGAGCCACTGTCACCTTGTTTACTTTTGTCTATTGAATGTTCAGTACAGTGGCGATGGAGCCAGACGGGCTTCGGGAGCACTGCCATGTGTTGAGGCGACATGGTTGTTTATTGTATATGTGCACATTTTCTAAAGTAATAAAACCACACTTTGATTGTATCACAGCTCTTTACTTTTAACATAATACCGCAGCAGAGCAACAGAACACAACTAGATTTTGTGTTTGCTTGAGCAGAGAAATATTAGCTGGGTTTTGTGTATATTGCCATTTCTGACAACCCATTTATCAATGCTTGGCACTAACTCAAAGGGTAGGAATGCAGTCTTGTTGCATATTTATTTTTCCCAGTAACCACACTGAATAATACTTAAACGGCCTTGAAATCCATCAGAAAAAGCAAGAATTGACAGATTGAAACAGTAAATTGTTTTGTGATGCCGTATACATTAGGTAATGCTTTTAGGTCCTGGTCCATTAGGCAGAGAAAGAGAAAAATGCTCTTAAAAGCTTTTCTGGTTGTGTGAGTCGCATGTAGCACAGTGCAGACAGCGGAATGATGGTGGATGATGGTGAAAATGTCCCCATGACCCTTGTAGACTGTTTATTCCCTGCTCCGGTGGCTCTGATGTGACACAATGAAGACAGACGATGCAGTGTCTGGTCCTACAGTCCTTGTGCTCACCTGTGTGGGCTATATTCGAACTGTGTCACGTTATGTGCACGGGATGGCCATGCACGCTTAAATGGCACGTGCAAAATGAAAAAAGGCTCTTCGGCCACCGGCAGTAATTATTCACATTGGATCCTCCCATTTACTTCCTTTCCATCCACTGCGGATGCTTTTACTGTACAGTGATTTGCTTATTAAAAACGTTTGCCTTTTTGACAATTGTACATTCGCTTCTGTTTTCATACTTGTGTGCGTGTGTGTGTGTGTGAGTGTGTGTGTGTGTGTGGGTAGGCAGGATCGTGCAAAAACTACTGTGATGATGTTGGTGGGGGATGCGGTCTAATCTTGAGTGCTCTTTCAAGTTGTGGATGTTCGTACCTGAAATAAGATTTATGCCTCACTGACAGCAGGAGAATATGCACCAGTGGAGTCACTGTTTCACTGCATCCAACAGATCAGTGAGTGGATGAAAAACAATTTTCTCCAGATTATTCCTGACAAGACATAAGTCATTGTCATGGTATTTGGACCCCAAAACAGAACATGGGTTTGCTGTCACCTCAACGCCATTTCCTTAATGCCTAAAAATCAGGCTAGAAATCTAGAGGTAATTACTGAACTTCAATAGAAACATCCAGTCAATAGAATCTGCAGCCTTTTTCAACTTAAAACATTGCTGTAATTAAAGGCTTTGTATCTGAAGCAGATTTGGAGAGTCTTATCCATCAGTTTGGCTACTGTGACAGCCTGCTCACAGGTCTCTCCAAACGTGCTGTAAAACAGATGTAGTAATTTCAAAACACTGCAGCTCGAGCCCTAACTAGGCAAGGCAAGGCAAGGCAAGTTTATTTGTATAGCACAATTCATACACAAGGCAATTCAAAGTGCTGAACAAAATAAGAAAGCCACTAGAACCAGGAAGTATGATCATATTAGTCCAGTCCTCAGGTCTCTGCACTGGCTTCCTGTGGCTCAGAGAAAAGACTTTAAAGAAGCCCTGGTTGTGTACAAGTCTCTCCATGGCTTTGGGTTAGGGATGGGGTTGAACATGTGACATGTTGAACTGAACTTTGAACCAACTCGGACTCTAAGGAGCACAGGGACTGGCCTGCTTCTGGTGCCCAGGACTAAACATTCTACTGTCTTTCCAGAGCTTGTGAGCATATACAAGACAAGTTGAAAACATGGTCTGTTTAATCTGTTTAGTCACCTGCTCTTCTCAAATGCAGATGCAAAATGTAATGCCATTTAATGCATATCCAGGTCAAAATATGACATGACGAAAGTGGACCTTTTGCCAGGGATGATGTGTAATGTACCTTATAGAAGGTTAAAATAAGAAAATGTTATACCACTTATTAAATCCAATTGCCTTTAAGCTTCTACCTTTCTGTCAAGCACTCCAAACATACTGTATACAGTACTTAACCATAAACACTCTCACCTCTTTTGTGTCTGTGTGCTCCTCATTCCTACTGTTCTGTAACCTGAGAAGCAACACTGAAATTTCCCAACTGTGGGACGAATAAAGGATCTCTTAATCGTATATAATGTGGAATAGGCGATAAATGAACCTGCAGTAAATCTTGGCTGGATTAATAAAGTGGAGAAGTACTTCACACTCGCGGCGCAAAGAGGTACCACTGCTCCAAGTATAGCACTTGATTCATGTGCTTGGCCTACTCCTAACCCACTGGGACCGTCTACACAAGACCATTAGTTTTGTTGTCATTACTAACGGCATCACGCTCAAGACTTGGCTGCACACAAGCGAATATTGCTTTTCCAATTCCGTCCTGTTTTAGATATATGGACTTTCAATATACCATGAGTTAATTAATAATAAATGAAAAATGTTGCCGAAAAGCTGACGAGCCAGGAGAAATTGTTTCGTACCCTCCCTTCGAGATTGTCCCTGTCTGTCCATCACACGCTGATTCCACATCCTCAATCTCATCACCTGTCACAATGTTTTGCTGACGGCAGTGGTTCAAGTAATAACCATTGTGGAGTCGTGCAGTTAATAATATGAAGAGGTCTTGAGAATTTTCCTCTATATATACGGCCACCACCACGCAGTGACTCATATTAAAAATCAATGGAAAACAATCATGGGAAACTATTGCGACTCCCCGTGCATTCTGTGTGACGACGAACTAATAATCAAGTAGAGTCTGACACACACTCACAGAAATAAGGAAGGAAGGAAGGAGGGAGGGGGGTATGTAGGTAGGTGAGTTGGTGGAAAGGAAGGAAGGAGGAGGTAGGTAGGTAGGTAGGTAGGAAGGAAGGAAGGAGGAGGTAGGGAGAGAGGGGGGTAGGTAGGTAGTAAGTAAGGGAGAAAGGAAGCAATATTGAAGCCCAACTCTTGATATTTATTGGGTTTTAGTGTTATAGAAATTCCGTTCACTCGGTTTGGATCATTTGAACACGGCCACTGTGATCTGTGGAACAGGAGCTCCTGCCGGTGCCCAATGTGGAGACTAAAAAAGGGGAGGCAGCATTCCAGACCTGTGCACCGAAAATCTGGAACAATCTTCCCCAAGGAGCGGGACAAGCTACTGTTCATATATTAATCTAAGGTGAAAATTGTTATTTTTAGGCACGGTTTGAATTGCCTGTTGTCAATGTGAGGCACTTAAAGTCTCATTTTGATATTTTGTACCATTTCATTTTTGTCTTGCAAAACTGTCTTGATTTTTTCTCTCTTGTAAGTGAAATATAAAACTTAAAAAAAAACACATTTTGATTGAATGAACATACAAAATAAACCTTAAATGATGTTTATTCATTAGTGTAACAGATTATTCACTTGAAATGCATCACCCTCAGGTTTGTGCATTTATTATGAGCAAAGTATACGTGTCCTAAACTAACAGCAATGAGTGTATTTGTTTAAAACACATACAGTATATTTGTTTCATTTATGCTCATGTAATAAACCAAATCTATAAAAAATTATGAAATTGTAGCATACCAACAATCACGCCACCATGGTTGATTCTACAATGTATTCACATAACACAAAGGGATTCCAGTAACCAGGGGCAACTAGAAAACATACATGTCACTCTGGCAACATTTGGGCTGTATTTATATTTCCCGAAAAAACAAAAAACAAAGTTACCACTACCAAAACAGACATATGAACGAGCTATGTATTTCAAATGAATAAACTATATTAATAAAATTAAACATATTTTATTGTGTACGTTTGTGTTAAAAATTTAAAAAAGAGTGGATGGAATTTCTACATCAATTAAATAAATCTTCAAAGTAGGACGAAATGATTTTCTTATTCGACCAGTCCCTTCTATTAAATTACATGTTGCTTTCAAGCCACTGGGTTCAAACCTCAGACAGTTCCAAAACACATAACCTTCAGAATCTTAATCCGCAAAGTAATAAAAACCACACACAAAAATCTCCTACAAGATGAAAAGTGTGTTTGACATTTCATATGCACACATTTCATACCCCTCAAACCACACTCCATTTTCTCGTAGTACCAAAACGAGATCAAGCTAACATCAGACATGACAAGCACCAACCAGCATTTTGTGTTGGGGGGAAAAAAACATAAAATTGTAGTGTGTAAACAAAATGGAAAAAAGGCAAAATTGCGAGCACGGCGTACACAGTAGGCGCACATCAACAGCCAGTTGACATTTAAAGTGGCAGTTCTTAAATGTGAAGGAACCACAAACAGAAAGAAGAAATTATACTGCAGGGAAAAGGAAAAAAAAACGGTAATTATCCACCTATAAGATTCTACGTTTGTCAAGTGCTTTGAATCCTATACAAGTTTTACATCGACGAGGCCAATGTGTGTATATATGTGTCGTGTTAGAGAGCACTCGGAAGGATTACGGACTCAGAAGCTAATCAGCGGTTGATCTCACATAGCACACGTTCCAGCTTCCAGTATGTGAACATGTGGACGCTAAACTCTCCATGGAAAACAGAGTGGCATTCAGGCTCTTATATAGACTATTTTTGACTCCAAGATTTAGTAGCAATAGGAGGACATATATTTATAGTCACAGCAGAATGGATTTACTCATAGACTGTGTACAAATGGACAATACTTATCACCTAGCTAAATGATGTCCAATAGGGAAGTGCTCGGTCTTTCTCCTAATGACTTGAAAAGTTAACTCTAGATTAGTAAATTTGTGTAAGCCCTCAGTCGTACAGGTATGGAAGCCCGTTTCCGCCATGTAAAAAAAAAAAAAAAGCCTACAAAAAGTCAAAATTTTGACTTTAAAAGTCAAAATTTCGACTTTTAAAAGTCAAAATTTCGACTTTAAAAGTCAAAATTTTGACTTTAAAAGTCAAAATTACGACTTTAAAAGTCAAAATTTCGACTTTTAAAAGTCAAAATTTTGACTTTAAAAGTCAAAATTTCGACTTTAAAAGTCAAAATTTCGACTTTAAAAGTCAAAATTTCGACTTTAAAAGTCAAAATTACGACTTTAAAAGTCAAAATTTCGACTTTAAAAGTCAAAATTATGAGTTTTCAACTGCGCATGTGCAGTTGAAAACTCGTGTGTGTTGTTGTCTGGAACGGTCTCTGGACGTCCTTCACCTGCAGATTATGTGAAGATATTGCTGACAGCGACCACTGCATCCTTGAAGTAGCCAGAAATAATGTTGTTTGATTGATTCTGTAAAACGTTCCTGTTTAAGCCCCAGACCGCGGTCGTAGGAGGCAGGGAGGAGCTGTCTTTTTATTTATTTATGTTAAATTCAATTTACATATATACAGCATTTAAATCAAACGACTTCTTATTTTGACATAGTAACAAATAATGTGAGCAATACGTTTTTATAATAAATCAAAGGAAAATGAGCCATCGAGACATTCCAATCCAATCTGCTATAGACCACTCTGACCAGACGATGGCGCTGAGAGGGGTCCACACGGAGCGAGTATTTCCACGGCTGAAAGGATGCGCTTTCTACGTGTTGAGTACGGGGTTTTATTCATGCATGGGTTTATCTATTTCTAACCCTTTTCAAAGACCCTCACTGTTATCTGCGGAGTTATTTCTCCGGATTGTTGCTAAAAGAGTCGTGGGCTTTATTTTGTCACAATAAAATAATCAGACAAGGTACTTATTCCCTGTATGTCTCTGTGTTCTTGCTCATACGCCAACAACTTTACCCGCACGCTCCATCAGCTCACCCCCGCGTGCACGCAAACACGTCACATACTCTTCAATGCACTGATCGCAATTCCAAAAGGGTATTATTGTCAGTGCCCGTGACTGTGGTTCTCCTGCCTCTGTCTGTGGTTCTCCTGCCTCTGTCTGTGGTTTACCTGCCTCTGTCTGTGGTTTACCTGCCTCTGTCTGTGGTTCTCCTGCCTCTGTCTGTGGTTCTCCTGCCTCTGTCTGTGGTTCTCCTGCCTCTGTCTGTGGTTCTCCTGCCTCTGTCTGTGGTTCTCCTGCCTCTGTCTGTGGTTCTCCTGCCTCTGTCTGCGGACCTCCCTCACTGTCCTGTAATCGCGAACGGTCTCTCTGTCAGTCACAATATTATTCACTGCATTTCTGGTGCATCCATCGATAGCCGTGATACTGACCAGATGTGATGCTCAATGACTTTGAACAGCCGCATGTGTTTTATTATTAATCTTCCACAGTCCGTTTAGGATAAACTAAATAGAGGCTTCTGAAGCGGATTCTAATCATAAACGGAGAGACCGTTTGCATTTTAACGCGATTACTACCACAACATTATTGCTGCTACTTCATGGATGTGGTCACTGTCTGTAGGCAAAATCTTCACATAATCTGCAGGTAGAGGATGACCCATGGTCATAGATCTATAACAGGGATGACCAGAGACCGTTCCAGACAACAACACATACGAGTTTTCAACTGCACATGCGCAGTTGAAAACTCGTAATTTTGACTTTTAAAGTCGAAATTTTGACTTTTAAAGTCGAAATTTTGACTTTTAAAGTCGAAATTTTGACTTTTAAAGTCGAAATTTTGACTTTTAAAAGTCGAAATTTTGACTTTTAAAGTCAAAATTTTGACTTTCTGTAGGCTTTTTTTTTTTTTTACATGGCGGAAACGGGCTTCCATATACAGGGATTAGTCAAAGCAAAGGAAGGTTTCTCACCCATCATCTGTACTTCTTAGCAGGTTTTCCCGACGTTTCGTGAATTCTCAGAGATTGGAGATTTAAAACCTATGGGTGTGGTTGGCCAGGATTAGGGTGTAGGTTATAAATCTCCAACGCGCGGTCTGAGAATTTACTCCCAGAAGAAGTCCTTTGGATTGAGGATGAAACGTCGGGAAAACCTGCTAAGAAGTACAGATGATGGGTGAGAAACCTTCCTTCAGATTCAGATTCATTTCATTTATTTGCCATTTGCAGTAAAACTTTGCTTCTAGCTCAGTAATTTTGGGTTAAAAAACTATGTGATTTAGCGCTTTCTGTGATCCTGGTGTTTATACTTTAATATTGTCCTTGCAAATTCATGTTTAAGCCATATAGGGATTGACCAATCACAAGTCTTCGTTCACGGGGAAGACTCCAGCTTGCCTTAGTAATCTGTAGTTTTGACAAGACGTCCTCCCATGTTACTGCAAAAAGCTAGCGCTGCGGAGGAAATAGCCATATAAGGAAAGTGGCTTCTGCTAGCTTATGTTCAAACCGTCTTCTTTCATATTAAGGCTAACACAGAGTGATTAGTCCATCGTGCCTAATATACGATCTATGGATTTACTGCATTGATTTGGAAGCTAACAGCTGAGGCAAGCATACTAATGTGAGCTAATGTTTGTAGCGTTATTTACCAAGACAATGCTAATGGTGCTGTGTGGTAATTAAAACCTGTTGTGGCTGTTGTTAAATAGTGCTCTGTGTAGGAAATAGGACCTGTCGCTGTTGCTAAATAGTGAGTCTGTCCAAATGTCGGCTTTCAGAGAGAGTTTTGTTCTTTCAGCTGTTCGCGGGCTGTAGGATTGTTATAGAATGATTCAAGTGTGCATCATGTACAACATATACTTTCTTTAAAACATTTGCTGGAGCGTTTTATATTGTGAAGCACTTAACACGCTATAACGACTGCTCAGGGAGAAGGTCGAATTACTGACATTTCAAAAATATACAATAAAATCATGGAAATAAACCGAATATGAAAACAGAAAAAGTCACAAAGTTATGAAGACCACAATTGTACACAGACTGAGGAAGATGAAGATATTGAATTCACAATGGAGAAATTCGGTTTGATGAATAGTCATATACACATATAGGCAAGGCAAGGCAAGTTTATTTATATAGCACAATTCATACACAAGGCAATTCAAAGTGCTGAACAAAATAAGAAAGCATTAAAATCATAAATAATCACAGAACATTAAAAATAAAAATAAAAATATAAAATCCCTCAGTTGTATGCACAGCTAAACAAAACTGTTTTTAACCTGGTTTTAAACATTGTCAGAGAGGAGGCCTGTCTCACATCTTCAGGAAGACTGTTCCAGATTTTAGCAGCATGAATCTGAAATATCACAGCAAGCATATCACATATCACTCAAGACATGCTGTTACTTCCACTCATTACAGTATTACACCTACTAAACTAAAAGCCGTCATCTGAGTGCTCTGGGAGTTCTAGTGTTAATAGCCTGAGAAATACGGCAGTGGGAATGTGGAGAAATAGAATCTTGCCTCCATGCATATACTTATATATTTATGTACGACAGTTTCCTATAGTTCATTGAATTTCTCAAAGTTCACAAGAGTTCTGCACTTGAAAAGTCTGCAGCGGTGAAAACAGAGCAGTTTAAAGAGGTGATGGAAGCGTGTGATGTTTGGCCTGAAGACACGCTTTGCTGCCGTCAGGGGATGTTGCATCAGACTTGGCACTATACCTGGAACATGCAACAACAGATAAACACAAATGCTTGTTGGAACAGGAACAACCGATTGAGATGTGATCACGTCAGGAGCCAATGATATTGACTTTTGCGGCATTCTTTGATTTGTTCTCAAATTTTAATGGCAAAAAATCCCCCAAAGCAGTCGATTTGACGGCTTTTAGTTTTGCAAGGGTTTGTGTGTCACTTTGTGGTCTTTATAACTTTGTGACTTTTTCTGTTTTTTAAATGTGTTTTTTGTCATTATTTTTATAAAATTTTCTTTTACTGTTGAAATGAGAGTAGTTCGACCTTTACCTCCTAGAGTAGAGCCAGTTACAGTCCGAGTTACCATAGCAACATAATATTTACTTGCTACCAGTTAGCATTTGGTAGCCTTTCAGCAAACTGCATTTTGCTGTATTTCAAGTTATATTCACTAGTTTTAGGACTTAGTCAAATTTAGTAAAGGTAAAAAAAACCTTTACAATAGAATACATCAGTCAAAAAATGTTCTGGGTCAATTTCTCAGATTCTTTGTTGGTTTGAATGAGAGCAGTCAAAACGACGGCTCTGGGAGTTCTAGTTGGTAGGGCGCAGAGCTGGGACCTGGGAGGCCAGGGTTTTAATCCCACCGGGATATTTATATATATATATACACTACTGTGTTTTTATAGTATGTAAGCCAGTTCAATGGAGAAGATTTCTCTCTCAATATGGGTCTCCCTTTTGTTTCTCCTCGTTTTCCCACTGGGCTTTTGAGCTGTTTCTTGCCGATGTAGGAGAGTCTAAGCACAGCGATTATCCGGGACATTTAAGGACATTTATTAACATTTATAGACATTGGTCTCCCCCTACCCTTCAGACCAATGACTCCTATGTATTTGTTATCACTGCATTTCTCTGAGCTGTTATGAAGGATTTTACAATTTCTTCCTCTAATGCCTAGCGTACATCGGACTGGCAACTGATTATATCCGTCGCATATGAGTTGCTGCCCCGCACACATCGACAATCTGACGAAAACGGGCAACTCCCAGTAGCAGACCAGTCTCGGGAATAACAGCGCGTACATTGACAGCAACTGGCCTCAACTACAGTGTGTTTTCTGACATAAACTGTTGCGGGCTCACAATACACGCAATACACACACGTTGTCGGAGCGGCGCATGGAGCGCGCACATCGGGTCATATCTCCGAAACTGAGGACAAATAGTTGCCGAAAAGTAGAACACGGGCAACTGACTGAAACTGGAGACCGACTGTTTATCTCCAGTTGTAAGAGCGCGCACATCGACCCATTTCAGCAACTGATCATCTCCATCATCTACTCTCAGTTGCCAAAAGCCGCCTTGCAACTAGTTGTCTCCAGTTTCGCTGTCGATGTACGCTAGGCTTAAGACGGCTGCTGTTGTGATTCAGGACTTATCACAAATCAATTGATCTGAATTGAATATGTGAAATAAAACAAACCAGATTTACCAAGAAAGACCACAAGCCACTATCAAGCTTTTATTGTGGTTTT
This sequence comes from Knipowitschia caucasica, assembly GCA_964034765.1. Lineage (NCBI taxonomy): Eukaryota > Metazoa > Chordata > Actinopteri > Gobiiformes > Gobiidae > Knipowitschia > Knipowitschia caucasica. The sequence continues at coordinate 9,093,745 of OZ035823.1, read as the reverse complement.
ACTATTATCAAATCAAGGTCAATACTACCAAATTACTACGACCCGGGCTAACGACCCCATATTTTTGTATATTTTTTGCAGAGTTTTGCATAATGCTCTCCGGCAAAAGGGTTGGGTTGTATCATTTCAAAGGCCCTAAGTAATATTCGCCTACTGTATACCATATACCATTCAGCATTTTACTTTGGACTAGAGCAGAGAAAATGGTACGAACCAAGCAGCTACTCCGCCTTGTGACCCGTCCTGCTCCACCCAGAGGCTCCTCCACCGCTGTGACCTGAAGGGCTGTAGCTGATTATTACTATTGTTAGCTTTTTAGAATGATCAATGTTTTTTTTTTTTTTTTGCTGCTACTGGACACCTAAATTTCTCCGACGGGGATCAATATAGTATCTATCAATCTATCTATGGACGCACACAACACGTACCATTTGCTTTCATTTCCACATTGCTATCCTATCGATTACTGTCTAACGATGCACAAATCCTCACACACAATCTGTCCTGCATCGCGAGCGCAACCTTTACAATACGTCACGGTTATCCGAGTTCATAAGCCGTAGACTAAATCCATGTCCTCGTGCGCTGGGCTGATTCCTCCATTCAGATCCTTTGATGAGCTGACACTCCCTCATGAGAATGGATCGCTGGTATGAAAGCGTCATCTGCAGCCCCATGCCTCTTCATTTTCTGGCCCGTCTTCTGTCACCGTGGCTAACATCCACACGAGGCAAGCTGTGCAGAGGAGCAGACAGACAGAGCCGGCTCCTGGGGATAAGGCCATTAAAAGCCCAGAGCAGTGCGTCTTTGGGAGAGCACGCAAACCGCAATAGCTGGAGATTGGGCGGATGGCGCACAGTGATGGTATGAGTGGAGACGGATTGTTAAAGACGGAATCGTGGAAGGTATTTGTATGAGATATTGGATGCACTTTTATGATATTTGCTGTCCGTATTTGTGGAATTAAGGCTTGTCAACAGCGAAAACAAAAGAATCAAATACAAGTGCAGCCTCGGAGGAAGGTGCATTGTTGATTATGTATATACAGAATACAAACAACATTTCTCATTGTCTTTGCGTGCGTCGGCCCTACTGGAGTTAGAGACTACTGTCATAACGGTTGGAAAGGTTGGAAAAAAAACTTGTAAATGGTGATGATCCAGGACATACAACATTCAACAACACTTATGGACATTTCATATCATATCAACATTTATGGGCATTGGTTGTCCGCCCGTTATGGACCAATGGCTCTATGTTTTTTTTTTTGTCATTCCATTTCTTGTGTTCGAACTGTTTGATTCTCCGATCTGTGTTGGCAAATTCAACGGTTTTGTAAAGTCCTTCGAGATAACTTCTGTTTGTGATTTAAGATTACATTGAATTGAATTGAATCCTTGTAATGAAAACATATTTGGTTGTATGAATCAGAATCAGGATCAGAAACACATCCGTAATATGTTAATCATTCTTGGAAAATATGATGTAAATACTGTACATGTGAATCGGCCATGAGTTGGAAAAAAGCTGAAACAAAATAGCTTCATATCAGTCAGTCAGTCTAACCCCTGTCACTAGATTAACAATAGGAATAAATATATAAAAGAAAAGAAAAAAAGTGCGCCACCTCCATGTGAGCCATATCCCATTAGACCTCTGAAGCTAAGCAGGACAGGGCCTGGTAAATACTGGGATGGGAGACCTCTGGGTACACCAGGTACCAGGTCGGGCAGCTGCGGCTGTCGTTATGCCTTAGATGTGTTCACCAGCACACTTCACCTACATTGCCTACTAAAAGTCTAGTGTGAGCCCCAGGGCAGCTGTGGCTACAGTATCAGTAATGACATTTCTATAAAGTATGCTATATGAATAAGGTGTATTGGATTGGATGAAAGAATTATACCATATGAAGCGTCTTTGAAAGTTCAAAAAGTGCTACATGAGGCAAGTGCATTCTTATAATTATTATCTTTATTTTCTTATGTATTTACTTTTCTGTCATAGATCGACAATATCTTTTACAATGCTTTGTCTAATACATATTATGCATGGAATAGAGCACATGCAATAACAGAAACATTCTTAAAAAGCGTCTACATTGTGGACCTTCTTGTCTTTTCATGTTCCTGCGATAACTGAGACTGCTGTGTGTGTAATTAGTTTTTACCGCATCTTACTCCTGTTTATTGACCAAAACATTGCAGACCCATTCCCTTGGTTATTGTCCTCCATCAGCCATGATATTTGGATGAAAAGCTTGAAGCAATTTATTTGTGTAACCCGGACAGTAGATATGGTATTCACAATCTTTCCTCAGAGCTGGCGAACAAAACACTATTGATTTGTATTGTGCAGGTGGATTACGGAGCACGTTAGACTTTCTCAAGAGAGCGGTGTCGGGGTGACTCAGGTGTAAATATGTCCTACTTTTTGTGGATGTGTATGTGTGTATGGGAGATAAACATTGGGAGGGTGAGATTGCCGGATGGATGTCTGGCTGTGACATTTGCTTGTTTTGTGTCTGACATTTTTGCAGTCTTATTCTGTCAAAAGCTGCACTGGAGTGTGTGGACGTCTGGCTATAGACGAAGAAACCGATGGCTGTGAAACTACTTAAAAATAAATGACATATGAGTACTAGCCTGGATGACAGTAGTGCTTTAAGATTACTATTAACTTACTTGATTCGTCCCAAAGTGAGGAAATTTCAGTGTTGCATCACAAGTTACAGAACAGTAGGAATGACGAGCACACACAGCACAAGATAAATGACCACAGCTCTATTCTCAACTCTATACTAAATAAAATATAAATACATTCTCAAGCTTTAACATACTAAGGAAGCAATCTATGAACTCCAAAAATGTCAAACCTGTTTTAGTGTAAAGTTATGTGAAATTGTGTTCTGCATGTTTGAAATAAATCAAACTAACTGACCAACTAAAAGTCAAAAATATACAATGCACATTAATGAACATCAGTATAAAACATGGGACATTTACAAGATCGCAAAACACTCGACCTATTAAAATATTATAAGCAAATTCTATATTTCATGAATTCCTTGATCAATTTATTAAGTTAAAGTTCATAGACATTTTTCTCATGTCTGACTCAGATTTCCAAATATCATTCCAGAGAACCATTCCACTGTTTTATTGAGTGGCTTTTATTATCTCACTGTGTAAAAGAATCTCAATAATGTGGTGTTGAGCCAGTACCATTTTAGAAAACAGAACTGACATACAGTACAGTACAACATGCTCCCAGGTAGCGCAGTGGTTGCATGTTCTCCTCACTGGAATCCCACAGGATCTTTGCTCGTTCTTTCCACCTCTGGAGGTGTTTCTCATCTCGACCTTGAGGTTTCCAGCCCATACTCTGCACAGATGTTCCTGTACACTGTGCCAGACACCTGGTTATGGGATTCCATGTAGGCCTTCCCTGCAGCATCTTGCACCCTGTGGTTATGATGGATTGTCTCTGGTGCTTCTTTACACACACTGCACCTTGGCTCTCGTCTGGTGTGGTATATCTGGGCTCTGTTGCTGTGGAGCTCTGGCCCTGCTCCTGTGCAGCCATGATGAGTGCCTCTGTGCTGAACTATAGACCTGCCCTCTCCTGCCATAAGACTTCTTGAGATCAGCCACTTCTGTTGCGGTCCTAAGACCCATTTTTATGCTCTGGCTTTTAACACTGTGTGAGTTGTATGGTCCTTATAATTTCATTTTATTTTATTTTGTTTCATTTTATTTGTGGTTATTTTTTATATTTATACATACATGCACACACGGTTTTTCATATTTGATATTTTTGGAAAATCACTTTGGAAACTTTGTGTTTATGAAATGTGCTATATAAATAAAGTGGATTGGATTGGGGTGATACATCCATGAGGAGCGGCTTGTCCTTCCATCACGGCCCTCCTCCAGCACCTCCTCACCTGCTCGCCTCTGTCTGAGATGTTCACTGAACACGTCATCTGTTGGGGCCTTGTCCTTGATGTATTCATGGAGCATGGAGCAGAGAGAGTGGCTTCACTCACAGCCTCCTTCATTATGTTTTTTAAATGAACACAACTCTCATTATAAAAGGTGAGCCTTCTAGAGGCCACGGTTTCCCTTAAGTTTGAGCCGAGGAACAGAAAGAAGAAAGCGATATATACTGCAGTGCATATGATGAAGAACATTTTATTTTTACACACTCATAATAAATGATCAAATGAGCATGAACAATTAAAAACATTAACATTGGCACTGAATTGATTGTATTTCTACAGTTTCAGTGATCCTATTGAGAGAATAGATTTGGTTCTTGAGTTGATAAGGGACAAAAAGTGACCAAGATGTTTGAAGAAATTTTGTCATTTCTCAAACTAAAGGGTTCTTTCCATGGCCTTTGTTGGAATGACCAGACAACATATTGTCCTTCGAAGCTGCTGCAGAACCGTAGACTGCAATATACGATCTCAGCGCTAGATGGGAGTAAAAACTACACAGTGGACCTTTAATGAGAGTTAATGATATAAATAACTCCAATAATTATTTGTAGATGATTATTTTACCATCATTTATAATAATAATATTTGTATCATACTAGCTCATGCAACATTGATCATTATTTCTCTGTTGACTTTCCTCATTGTGGAGCTTTTAATGTGTGACATGAATGTCTCTTTGAATGTAATATGCACTGTGAAGCTCTTTTTATATGAAAAGCGTTCTACAAATAAAGATGGATGGATTGAGCTCACATGCAGCTGCTTCTCCCCCTCTTCTCCTCAAAACAAAGTCTCACAGACTTTTAACGTCATTTCGTTGATAGTGGTGTAGTTTTCTCTGCTGTCAATGACAAATGACAAACTTCTATTCTCTTCTAACATATTGATTGTCTTTTGTGAGAAAAATCTGAAAAAAAAAATTGCAGTTAGATGGACTTTAAATGTAGATTCAATAAAGGGGTTTTCTTTATCCTTTACATTATTTTTCAACACATACATTGCAAAAAATGATCAGACATGAGGATATGGGGTTTTTTTTTGGTTCGAATCCTGGTCAGAACAGGGCCTTGCTGAGTGGAGTTTACATGTTCTCCCTGTGCCTGCGTAGGTTTCCTCCGGGTGCTCCAGTTTCCCCTACCACTAAAAACATGTACAAAAGGTATAATGAATGAATGATTGAAAGGAGGGTGTTGGTTGGAGGCTTTGATGCACTTGTGTGTTCGACATCTCGCTTCTGTCATCACTGTGTGTGAATGGAAAATATCTGGTTTCTGAAAATTGCAAAGCGCTTTGGGTGTCCTTGGTCTGTAAAATGCGCTACATAAAAAAAAAAAAAATACTAACTTACTATGTATTTGAATACATTCTGAATGTGTTAAAACAAGATTTTCCAATGGAACAAGCCAATTAGTCTGTAGCTTTATTTTCCCATTCCAAAGAAGACATTTCTTGTATATTTTCATAACAAGATCCTTTTGTTTGTCCCTTTGGCAAATCTTGTTTTAATGCAATCTAAATATACTCAAATGAAGGTACATTTTGCCAAATTTGGGAAATATTTTTTTTCACTTTTTGCAGTGTATTCTGATACATTTGCAGATTTTCCTCACAGATGTAGTTCTGCTGCATTGGAGGAAACTTGCAGAGAGCGCTGAGTTACACCTCAAATTTACCCAGACACATTTCACGCTGATTCCCACCCGGCCTCTCACGCTTCTCGATTCTATAGACCTCGGGTGCTGTTTCCGGAGTCGTTCTTAAAGGTGCCTCTCTGATGCTGTCTTATTACGACTCTTCCCAAAGGAACAGACCCTTTTCTACCTGTGATATCCAGACATCCAGACACTATCTGGAGTGTCTCTGATGATGCCATGCAAAATGACAGCCCAAAGTCTTCCATGTTCCACTGCCAGATAGCAGGGAGCAACGGGGGCCCACAAAGCTGAAAATACCAAATCACATTGTGCTAATACCCTTAGTGGTGACAGCCTGCGACTTAGAAATCCACTGCAGAAGAAATATAAAGGCTCTGCGCTAACTCCAGTGGCTCTCCAAGTCTGCCAGAGAAAAACTCTTTTATTGAGTTTGTATTGGGGTGAACAAAGTGGGATGCCAAAGAAAGCAACAAAGCCAGTGTAAGACATGAGACGGTGGCAAAAGAAGTGACAGCGAAAAACTGCAGACTTGGATGGGTTTGGGAATAGCTTCTTGAGCAAATCTCCAAATATACATGAATATTTATTTTGTTTTGCGTGGAGGGCTTACAGAGTCAACCTGACACGTTTCATGGTGCACGGGAGGCAAACAATGTGCAAGGACATGGAGAGGCAAACCAGATGCACCCTTTATCCTCTCCATTGAAATCGTGTCGGAGCGAATCCACACTTTGTCCAGCAGTTCAGAAATGACTGAAAGAGTCTGAATAAAGTAGAATACTGCGGTTCACGGGTCATCGGGCATTTGGGATTGTTTTTGAATCTGTAAAGCACTTAACAGAGAAGGAGCTCGACCATCTCAAGGTCTTGTTCAGGAGTGAGAGAAGGATGGAGTGTGAGAGAGGGATGGAGAAGACGGATGTGTGCGTCTGTCAGACTGACAGACGGATGTGTGCAGTTTTTTATTTTTTATATATTTTTGACAGACAATGTAGTCATAGTTACAGCAGAGACGGTGCAGCTGATGCGACACATACAGAGTGTCTAGCTATAATTTTCTACTCCTGTCCCTGGTTGAGTATGGGTGGTGAAGAGGGAGCAGCGCCTGCAGTCAGAGCTGTTGTGGTGAAGAGATCTATGAGAAGCCTCATCGCTAGCATTGTTTTTTGCATTATCATCTTACCGTATATGTGTTACAATGTTTGTAAATGTGTATGATTTTATGTCTTTGTAAAGCACTTTGGGTTTCACTGCAGTCAGAGCTGTGTCCGACTGTTGCGGTGAAGAGGGAGCAGCGTTTGCAGTCAGAGCTGTGTCCGACTGTTGTGAAGATAGAGCAGCGTCTGCAGTCAGAGCTGTGTCCGACTGTTGTGGTGAAGATAGAGCAGCGTCTGCAGTCAGAGCTGTGTTCGACTGTTGTGGTGAAGGAGCAGCGTAAGTTAAACTATAAACAACAAATCATATACAGAATAAAAACAGGAAAAAAAACATTTGTAGCTATGAATGTTTTGGGAAAATGTGATTGATATTTACTCTTGGATAATAATTTTGCTCATTTTTTTCATAGGAATCATTTCAAATAATAGTTGTGTTGTGTGGCAGCAGTACAAGCTTACACAAACGCACACAGCAGATATAGCTTACCCCAAACCCGGCATCTTTCTGCTGACGTGATGATGTGAAGGTTATGGCGCCCTGTAGAACCATCAGGGTAGAACCAGTTGACTGAGTATGGCTCCGTGCCAGTGACGGGTGAACTCTGGGAGAATATTCCCGCTGTGATGCTGTGCAGCTTTGACAGTGCGGTGCCTGCTTCAGCAAAGACTGTCTTTCTCCCCAGCGACAGTCTCTCCTGTTCAGCTGCTCACCTCCGACAAGGACCCTCCTCTCCTCCTCTGTGGCTCTTATGAAAGCATGTTCTTTTCTGTACCTAGTCATGTGTCGCGAGTAAATTCCATATTTCTAACATTGGAAAAGAGCAGAATATTTAGGCATGGAGTGTGCTGCACTGCAAAAAAATTTAAACTAGGAGGTAATAATTTCTTGAATCCATTGGCAAATCTTCTTTTAAGGCCGTCAGAATGTGATTAAATTAAGTCAAAAAATTTTGTCACGTTTTGCAGAGTGGATTTTAGGGCAGCACTGCAAAAAAAGTGATAAGATGAGGAGGTAATGATAATAGAGTTTTTGTTTTATCTTAATGACTTTGATTTGCCAATGGGACAAAACTGTTGAGTCTTTTTTCAAGAAATGTTGCTTTATTTCTTCAGTTCCAAGGTAGAAATTTCTGTTTCTTTTTTAAGGTCAGAATGTGGTCAAATTAAGATAGACTTTGTAAAAAGTGAGTAATGTTTGACTTATTTTTCATCACTTTTTGTAGTGTGAGGAAAACCAAACCTGCATTTATGGGAAAAATAACATGAAATGATTATGATCTGAATTTATACATTTTTTTTTTTTTTACATTTTAAAGTGCCCACACACCGTTCTCTCCTGATTACCAGTAACCTGAAGTTAGCCATATCGGACTGAAAAACTGTACTTTGACTTTACGCTATTACAAGAACTCCTAGAATCATCAATGGAGATCTACCAATGCCTAAAAGATGCATAAAGCCACATACATTAGCAACAACCAAAACTACAGAATGAAAATAAAACAATAAGATATCACCCTCTCTAATTTGACTTCAGTGTAATTACACAGACCTGAGCCATCCTATATTCATCTCATTAACACCAACACGCTATTGGTTTCAAAATCTGCGCAATCGAAGAAATCTATGCAACGTGGAATGTTCAACGCAAACACCATTAGAAAATCAGCAAACACAAAGATAAACTTATAGGGGGTTTCTGGCGTACACACACCCGCTGTTCGGAAGTTCTCCAGACAGTAATGAGTAAACGTTAGCTCATGTCAGCTCGATAGATTTTCACAATAGGCAAATTCTGCCAGAGAGACTCCCACTGAGGCATTGTTTTATAGTTCACACAATCCTCAGCAACACACACACACACACACACACACACACACAGGTCTCAGATAGAGGCTGCTGTGTGTGGCTTTCTGGCTTTCTCTCCTGGCTATAAGTCATTCACAACCAAAACGGCTATCCTACTGTGTGTGCCCCGTTCCGATTGGTTGGTTCTGTAATTGTAGTCGATGGAATCTTTCATTACTAATAAAAATGCTGTTTTTGTTGAGGGTATTATTTTGCCTGGATTAGATTTATTGTTAGAATTTAAATATTACCTGCGTTACCTACTATATGTCAGGAGTTTCCAACCGTGTGTGAGAAATGAAGACGGGTAGCAGCGATCTTAACTATTATCATTATGTGAACAATGTAATAAGATAATATAAGAAAACCATTATTTGTGCCATAGTGGGGAAATTTCAATGTTGCAGCGCACAATCATACAGGACTGCAGTAAGACCGGACAGGGAGCACACAGTAATTTACAATATAGGTATGTTTCTTAGCTATGGCTGTAAATGCTTCAATATCAATATATTTGAGTGACACGTGGCTGAGTGGATAGCTTTTCAGCAAGAAGGTGCTGGGTTTGAATCCCGGTTCGAACAGGGTCATTCTGAGCGGAGTGTGTTTGTTGTAGATTTTCTCTGGGTGCTCCGGTTTCCCCTACCCCTACCACTAAATACATATACAATAGGTCTGGCATGGCCTCATTCTCATCTCTGTGTGGAATGAGAGACAAATTGTATCACTTACTTAATATATCCATCTCTCTCTCTCTCTGATTATATATGATAAGATAAGAGGACCTTTATTCGTTCCCCAGTGAGGAAATTTCAAGGTTTCAGCTCGGCTTTGTCAGGACCGGAGCTGGAGGATTTGACCTAGCGTGCATGTTTTCAGAGGTAGGGGAAACCGGAGCACCTGGAGGAAACCTAAGCAGGCACGGGGAGAACATGCAAACTCCACTCAAAAAGACACTTTTTTTATTTTTTTTATGGAGCTGTTTGTCTATAGGAAACAGGATGACCGATGTTTATAAATGTAAATACATGTCTGAAAATGTTTAAATGTCACTGTCCTCAGACCCTTCTGCATTGGCAAAAAATCCCCCAAAAAACAGGAATAAAGTGAGAAACTGATAGAGGGATCTGGTGAACTAACAGACTGTAGAACCAGGACTCAGGCTACACTACAGCATTCATTAATCTGATGAATTATTGATTTTGTAAAGCACTATGTATTTTGTAGCGTGAGGTTTTTGCAGCCTGTTTGTAACATTTGCAACACCTTGCTTACAAACCATGGAGTCCAGTTTCTCATCCGTCCTGTCTAGAGAAAATACCTGTGGGCTGTGAGTATTATTCATAATTTCAAACCAAACTCCGATCACCCGTGGCCCCACATTGGCTCCCATCTCTGCTCCTTCCACAGCAGCTGGAAAAGGTGACCTCCAGCTCCTGGTGCGCCTCATCTGTCACGGCCTCCATCTCACCGCTGCCTTTCTCTGCCACGGCTTTTCATGCTTGGAATTGTTTAGAGAGATATAATGCAATAATTCTAAGTGCTATTCTTTATCTTGTCTAATATGCGGTCAAAATAAATAGCAACGGCCAGCATCATTTTCCTAACTCTAATCACACTTTTGTAAGCTGTGATTTATGAAAACTGCACCGCCGACATCACCTTCCATGAGTACGATTTAACAAAGCAATTTGTGTGAAAATGGAGACACTTTGTTAAAACGTCCTCTCCAAAATGACAAGGATGCAAATGCTAAAAAACAGGCTTGAATGAAAAGTCATCCTAAAAATTATCTTTGTTGTTACTTGCCGGCCTCAGGCATTGAAGCAATCACAGCCAGTGAAAGGAGATACTCATTTTCTCATTTAAAAATAAAATTACCTTAGATATTAAACGTGTGAACAGACAAAGAGGCATCTACTGTATGTGTAGATTTTTGTGGGGGAAAAAAAGAGTAGGTTAAATTTGCGTAAGAAATGCATTGAGTCCTGAGTCTAAACCACAACATTATGGACCAATGGCTGTATGTGTTTTTTTATTCATTGCATTTCCATATTAACCAATCACTGGGTTAATAAAGGGGGAGGTACCAGCTGAAATGGAACAAAAATGGCTAATCTCAGAGCATCGCTTCCATTTGGCTTTATTCGGTCCGTCCTGCTCCTGTCCTTCTGCACAATGGCACGCAGCTGTATTTAACAGTGTATGCACGGCTTTTGACAGCTGCAGCAGCGCTCAGACCTACAACCAACAGGTTTGACATGTCTGCGATCGCGCTTCAGCAGTCATGAGTTCAGGAGGTTAGAAAAGTGTACAAAGTGTGTGTGGAGAAAAGAAAATGTAGCTGCTACTTGATTGGTTGATTTTGCTTATTGCAGGTTATCTTTAGAACGTAACCACTGCTAACACGGGAGCACTGTATGAATTTATTCTGTATTGAACTTCTAATATTCTGTTAACACTGGAGAGAATCTATGATGAGAAATTCCATCCGTCGGCCTGTGACTCCAGCGTCGAGGTGCTTGAAAAATGAAATAACTTGACATTAAGGAAAGAACTGAATAGAAGCTGCAAAAGATAAACATGATGATGTCCCTGAGGCTATCTCAGGCTTTAGAAAAAATCATTGTGTTTTTGTTTGACAGCATCTACGCAACATCTTATAATAATAGAAAATAAATCTTTATTTGTATTGCACTTTAAAAAAAATAGCGTTTAAGCTGCACAGTCAGCATAAAACAGTCAAACACAGTCAATAAAACAGATCAAAAAGAAATACAGCAGAATAAAGCAGACAGACAACAAGAAAGACAAAGCAGACAGTAAAATACAGCATAACAATCCAATCCACTTTATATACAGCACATTTCATAAACACAGATTCCAAAGTGCTGCACAATAAAATACTAATTAAAACAAATCCATAGTAAAACAGTAAACTCATTAAAAATCAAATAGGAAAAACCGTGTGTGCATATATGTATAAAAATGAAAATAACAATAATAGAAAATAAAAATAAAAATATAAAATAAATAAAGCAGTTAAAAGCGGATTGATAAAAGTGGGTTCTAAGAAATTATTTAAAAGACAATACTGATGGTGCTAGCCTTATCTTGAGCCGATAACCACCAATGCTTCTTGCATATTGACTATTATTTACGCAAATTTAGGATCAACATTTTTACCCTGACCATGCCAATAAGAAAGTGCTGACAGAGGAGCGTTGAAGCGTCGGCTGGTTAGCATACATCTGCGAGGATCGGGGCTACAGGCCACGGCGTGTTCACTATGCTCCTCCATTTATACGAGTGGAGCCGTAAAGCTGTCACTGCCACTCCATGCTCTTCCCACATAAAGCTGATTTGTGAGGGCTCCAATCCGCCAACCTTCAGTCGCTCTAATGATGCCCAGATCCATCACACTCATTTAATCAGAGCTGAAAGGAAAGCAAAGAAGATAGATGAGGCCATCGCCAGGCACAATCGGTGCTTTAAAGAAGTCACTATTTCAGACTGTCCCGCTCCGGCCTCAGATACAGTAATCAACGACTGTATGGAAGTATAACCAACTGCAAAGTTTGGATTGCATCGACACCAAAATGGTTTCAGATTATGATAAATACGTAACATAATTAGAAGAACACCTATGACATACTGAAACAACATGATTTTGGACACGGCAGGAAGTTTCTTGTGCTTCTCTGGATCACAATTGCACCATTTGGAATCAGAATCAGAGACCTTTCACTTTCTTCTCAAGTTCTCAAACCGCCACAGAGAAATTACAGAGTAAAGAGGCGTTCCCAGGCCATTAAAGGTACAGTCAAACTGCAGTCCTAAAGTGAAGCTAAAGCAGATTATCAGACTGGAAGACAGGATGTACTAAGCTCACAGCGCTCCAAGTCCTTCCACTGTCGCTCAGGGCAACAGCAATCAGTCAATCACAAATCCTTGCATGGCAGAAATCAGGCTCTGCCCACATCAAGATGCATATTGAGAGGTAGCTCCATCCGAACAGCAGCTTCATTCACGCCACAACCCTCCTCCTCCCCATCTCCGCCTGTTTCCGGTCCAGGTTTCTTTCATCCTTCTCCTAGCTACCACCACCAGGGTCTAGGTCCCGGGGGATTTTATCTCATAATCTCTTTTCCGTTCTGTAATCTTGCAGTGCTCTGCCAGGGTCTAAGCGCCAAATCAGAACCACATTATGTACAGCAATCAACAATAAATGTAATCTTGAAAATTTTCTCCTTAGAGTCATATGTGTATTTATGTAGTGTCAGATTACTTTACAATGCTAATTAAGTGTCTTTGAGTTTTTGAAAAGCGGTCAAAATGACCCGGCAGTTGACCCACCTCAGATCCTACATTTCTCAGTGCGAACTCAGACCAACAGAGGCCAGAATTTTGCGTATCACGATGGTCATCTCACAACAGAAATGTGGAGAATATACCTATCAATTGTGACATAGAACATTTTAAGGTTCAAAGCAACAATCAATCAACTAAATGCGTCCTCCTTTGGTGGTTATCAAAACTGCATCTCACCTCTGACACTTCTGTCTTTCCTGTTTGTAAAACTTAACATACAGTCTGTGCAAACTTAGCATTGCTCAAACTACTTTTTCTTTACAAAATTAGGCCTTATGTCCATTTTCCTTTGCATCAGATTCGATCCCCCTAACCCTGACTTGTGGGACTGTGAGGTAACAAGAAGCCAAATTATCAATATTTCCAGTGTAAAAATATATTTACATGAAAGAAAAAAAGGGCTGTGGGTTTATTGGGCTCTGCCATAGATGACCCTATTTTATCTGATAATTGGTGCTTTAACTGCACCGTGGCTTTGATATTCAGGCTCAATGTGAACTCTGCCTCTATGTAACTCAAATGAGAAGATGAGACGTTCATGGAGCATTTTCCCCTCGTAGTGTAGTGTAAACACATGCAAACTGATGAGACAGATAAACACATTCTCCGGATGCACAGGGGCTGTATGGACTCTCATAAATTGTACAGTAGCAGACCCACAATAGCCTCACTACAGATGTTATTGAGCCCAGCAAGACAGTCGCCCACTTACCCCCACGATGCATGCACAGTCTCCACAATAACTGAGCCTGACAGTTACACTGCAAAAAGTGATGAAAAATAAGTGGAAAATTGCTCAAATTTGGCAATATATATAGATAAATTTGAGCACATTATGACCGCCTTAAAACAAAATTTGCCAATGGGACAAGCTAAAGTATCTTGTTTTTAAAAAAATACTAGAAATGTCTCCTTTGGAATGAGATTAATTGGCTTGTCTTAATGGAAAGTCTTGTTGAAAGACAGTCAGAATCAAATTAAAATAAAAAAACACTTGATTTAAGCAATTATTACCTCATTTTTTATCATCTTTTGCAGTGTATTGCCGGTCAAACTTGAGGCTTCTCATCTCGTGGACATGACAGCGTGAGGCTACAAGACGAGAAGAGAAAACTGTGTGTGATGTTAGCGGTCAGATATGTATATGACTTTACACTATACTCTTTATAGATATATAAATGTATTGATATTGAAACATAGAGATTACTTTACATTGTATATTCTGTGTGCTCCCCGTGTGCTCTTACTACTGTCTTGAGTATGCATTGAAATTTACCCACAGTGGGATGAATATATGTTCTCTTATCTTACATTGTCTTAAGAACAGTCCTGTGGAGCTCGGACCAAAGTAGTTTTAGGAGACGGGCTGCAGCAGAGCGGAGATGGAATATAGGGAATTTCATGGTTTGATTAATGAAATTACATGGAAGTTTTGATGGGAAACAATTTAGGGATAATTTATTATCACCAAGTAATTAACAGTACAGGAACAATGTCAAAGTTGTTGGCCCAGTGTCAGTGTTTCATTGAATTAGTGTCATGGGTTCGAGTTTGAGTAGTGTTTTGGCTTAGGGAAAAGAATCATTATGGTTTGGGGGGTTTGGACTTTGGACGGGTTAGGGCTAAGGTTGGACTCAAGGAGGAATATTATCAATGATCTTGGACTTACGTGATAGTGTGTGGTCTGGGTATAAGTGCATGTTTGTAAATGGCCAAAATTGATTTAATCTTGAGCGGCCTCCTGCTGTCCAATGCCTACATAATTCCTCTAAAGTATATTAAGACATGGCGTGATGGCAGGTGGTGTATGGCTCTTTGGGGAAAACAGGTAAACAGAGACACTGAAAAAAATAAATAAAAATGCATATGAGGCCACACGGCTGTTGCAAAAGGCAAGCGGCCAAACAAATAGCTGACTCCGTCCTCCTGCAAAGCAAAAAAATAAAATCAGGTTTCTTCAAAAGAGGCTGGCCAATGAACCCAGTAGAACAAGGTTAGAGTCATAGCCAAGCTGGATTATAACGACATGTAACTGCAAGTCCAAAAGAGAGGGGAGCGGGGACGGTGGAGAATTTGGAGAGAGAGCTCACAGCGAGAGTGAGTGAGGCGCCTACTGTTTGTTGGGAACTTGGCCCAGTGGGACAGCAGTGCCACCATATTAGATTTTCTGCCTTATTGCCTCAGCCAAAGTCCACCGCCTCAGGTCTCTTCTTTGTATAAACGCTGCATTTTTCCAGCACATTCCTCTTGACCCACACACACACAAAATTGAAACTGTAAGAGCGCAGCTTTAACCTCTGTTAGAACCAATCTTTGTTGCTTCAATTCAAACACAGAATTGTCGACGGCGGTATTTGCTTTGTTTATGGACCCCTCCACAGTCGTGAACCGGTGCAGTCTCAGATCCTCAGACCTCAACCTTCTTGTCGTTCACTGCAGGATATGTGGCCTTCCCTCAAAATGCTCCTTGTAATTGGAATGCTCTGCCTGAAAATATTGAGCTCATTTTAGAGAACACTAAAGACCCACTTCAGTATTTCATCAAGAACTTTACTGATCAACTTTATAATGCCTATTTATTCTTAAAAATGGTCTATGATTTAAGATTTATGTTTCAATATTATAGCTGTGTGCCTCTCATTTGAGTTGCAAGTGTCTTTGCTGAAATCTAGTGTGTTGAGTCTGTACCTAAACCTCAAACATCTGTAGCATCGGTTACCTGGGCAGCAGCAGCAGCAGCAGCAGCAGCAGTATCAGCAGCAGCAGCAGCAGCAGCAGTAGCAGTATCAGCAGCAGCAGCAGCAGTATCAGCAGCAGCAGCAGCAGCAGCAGTAGCAGTATCAGCAGCAGCAGCAGCAGCAGCAGCAGCAGCAGCAGCAGCAGCAGCAGTATCAGCAGCAGCAGCAGCAGTAGCAGTATCAGTATCAGCAGCAGTATCAGCAGCAGCAGCAGCAGTAGCAGTATCAGCAGCAGCAGTATCAGCAGCAGCAGCAGCAGTAGCAGTATCAGCAGCAGCGGTGGCAGCAGCAGCGGTGGCGGCAGTGATCATGTCCCCTGTTTTGAGTTAAAACACTGGATACTCACTTACTACTTGTAATTGAGGCATGTGCTTTTCAAGGGTCGCTGTATGTGTGTGTGTATGTGTGTGTGTGTGTGTGTGTGTGTGTGTACGTATGTGTGTGTGTGTGAGTTTGTGCGTGCATGTGTGTGTGCTAAAAACATTGACATCACCATCAATGAAATGATCCACGCTCCAGAGCTTGGATCATTTCATTGATGATGATGTTAATTAATGATGGTCTTGGTGCAGATGTGTTTGTTTATTTGTTTGTCCATGTCGCCATATTACAAACACACATCATATATATTATCTTTACTTTTTGAAGATATTAGACTTCAGGGAGTCGCTCTGAGCGTTCCATAATTGAACACCACACACAAACACACTCTTTTGCTTCATAGTTGTCCTTGCAAATACAGTTCTGAAATGATATTTGCTCATAGGGCATCTGCTGTGACGTGACTTCCTGTATCCGATGAGCATGTTTCTTGACTGCTATCACTCTGCTCTCTGTTTGCACTAACAAACACATTACAAATCCACGTATTGTACACCAAGCTAACTGTGTAAGCACTCCGAGTCAGCTGTACTGCAGCTGAGGTTTAGGTAGCGGTTGTTTGTCTGGTCTCGGAGTCTGTTGTGCGGGCCCGGATCCGTACTAGCTTAGCCTAGCCTAGCTTAGCCTAGCCTAGCCGCTAACTCGCTACTATGGCGGCTGCTGTCTCTCCCTCAATCCTTTACTGCTCGAGTTGCCATATGGCGAGTCTAAACCCTGGATCCTTCTCTGAGGGTAGTGATAGATGTGTGAAGTGTAGTGTAGTCGTAGCTCTGGAATCCAGGGTCAGTGAGTTAGAGCTGCGTCTCCGAGCACTGGAGTCTCGAGCTAGCGCTAGCATTAGCTACAGCCAGGCCGTATCCTCAGGGACAGCGGAGCGCAGCTTTAGGGAAAGGCAGAGGAGAACTAGCGAGCCTAGCCTCCCAGCCCGTCCTCCGCAGCTGGGACAAGACCAGGATAGTGATGGCTTTGTGACTGTTCGGAAAGGGCGACGTGTTGTTGGTAGTTTCCCCATTGGGCCTCCTCCTGTCAGCATTTACAATCGCTGGGATGCTCTGTCCGGCTGCGCCCCCGCGCGGCCGGGCGGGGAAGAAGGCCCCACTGAGAGAGCCGCTGAGAGAGCTGCTGAGAGAGCCGATGGAGTCGCTGATGCGCTGGTAATTGGCTCCTCTATTGTTAGAGGTGTTAAGATCCCAGGAGCCACTGTTCGGTGCTTCCCTGG
This sequence comes from Knipowitschia caucasica, assembly GCA_964034765.1. Taxonomy (NCBI): domain Eukaryota; kingdom Metazoa; phylum Chordata; class Actinopteri; order Gobiiformes; family Gobiidae; genus Knipowitschia; species Knipowitschia caucasica. The sequence goes on along the minus strand of OZ035823.1, from coordinate 9,076,376 downwards.
GGCCAGGCTTGGTGATATTGAAGGGAATCTGAGGCTCATGATGACCCACAAGCAGCGTTTCCGTCGAATTGTTATTCACGCGGGTGGTAATGACGTTCGGCGGAAACAGTCCGAGGTGTTGAAGCTGCAAGTCGCCGCCGTGTGCAAGCTGGCTAGCACAATGGCCGACACTGTCATCTTCTCTGGGCCCCTACCTAGCACTAGCAGTGCAGAAGCATTCAGCAGACACTCGGCTTTCAACCGCTGGCTGTCTGGCTGGTGCCCTCGAAGTGGTGTTGTTCATGTTGACAATTGGAGTGCCTTTTGGGGAAAGCCCGGTCTCATCCGCTCGGATGATATCCACCCAACGTTGGCGGGTACATCCCTTTTGGCTAAGAATTTGGCCCTGGCTCTAAACTGTTCTGCTCGGCTCAAATGACGATGCAGAACTGAGGCCCGGGTGCAGAGCTGCTCTGCCACAACCTCTGAGCCCCCATCTGTTCAGTTACTAGCCTCAGAAGCTAGTCAGATTGAAACTGTGTGTGCATGTGTGTGTGTGCCTGTGTGTGCTCAGTTACTAGCCTCAGAACCTAGTCAGATTGAAACTGTGTGTGTTCCCCGCTTGAAGTCTAAAGCACTATATGCGAGGAAATCTGACCTAGGTGTCAGACACAGTAACTTAATAAAAGTTCAGACAGACAGAAACAGTTCTAGCGGTAGGGTTGTTAAATGTGGTTTAATGAACGTCAGATCAATCTCGTCTAAATCGCTTCTCATAAACGAACTTATTATAGACAAGGGCTTGGATCTGTTTGCGCTCTCGGAGACTTGGCTCCAACAGGACGACTACGTTAGATTGAATGAGTGCACTCCTCCGACGCATGTTAACTACCAGAAAGCGAGAACTACAGGTTGCGGCGGTGGTGTTGCGATTATATCACACACCAACTTGGTTCTTAGTCCCAAAACCAACAACGCTTTTCACTCGTTTGAAAACTTAACACTTTCAATCACCTGTCCTGGGTGGAGAAAACAAAAAGCAGTACTATTTATAGTTTTATACCGACCTCCTGGTCCTTACAGCGAGTTCCTAACAGAATTCTCTGACTTCATTTCAAACCCAGTTTTGGAATGGGAAAACATAGTTATAGCTGGAGACTTCAATATACATGTGGACGACAGCACTGACAGCTTAAACAAATCTTTCAGCGCCGTACTAGATGGTGTTGGTTTTACTCAGAATGTCGAGGAACCTACTCACATTCATAACCACACCTTGGACCTTGTCCTGACCTACGGCTGTGATGTCTCCAATGTTGACATCCAGCGTCAAAGCTCGTTGCTGTCTGACCATTTCTTGATCACGTTTGATCTCGCTTTGGAGGACTTTCCTGTCCCGCAAGATAAAACCATAATGAAAAGAACCTTAAATGATAAATCTATCACAAGGTTCAAAGAACTAATACAGCCTATGTTGAATACTGCTGCAGGTGAACCTGTTCACAGCAGCTGCAGTCCCTCAGTCATTGACCAAACGGTGGGCAACACTATGGAGTCTTTAAAATCTGCATTAAATGCAGCAGCTCCTTTAAAACAGAAAACCATTAGGATTAGATCATCGTCGCCCTGGTACAGTGTTCAACTCCACACTTTAAAACAGGACGTCAGAAAATTGGAGAGGCTATATCGCCACTCCCACTCGGAGCCTGTCCACAGGGAGTGGAAAGCAGGTCTCCGAAACTACAAGAAGGCCCTTCGCGGGGCTCGAACTCAATACTATTCAACTTTAATAGAAGCGAATAAAAACAACAGTAGATTTTTGTTTGGCACCGTCGCTAAACTCACAAACTGCCATAGCGCAATCGAGCCTGAAATTCCAAGCTCACTGAGCAGTGTCGACTTTCTCCACTTCTTTAATAATAAAATTACATCCATCCGTGACAAGCTGGAGGAGGTTGCTCCTGCTGTTAGTGGTGGACAGGTTGAAGCGGCATACGTGACTTCCCACTTAGACTCTTCAGTGGGCCTTAATAAATTCATGGCTGTGAGCCAAGCAGAGGTGATCTCTGTGGTCACATCCTCAAAAGCCTCAACTTGCATGTTAGACGCAGTCCCGACATGGCTCTTCAAAGACATACTTCCTTTGATAATTGAGCCTATCGTAAATATAATAAACGCATCCATACAATGTGGCTATGTCCCACAAGCTTTTAAAACCGCGGTAATCAAACCCCTTCTGAAGAAAACAAACCTGGACCCAGAAATACTTACAAACTACAGACCGATCTCAAACCTCACTTTTATATCTAAAATCCTGGAAAAACTTATAGCTGAGCAGCTCCGCTGCCACCTGCAGGAAAATGATATGTTTGAAGTCTTTCAATCAGGATTCAGAGCTCATCATAGCACTGAAACGGCACTAGTCAAAGTCACAAATGACTTACTACTAGCTGCCGATGATGGACAAGTGTCAGTGCTGGTCCTACTGGACCTTAGTGCTGCATTTGACACAATAGACCACAGCATTCTACTGCAGAGGCTAGAATGTGATATAGGTCTTAGAGGAACAGCCCTTGGCTGGTTTAAATCCTATTTATCAGATCGATATCACTTCGTCAATGTGAATCAGGACTCGTCGCCTTATTCTGGAGTGGAATTCGGTGTGCCGCAGGGTTCGGTACTCGGACCGATTCTTTTTACTCTCTACATGCTGCCACTGGGAAACATTATTAAAAAGCATGGAATTAATTTCCACTGCTATGCAGATGACACACAGCTTTATCTGTCGATGAAGCCTAACCAGACAGATCAGCTAGAAAAGCTCAGTGCCTGCATAAAGGACCTTAAAATGTGGATGACTCTTAACTTCCTACTTCTCAACCCGGAGAAGACAGAAGTGATCCTACTCGGTCCGAAGCGCCTGCGTGACTCCCTCACTAACCAGATGGTTACTCTCGATAATGTCAGTATAATACCCAGTAACACTGTGATGAATCTTGGAGTCATTTTTGACCAAGAACTCTCCTTCAAGGCTTATATAAGCCAAGCAACTAAAACGGCGTACTTCCACTTACGGAACATCGCTAAAATTAGGAATTTCCTTCCTAAAAGTGACGCGGAAAAACTCATTCACGCGTTTGTCACCTCAAGGCTCGACTACTGTAACGCTTTACTGGCAGCGTGCCCTAAAGCGTCTTTGAAGAGCTTCCAGCTCGTTCAGAATACAGCAGCTAGGATCTTAACAGGTACCAAAAGGAGGGAGCACATAACTCCGGTGTTAAAATCACTCCACTGGCTTCCTGTGGAGTACAGAATAAAGTTTAAAATCCTACTCTTAACATATAAAGCCATAAATGGCTTGGCTCCCTCTTATCTCCAAGACACGTTAGTGTCGTATCAACCAGGTCGAGCGTTGCGCTCACAAAACGCCAGACGTCTGGTGGTCCCTAAGGTCTCAAAGGTCACTGTTGGTGGCAGAGCATTTAGCTACCAAGCTCCTTTACTGTGGAATCAGCTTCCCATTTATGTTAAGGAAGCAGATACGGTCTCCACATTCAAGGCCAGGCTTAAAGCACTTTACTTTAATTTAGCATATAATTAGGTAATATATAATATGTAGTGTATATATTATATATATATGCTGTATTATGTTATATATTATGTTATATATTATTCAATAATGTATTGTGTTATGTTGTATATTATGTTATATATTATGCTGTATGTTATTCTTTATTCAAGGCTAGGTTTAAAACAGTCCTCTTTAGTTTAGCATATGGCTAGGAAGGTAAGACTCGGAGAAGGTTAAACTCCTCAGAGTGTCAGTCAAGCTGCATAGGGAGTCAGTTTGCTGGGAGAAGTATGGTAACTTGAGCACTATCCTCTCCTCCTTCCTACTTTATCTGTTTAGCATTTTTAGGATTCTGACTGTAGTTTGTTCATTGCTATTCACCCGTTGTCCCATTGTCTGTTTCATGGTACGATGACGGGATCTCTGAGCCTGGCCTCTTCCCTCTGCGCCTGCGGACTGCCCCGCCTGGGAGTGCTTCGGTCCTGCGCCGGACCTGTCCACGTTCAGCGTCCACTGGCCCACGTTCTGTAGCTAGCTTAGGTCCTAGATCATTAGCCTGTCCGTCCGGAGGAGCGGATCCCTTTCTCATATGGGTCTCCCTCCCTGTGGGTTTCCCTAGTTCTCCTCCAAGGTTTCTCACTTTTTTCCCACTGGGTTTTTTAAGAGTTTTTCCTTGTCGATGCAGGAGGGTCTTGTTGGACAGTTAGTGTCCAACAGAAAGGATTGGTGATGATCAGGACACTTTAGCATTCTACAACATGTATGGACATTTTCTTCTGTGTGTGCTTTATATTCTTCATGTGTTTTAACTGTTGATTCTCTGACCTGTGTTGGTGATTTCAATGGTTTTGTTAAGTCCTCTGAGATGACTTCTGTTGTGACCTAGGGCTATACAAGAATAAATTGTATTGTATTGTAATTGTATATTTCCGTCTGTGGTTCAAATATCATTTATAAATAAATCAAGATGACACTAAAGATGAGACAGGAGAGCTTTCATTCGCTTCCTCAGCTGATTGTCATGTTTGGTGCTGAAACCCAACAGTTTCACTTTCACACAGGAGAATGTGTCAGGAACACACTGATGAGTCAAATTCATTTAATGTACACATGACGCAGCAAGTACCATGAGGAAACCCTTGAAATAGTATTTTATTTTCTCATCAACTCTCTGTGCTGTAATCCATCCTCATGTAAATTCATATAACATGGTGTTCTGTGATGCAAGTGCTGACTCAGCCACACTGGACACAGATAATACACAAATAAATAGTTGTTTATTTCTGTGACATAAAATTAAAGGCTCCAAAACAAGTGGGCCCACTCAAATCCATTACCGCTGCTATTAGCATTCTGCTACACAGACCGAGAGACAGGAGTGAGGCCTGATATGAGCAAACGCCGAGGGGGAACAATGAAAACACCTTTTTAGGGTAAACTGCGTACGCTCACAATACAACTGTTATGTCACTGGAGCTCGGTCAAGTTGGAATCAGAAACAGATGTGCTGGAGCGAGGGCTTTATGCAAGAGGTCACCGTCTGGCCTTTCGTCAAATAGGCCGTCTGCTTATTGAACAGAATCTTGTGACAGTATGATGGTAACTCTTCACATTTAAAACACTGTCACCTTTCAAGGCTCAAAAGTCGTTTTCATAAGAAGAGATAAGATATTATTTATTGTCTCCCGCAGCAGATGTTCTTCTTAGAACAGGGTTACATTGTATTTCCATAGACTTTTTCATTCTCCATTGAGAGACCATCATGTGCACCATTAGAGAGCTCAACAGTATGTGCCCATTTGAATAAAGTAAGTTGAGCACGTGTCCTGACTAAGACCAAGGGGCAGGACCACATTACACCAGTTTTAAAATCACTGTATTGGCTCCCCGTGTGTTTCAGGACCGATTTTAATTTTCTTTGAATGGTTTTTAAATGTCTTAATGGTCTGGGGCCTTCTTATCTTTCAGATTTGCTTTTATCCTATGAACCCTCCCGGCCCCTGCGCTCCTCCGGCAGCAGACTCCTAACCATCCCCAAAGTCAGGACACACACTCACGGCGAGGCATCTTTCCAGCACTACGGCCCCCGTCTCTGGAACAGTCTGCCGGAGGAGCTCAGGGCCGCAGAGAACATTCATATTTTTAAAGGCAGGCTCAAGACAGACCTTTTTAGATTAGCTTTTGATTAGTTTTTACTATTTCATTTTATATATTCTATTTATCTTTTATTATTTATTATTTATTGTATTGCTATTGCTTTTATTCATGTATTGTGTGATAGTTCCTTTTAGTTTCACATTTTAGTGTTTTACTTATTGTATTGTTTTTAGTGTACCCAGTGTTTCCTCTGGAGGAGCCCTCTGCACTGGGAGCAGTGGTCGGCGTGGCTGCGGGGGTCGGACTCTTGGGCCTTGTGGGGGTCTGGGGCCTCGGTTTCGTCGCGCTAATCTCGCTGCAGTACAAAAAAAGGTCTTATTATGATTCACAAATAACTAATGACAAAACATGGAATAAAACCAGGATTTCTATCGGGCCTTTGTAAAAAGGTGTTGGTTATCGATTTGCTGTTGACAAAACTCTTGTCTATTCAGTTAGTATGGTCCCAGCTGGATTCGTCTGCAAATCTGGCAACCTGAGTCAGGGAGAGTGCAGTACCACTTTTGGCCAGTTTTTTTTTTTTACTGTGAGTGCAGTAAAAATAACGAATGTATTAGTGTAGTTCTACTGTATCTAGAACATAAGCAAACCCTTGATAGATAAACAGTATCGCTGCAACTGTTTTACTCCACGGATGCTCCACAGACACACACTGTAGGATATTTTATGTTCTTCTGATGTTTTTTTTGGTGCTTTGTTTGTTTGTTGGACTGTAATCTATAACACTTTGAGGTTTCCGGAAAATGTAAAGTACAATATAAATAAAATGTATTGTTATTATTATTATTATTATTCATATATGTTTATGTAAGGAGCTGGAATTGAACCGGTGACCTTCAGTTTGGACACAACTGAGAGCTAGTGGTGAAAAAATGTAATTAAAGGCAGCGTTTGGCCTCTTTTGTTCTGCAAACGTTGTCCATGACCGGTCCCCTTAGTGTCTAACGGGAAATTACGATGCAAGAAATAAGCAATAACGATATCAAGCCCCGTCAGCAGGACCACGGTTCATGACCCCGCTCTTAGATATTGCACTAGTTATCAGTATCTTCAGGAAAATCTTTACAAATCAAATATAGGAAAACGTAATGTATTTTCTGCACACTGCTGTACAGGCTTTAAACACAGAATGCTACATTAGCTTTTATGTGCACAGCCTCCAGCATTAAGTCCGCTGTAGCAGTGATGTTATTCATAGTCGAGTTGTGGGTTCACTTCCTGAAATCTGCTGAATGTCTCGACTCTCTCTTGTAATCATTTCATGCTACAGCTGTCTTCTTACACAAGCCTACAGGTCAGAAGAAAAAAGTATATATTATGAAAGTCTACACAATATATTGTTCCTGCTCAGTGGTCCTTTATCACAGACGCTTTCAGATGAAGAAGTCCAAAGGTTTGTGGTTTTCCAACTATACTTTCCTGATGCCTTTTTGAACCTGAACTTGTAAAGTGTCTGGGATGAGAACCGACTCCCTGGTGGTTTAACTGGGAAAACAGTACATCTGCTCTTTCTGCACTAAATGAAAGAGTTCCCTGTACATGAGGCCTTTAAGAATGATTCAATGAAAAGGACTTAAGGTACAGACATAATTGAACCAAGAAATATTATTTACAAAAATCAGAGTCCTCATTTGTAGTCAGATGTTCATGTTTTTTTACTGTATGAATCCTAAAGCCTTCTCTTTTCTTTGCAGTCTATCGCTGATGCTTGACAGTGTTGCTATTTGTTTAACAAGTGAACAATCATTGCTGATGTGGTGTTGAAAAAAATGTCGCGCCATCGGGTAACTGTGGTTGTTTACCCTGATTGCACATTACTCTGTCACGCGATCCCCGTCTCAATATATACAGTAACAGCCGTCTTGAGAAATACAGAAAGACAGACAATTAACAAAGAATTCATACAAATAATATTTTGGATTTTGTGTAAATGATTGATTGATGTTAACATGTGTTTAACTCAATGTTATAGTATGAACGCTTATGTAAAATAAATATATACATATGTCAATAGGTTTTCACAACCATGTACCTGTACTGTATATTGTCAGGTGGAAGAGAGAAGGGCATAAATCTGTCTCAGAGACAAATAATAACACACTGGTCTTATATAGTGCTTTTGCTGACACAGTAAATTAGGGAATGGGTCTCTGGTGGAGGTGTGGTCTCGAGCTGCTGCAGCAGGATAATTAGAAGCAGCTCGGATGATCGTGATCATATTTAGCTCTTTTGACCAGTTTGCACACTAGATAGTGAGCCCCTGTGGAGCTCCCTGTTGTTGGCAGAGCTGGGAGCTGCTGTCCACTTGCTGTTGCTGATACTGTGTAAGGGCCGTCCATTGTTGGTGAGAGAGCAAACATATCAGGAGAATCCCTTCCTCTCCCTGAGTCACTGTGTGTCTTCTGAAGCACCTCCGAGGACATGTTGGTCTGTCTCTGGGGAGTAGCTCACCGAGCAGCTCTTCCATCGAGTAAACAACGTGCATGAATAGAAAGGATCCACTCAGACTTTCAGAAAATGGAGTGAGATCAGCAGATTCTGGGAGTTGGTGGTTGGTGGTCTGTCCATCCACCTGTGCTGCCCAGTTCTCTGCTCTCCACTGGTTCTTCCTCTGAATGACTTCTTGTGGCTCAGACTCAACAGTGCAAAACAGAGTATTGCTAAGAGATGGTGGCTGCAACAGTGGAAAGCTTATTTTTATTTGATTTAGAAAGTCCTCAGTACTTTGAGTTACCTTGCAAATGAATTGTGCTATCCAAATAAACTTGCCTTGCCCAGTCTGTTGCACACATCAGTGTTTACAGCCATGGCCTCTAACAGAATAAAGCTTTTTACTCAGTCTGAGTAATTGAGGTTTTGCAGAACAGGACTCGTTGACATTGGGGATCGTCTATTCATGAATCTACCGAGTGGCTCAGGAGAAAGTCTGTTCATTTCAATAGATATTGTGTATAACTGAAATCCCAACAAGCGAAAATATATGATGTTTGTATACATTTAGACACTGGTATGTTTTTTTATGTATTCTTTTTAATAAGCTGGATTCTTTTGTTAATTTTATTCATAGACCTTTATTTAACCAAGAAAGTCCCTGACATTTCACATACTCTTTTTCAGAAGAGTCCTGGCCCCAGAGAGAGAGAGGAGAGTTATTATACATGTTTTTTGTGGTATGAGAAACCGGAGCACCTTCAGGGAACCAACACAGACATGGGGAGAACATGCAAACTCCACTCGGGAAGTGGAATCAAACCCGGGACCTTCTTGACAAGAACATGAAAAGAAACAAGATAACTTTTATTTGTCCCAAGGGGAGATTTCTGTGTTGCAGCACACTCACTACTTATACAGGACAGTAGAAAGAGAACAGAAGTCACACACAGATACATTCTTCAGACAAAAGTCAATTCGATGATTGACAAAAAAAAAAAAAGTTTTACAGTCGACCAATCAGAAACAGCGATAATCAATCAATCTTTTTTTTTTTATAGAGCCTTTTACAACACTCAAGGCAACCATTTTGATTCGTTTTTATTTTATTCTAATTGATTTTATTTTATTTTAATACGTTTTATTTTATTTTAATTGATTTTATTTTATTTTAATTCATTTAATTTAATTTAAATTCATTTTAATTCATTTTAATTCATTTTAATTCATTTTAATTCATTTTATGTCATTGTAATTCATGTTATTACATTTTATTTTATTTTTAATTGTTTTTATTTAAAGCTGGCAGCCTTGTCTATTTCAATATCTAACCCCAACCCTAACCCTAACCCATGTTTTATCAAATGTGCTTACATTAATAAAGTGGATTGGATTGGATCAAAGTACTTTCCAGTCATGTAATCAGCTCAGTGTTAAAGACTGAGAATAAACTGCAAACACATGGATTTAACAAGTTCCGTGGTGGCAGTAAAATAGTGTAACATGGTTAATCTCCTGGACTGATGAAAGGATGTGACCCGAGGAGGAGCAGTGAGCAGGACACGCTGGAGGCTGCTCTGGAGAAGTCCCCCAGAGGAACCATACAAAGTGCTGAGAGAACTGTGACCTAGATAAAGCAGAGAAATGTGGGGTTGTATATTTCATAGATCTCTGTTTGGACATACAGTATTTATCCATGTGGAAACACCTGGTTGATAATAGCGATGATAAAGCTATATTAAAATGTTGAATGGTGACATATGAATGAATGATGTAGACCAAATGTATTTATTAGTCCCATAGTCGGGGAATGACCAGTTTGATGAAGACAAACAGGAGACATACAATTCAAATTATTATCGTATAGCCGACAGTGGATCAGTTGGTAGAGCATTGTTTTTTGGAAATATTGGTCGTGGGTTCCATCCCACCGCAATCCATGTCATCTGCTCCCACTGATGTCTGCTGTTGTTGGATCCCTGGGCAAGACACTTAACCCCACTTTGCCTGAAGTCCCTGCTGAAAGATCAAGACCGTTGAAGGAGCGGCCATCTTCCGAGGGACTGATGGCAGCTCTGATTGCTAGTAATGGATAATAAAAAGATAAAATGAATGAATGAATGTATTGTACAGCCCTGAATCACACCAGTAGTTACACAAAAATGCAATGATAAAAAACGCATAGAGCCATTGGTCCTTAAGGGGTAGATGACCAATGTCCATACATGTTCATAAATGCGCATAAATAGCCATAAATGTCCTGCATCAACAATCCAAGATAACAAAATTCCAGAACTGAAAACAAGCCAAACGCGGTAAAAACAATGGACGTACAACAAGTGACAGGAAGCAAAATCAAACTACAAGAGAACAAAAAAGTACAATAAAACTAGGTCAAAATAATCCAAAAAGTCCACATCATGACATTGTCCTCCATTGACGTTTTGTCCGTGCTATTTTATGATGATTAAGAATAGCAGAAAGCAGGTCCATAAAATTCACAGAGACAAAAAAAAATGCTGGATCTGTTTTATGGAAGACAAATCTGACCTTCCCTGCCCCATTTGTGTGCCAGTCAGCGGGATGTCTGGCTTTGGCGAAGGGGATGGACAGATGATGATGCGGGGCAGACATGCAGAGGAGGTCGGGGATGGCAGAGCTGGAAACTGTAAGAGTCTGTATTGTGGAGTCCGGGAACATCCGCTACGTCGTGAAATGTGAAGGAAATAGATAAGAGCCCTGTGTGCAGACTTAGGAGACAACACATTAGCCTTATCGTCACATAGAAGTGGCTAATCGCTGTAACTTGTAAAAAATGTCTGCGGAAAGTCCATTCTGACAAATCAAATATGTATTTGTTCTGCCTGTCAACAGTAATAACGGATCTATACAAAGAGATGGATTGTGAGTGCGCTGAGCTTACCTGGCTGCTTGCTCTGCTGTGTCTGCTCACTGCACCACCAAATTGCATTTCTCTGCTGATGTCTTTTCCACACTTGCTTTATCAGTCCCATCAGATGAGCCAGAGGATCTAACACATTCTCACTGAAAGAGAGCTCCACTTAGGGTGGTCATGCACTTACAGCTTTTCCAAAAGCTGATGCGGCGAAGTGCTTTTGGTATGATGAAAGAAACCAATCTCTGACAGGAATAATGACGTTTGTGGGAAATGAAGAGACTGTTCTGATTTAACAACAACAACGTGTGATTGATGTTTTATTACAGGGGATATTTATTTATATTTAATGTGTAGGACTTCTCATTTTGTTCATATTCAACAATGATAATTTATAATAATTAGATTAAGAGAATAAAGGATCTCCTAACCTAATTTTACCTGTTCCTACACGAATTATGATACCCAAATGGAAATGCTTATTGAAAGGCAACACACACAAGTGAATTCTAATACTGATGCTGTTAAATAAAAATATTCTGAATATCTAAATGAAAATATATAAATTAATCCTCCCTGTATAAGGAGGGTGATCCTAAAGGGTTAATGTCATTTTTATCTTGATTATATTTTTTTTATAGAGACTGCTGAAAGTCTATAGTGTTAAAACTGACTATATAGTGTAAAATAGGGTAACATTAATGGATGTTTGATATTTCTGTCTATGGTTGACTGATACATTTGGCTGAAGTTGAAAAAGGCCAATTTGTGTGATTCCCCAAAGCAGCACGATTGCCACACAAGCTCCTAAACCAGCAGGACACTTTATATACAGTGACTTGGCTTCCCACAAATCTCTACCTACATTATTCATACAGTAATGTCCTTCTGTGTGTTATGATATTGAAATAAGGTGTCCTCTCTTTCTTATCAAGTTACAGGGTGTCACCATTTGCCCGTTTAACCATATATTTCTCAAAAAAATACAATTTTCTATTATCTGGTGTATTTCCTGTCAAAATGTATAAATTGCACCACACTTTTTGATATTATGCATGTGTTCTTCTGTTCTTTCATTCAGCTAATGGGGCTGGTCTGACTGTGTCGTCGAAAACACCTCAATCCAACTGTTTTGACATGTTTTTTTCTTTCCCGGCCAAATTTTAACATCCACCACATCTGTTCGCATTGGTCTTCCCTCTCTTTTAGCGTTGGTCACCCCAAAAAACGTAATTTAATTAATGTACGTGTCGCCATGGAAACGCGTGCATGGCTGTCTCCTGAAGGGATTTGTCCAGATTTATTGTTTCATGCTATTTACTTTTTTTTGTGTGCGTGCCATGTCTGTCTACTCTATGGAGTCTGAAATTCATCTAATGGTTTTGGCCTTCTCTCTGAGTTTGTTTTGATTTCCAGCCTCATGATGACTAAAACACAAAACAGAGACTGATTCCAAATGCAAAATAGAGTCAAAATAGTGACATTAGAACCTGCTATTAACGTGTATAAACGTTCCAATGCTGAATAAACGTCTACTGTATATTTATGTGTGATCATTATAGTTATTATAATTCCAGACTCCTCATTTCTCTCTCAATCTCCTTAAGTGCAGTGATGCTGATGAGGGGTGTGCAGGCGAACGGCGTCACTTTAAATGGTGCTGTGATGCTTCTGTTCGGCCCACCTGACCTCTCCTCCTCTGGTGTCATGTGACGGCAGAAGCAGACATGGCGGCGGAGTCCTGTCGTCGTAAAGCCCCGTGGACTTGTTTCTCTTTAGGACTGATATTAGAAGTGTAGCTCATTTCATTGTAGCCGCCTGCGGACCAAATGCTCGGCGCTATGGAAGATAACGATTATTTCATTTTTCTGTATTTTATTATGATTATTATTTCAATTTAATTATTATTATGTCTTTTTTAAAATTCCATTTATTTATGTATTTATGTTTTTATTTTATTATTATTATTATTATTTTAGTTAAGTCCCTTTTCAGTGACATGTTAAAGCAAACGTGTGAAAATAAATGGTAAAATAAAAAAACGCAAACAAATAAAAATAAAAATTAAGCGATCCTTTATTCGTCCCACCGTGAGGAAATTTCAGTGTTGCATCACCAATTTCAGACCAGAAAGAATGAGGAGCATATTGCACAAGATAAATAAACAATAGCTCTGTACTATAATAATATAATAAAATAACTTTAGCTCTAACTTTAGCGTAATAATATTTTTAAAAAGCTATACATTTGGCGTAAAAAAGAAACATAACCCTAAACTCATTAACGTTAAATTATTTCTCTTAACCTTCACTTTCTGTCTCAGTCACTTACCTGCCTTCCATGTTTGAGCGGAAAAGTTGGTGGTGTCCATGGCATCAGTAAAGGAGGGTGGTGCTGTTGACCATTGAGAATAATAAGTTAAAAACTAAGGGAAGCCCCACAAAAAGAAAAAAATCCTGTTTACAAAAGTTTACAATAGCCTGGTCTCATCAAACTATTTTACATTTCATTTCATACCTAGGTCTGGATTTGGATTGGATCTGAGTTTATCCAATCAACAGTGACTTAAAAAGAGAGAGTGCATTTAGCCTAGCCTTAGCCATCTCCTTTACCACTAACAGAGCTGGAAAATAAGGTTTTTGCCAAACCCCGTGGGGAGTAGAGCCACAACATCTTTGCCAACAATTCTCCAGCTTCAATTTCATGAAGTCATATTTGGGGCCGAACTAGACCGGATTGAAGAGCTTTCTTTACTATCGCATTTGTCGCCATGGCCCAACTACAACCAGCTAATTTGGCGCAAACTCTTGCCTCTAACACTTGCCTCCCGCGCTCGCTGAATGGTCGGAGGGGATTCAGCTGAGGTAAACACAGCCACATGGATCAGACCCAGGCGTACATGTAGGGAAATGATAATTGACCGGAGACCTAAGAGCTGACGATGAAAAACCACACAGCCCACAGTGAAACTTGAATACCAAATTGAGAAAAAGTGACAAAATTCTAGCACCTTCCAAGGCTATTTACAGACATTTATGAAGGCTGCACACAGGATCATTACACGTGCAAGTGGGAACATGGAGGATGTGTGAAAGAGCTCTGTCCTCCTCGCAGCAGGATAATCAGCAGCAGCTCGGTGGGAAGATAATGGGCTGATCCACAAAGGAGAGGTTGATGAAGTAAAAGGTGTTGAATACTGAGGTTTTGAACTAACTATATGTACTTGTACGTGTCTATGTGTGAGTGGGTGAGTGTGTTTGTGTGTCTCGTCTCAAGCCCCATTTTTATGCTTTGGCTTTTAACACTGCATGAGTTGTATGGTCCTTTTTATCTTACTGTACATTTTTGTGTTTTTTTGCCACACAGTTTTTCCTGTTTGATTTTTTATGCATTTATTGGAGGCAGTGGCTCAGTAGAAAGAGCATTGGCCTTTGCGCCTGAAGGTTGTGGGTTCGAGCCCACCACGAGACCTACTTCATGACTCCCACTGATGTCAGTATGTCCTTGGGCAAGACACTTAACCCCACTTTGCCTCAAGCTCCTGCTGAAAGATTTCGGCTCCTGTGGACTCACCACCTGCAGGAGGATCAGTGAGGGGCCGGTGCTGTGTGTACTGGGTGCAGCTCTGACCCAGAAATAGAATAAGGGGAAGAAAATGGATGTATTTACTGTTTTACTATGAATTTGTTTTAATTAGTCTTTTTATTGTGCAGTGCTTTGGAAACTGTGTTTATGAATGCGAATAATGTGGATTTGATTGGATTGTGTGTGTGATATCAAACTAACCTCATTCATATGTATGTAACTTTGCTCAATGGGTTTGAATGAATGTGCTTGAAGAATAAATGAGTGAAAGCAATAAGCGGCTCATTCAAACATGATTTCTGTCTGAGAGGAGAGCGACATCAAAATCTATTCTTAATAATGTGCTATTGATTTTCTCCTTGGCACAAATTGTTATATTGTTTTACTTTCTACTCGTTCTTCTTCAACTTTCCACCAATGTTGATTACTTGCATGTGATATTGAAAACAGATATTGATTCAATTTAAAGGTTTCTTGCATGGGCACAACTTTTTATGTTCAAACACACCACCTTGAATGCCTTATAATGAATGAATCTGATAAAAAATGCAACTGTCTTCATTGTCTCGCCTCTATGTCATGAGGTCTTTTGTTTTTTCCACCACACCGTTTTTCTCATTTAAACGGATACTTTTCTCATAAAAACACAAACTTTACTCATTTAAGTGAATGCAATAAGCTACTTTAGGGATTTTGTATTTATGATTGAAGTTCCTGGAAATGAACTTGTTTTGTGGCACGCTTTGAGTTGCGTTGTGTATGAACATCAATCCATTCAATTTATTCTGCTTTATCCGTCGCCATGGTCACAAGCATAGACACCCAGACTTCCTTATTATCTACACACTTCCTCCAGCTCATCCAGGGGAATCCCGTGGCGTTGTGTACGAACCATAGACTGTATATATTAACGGACGCAGTGATTCAAAATGGCCACGGGGCTGGAAAATGTGAAAAAAACGAATCTGCGCATGCGTCAGCCGGCGCGAGCTCCATTCATTTAAACGAGTGACTTCAAAAATTCACAGCGACTAAACTAGACTGGTCCAAAAAAATTCACTCCCCTCAGCATTGACACACATGTGGAACGGAGCTTTGGGCCAAGAGCCAACTTTTGGACCATCCTGTAAAGACGTTTTTGAGAGGTTATTCCGGGTCCACCCCCACTGGCCTGGAGTGGTATTGCAGCATGTCAGTGCACGTCATTTTGGCCACTTTTGAGCCGGGACCCGCCCCCACTGGTACGAACTGAACAAATAAACTTGCCTTGTTGGCCGCTCAATAGCACTAACAGTATTCTCTTTACATGGGGGTCGTTCAGGACGGCAACTTGATAATAAAATACCACAATAGCTATCCACACTTGACTAACTGCTAAGACTGTATCGCCCTATTCGCACCGGGAAGTAGTATTACCTGTGGACCTTTGGTGATTCGTGATAATTCCTGAGGACGCCTGAGATCTTAGCCCCGAGCGAATTTTCCCTTGTCTGTAATTTAAGCAAAGAAAAAAACTCTGCTGCATTTCGCCCCCAAATGACAAAACCACAAAAACACGACTTAAGGATGTTCAGCATTTACAAAATGTGAATGTTTATTAAATGTTGACAAGAACATTTTCAACACATCTCAAGATTCAGCAAAACAATCTTTAGTACTTCACTAAAAAGAACAAAGAAGGAACGGAAAATAATGAAGACGTTTGGGGTTAGTTGGGCTTCTCCGGGTTCGCACAAAGGCTGTTGAGCGACTTGGAACTCGGCAGCTGATGATAAGGCAATTAAAGGGGTAACATAGTAAGAACGACAGAGGGCTGGAGCACCTGGGGGATTGATGCGGTGTAATGAGCGGTATAAATGGAATGATTAGTGCCTCTGATTCCTCTACTTTATCAAGTCGGTCCAGCAGAGACTCGTCTGTCTGGAAGTGGCCATGTGAGACTGGAGGAGACTTGAGCGGGGGAAGGATAGGGAGGGCAGTGGCCAATAATGTCTCTTCTTCTTTACGCTGAAATAACAAGGGGGGGAAACATAGCAGTAACAAATACAGTGAGCACAAGTGAGTGGCGACATGAAGAGAGAGAGAACAGCGAAGGACTGAAGCCACAGACAGTAGACTCGGACAATCCACTATCTACAATCACACGGGGGAAAAAAAAAAAACACATGGAGTTATTTTGACGTGCAAAAGGTTAGAACAGTTGCTTTGTTCCTATCCCTTTAGGTGGCTACAGAGCGTTACAAGTTACAGGAGGTAAGTAACTGTAGCTAACATCACGGTAGTACCACAAATAAAGGCTTCTGTTTTGCTATGTGTTTAAATGATTAACTGGGTTGAAATGAAAAGCTTCAACAGTTACTAATTTTGACATAAAACTATTTTAAAGAGGCCAAATGTAATATTGTCTAACATCTTTATTATGTCTCAATTTGGTGTCCAGTTGGTTCGGTGAGATCTCTCTCTCTGTCTCAATCTCTCGTTCTGTCTTGATCACTCTCTCTATATACAGTATGTCTCTCTGTGTCTTTCTTTCAATACATATGTCTCTCTCTCTGTCTCTCTCTATCTATGTCTCACTATAAATCTTTCTCTTTCTGTCTCTCTGTCTCGATCACTCTCTCTATACATACAGTATGTCTCTCTCTCTCTATCTACGTATGTCTCTCTGTCTCTCACTATAAATCTCTCTCTCTCTCTCCTACAGTTCACGTGGGGCAAAACTTCAACAATCAGAATTGATAAGCATAATCTCATTCCATTGGTCTGAACTATATACTTCTCAACTCTTTCTCTCTCTTTCATCATATATATAGATACAACAAGATGGAGCCAAGATAGTAAGCAGTCAGACATAATACATAGTTGGTGCAGTTCCAGGAGGATTACATCAGTAATCAGTGCTTAGGAGCTACATGTGTCACATCACAGGCACTAGATTAAGATACTGGCAAATTGTGATGTTATTACTTTATTAGACAACTGGGAGCGCTTATCACAAACGGATGCTTTAAGGTCGGCCCTATATGGCTATGTTAAATGTGTTTGTGTTATGATTCTTTTCCAGTCTATTCCCGCTTCACATCATTGCAAGTTTGTAAAAGGTGAACTCATCGTTAGTCTACTGTCTATGGCTTGAGGTCAGGTAAGTAAACACAGTACCATAGGATGTAGTCCACTCAAATAGGGTTCACAATCACAATAATTAATAGTTCTTTATAATAGTGTAAATCTCTCTGTTAGCAACACAGGGCGAGGATAGCACGCTCCTCATGACTCCGCAGAGATGAGTCGGCCGCTGTCCCTGCAGTCTGCCTCATGCACACGGCTTTACTGTGTACAGATGCACATTCACATGAACATAGGTCTGCCTTCTCACCTTGTCCTTGTGTGTGTATATATATATATATATCTTCTTTTCACATCTCTTGGAAATCCTGTAACATTCTCGTCGCTCACAGCTGTGCTTTTTGAACAATATTTGTTGTGTTTGTAGCAGTCAGAGTTTTTGTGCGGCACTAACGGGAGAGACCCTTTCAAGGAAAAGCTGGCAGCTGCTCCAGTGTCAGTGGTAGTCAATGCAACACGGCTCCTGGTTGCACGTTCACTCACTTGTGTGTGTCAGCTCGTGTCTCCTCCTCGACGAAGCGTTTTAAAATGTCTTCCACACAAATGTGAATCCCAAACCGAGAAGATAGAGGACTCCTGCAGGCAGCCAATAATGTCAAGAGGGTATTCCTTGTGCCTTGTTTAGAAAGGTGGATTTTGTGCTATTTGTATATCTCTTTTTTTTCTTTCTCAACTCTCTGAGCAGCACCTCTAAGAAATGTAAATATCACGAAAGAAAAGTCATTTAGTTAGTCTTAAACAGGTGGATTTGTCTTAGTCCATGTGCTTGAGTTCTCTCTTTGTGTTTTAGCATAGTAAGAAAACAGCATCACATGCTCTACCAGTACCTAAGTACACAATGTACAATAAAATCTACATATATTTTAAAGCTTTAGAACATCAAATCAAAATAAAATAAAATCCTGACATTAAATTTGACACTGTCAACATGGTGAGACAGAGAAATGTAAATTACACAAAATCCTCTCACAGGTCTCTGTTTTCTTTGTAACCTTTTTAGTATAGACATGTTCTGCAACACAGAGTAGTTTTACTATTGTAGATAATCTAATAAAATAAAAGTACAGTAACTATGGTGCTATGAAGGTCTACTGACAGCCAGAACCTGGACCTGTCTATACAGAATTCTGTGCTTCTAGCCTTCCTCTGATGGTCAGCAAGTAAATATAACTTTGTTTGCGACTATTATAGCTTAGAATTGGTCTGTTGGGTCATTTTTACACATAACAAACTTTGTAATGAATGTTCTTAGCAATTCTATGTTCATTTGTGTGAAAAAAAAAAATACTACTGTTACATACTGTATGGGGTAAATCCTAAAGCAGGGGTCTCCAACCTGTGGCTTTATTTATCCCAGGAGGCGTAGGGCAATTCATCCTCTGTATTTGACCCATCCTGATGCCACTGGGGCCTCTGTCAGGAGCAGTGGTCGCCGTAGTACAGCGCCTGGGGACTCATCTACAGATTTTGATGCTCGGCTTGGTCAGGACTACCAGAGCTGGAGGATTTACCTATTGAACAAGTTTTTAGTGGTAGGGGAAACCGGAGCACCCAGAGGAAAGTTGGGGAGAACATACAAACTCCACTCAGAAAACCCTGTTCTGACCTGGATTTGAAGCCAGGACCTTATTGCTGCAAAGCGAGAGTGCTATCAACCCAGCCACCGTGTACAGTAGCTTTCTGCCATTTCTGTTTTATAAAAGTAGCTCTATTTGCAAAAGGTTTGGAGACCCCTGTCCTAAAGCTTGGCCAATGAGAAGCAACTTAATTGATAAGAAAGCTGCTGATACTGCTGCACTGGGGATTGTAGAGATTGGACGTAAACCGTGGTGGTGCATAGGGCTGTACAGTGGGTCCACCATGCATCATGTTGTGTCTGGCCACTGTAAATGCTGCCTTCCATTCATCGCCCGGCTCGACGTGACTCCAACAGGAAACTGATAGTGTGAGAGATCTGAGGCGGTCAATCTCTCTCTGTGATGCACACACAAGGGCACAGAAAAGCACGCACACTACTTTTGCACAACCATCTGTGAATGCTGCATCACTTGGCCGGAGCTCAGCTGGCAGCCACATCAGACAAAGTGCCCAATATGCTCCCTAATGGCTAAAGTCAGATGAATGAGATCATGTATTTAATCCCCCCCCATGCAATTTCTTGACACTTAATCCCTTCCCTAACCTTTTCGTTGCTCATCTGAAATTATACAATGTCATTCTTTTTGGCTACGGTGTAATGGAGTACAGACCGGCTGAATTCTAGTGAAATTATGTCCTGTTCTACATGTTTTTGTTAACGCGAACAAATTGTATCAACAGTACAGATGAATCCCATCAGTGGACAAAGTTTTGCTCCTCCTCTCATGCTTGCTCCTATCGACTTGCTTTTAAAAGTTAACTCCTCTCAGTTTATATCACACTCACAATTTTTGGCCTTCAAAAAATCTGTTGTTTTGCGTTCTCTATGGACCTAGTGTTAATTTTTCGTATCGTCTTTGAAAATCTAGATATGAGCTATAAGGATTTACCAATTTAATTTGCGGGAGAAACTCCAACTTCCCTTATTATTAACCGAAGCAACATGTCTGCCCCTGTTCCGATACAAAGCTAACGCTGTCAGAACAAGTGCCCATAAGCTCCAGCTAGGCAATGCTCAAATCAGCCTCTTCAGCATTCGGCAAAACACTGTGGGGGGTTACGGCAACACTCGGTCAGTCCACTCCTAATATACAGTCAATGGTACAGGTACTAAGATCACAAAGACTTCAACGATTCTCTGTTTTAGACGGTGCGGGCTCAGAGTTGCGTTATGATGACAATAATAGGGCTCAGAGATTGCATTTGTTTTGAAGGATCCTCTGGTGAGAAAAAACATCCGTATTGACACTAGGAGGATTGATAGAAAAAATGCTGCAAATGAAAAAAAAAAATGTCGATGCTTCGGCTGAATATAGAGAGGTGAAGACACTTAAATCCATTCATATTTTCTGATCGTAGCCTCCCCTTCCCCCACCCAAAAAAAAAAAACAGGATTCCTCTTCTTTCCCGTTCCTTCATTTACTATCGACGTCGCGCGTAGGTCGGATCTTCATCTCGGAGAACTTGAGCGAGTACTGCCAGCCAGTCCACGAAGACCACTCGATGCCGTCGGCGTAGGAGGTGTGCTGGCCCCGCAGGTACTGGCCGTTCAGGTTGGACGTGTGGCAGTTGCGGTACCACCAGGCGCCGTGGTAGAAGGAGGCGCAGTTGTTCTCCGAGTGGTCGTTGTCCTGGTCCTTGGTGGTGAACTTCATCCCGTTGTGCTTAAGAAGAGCGTCGCCTACAGAGAGAGAGAGAGAGAGAGGGAGAGAGAGAGAAAGTTTAGAAAAATGTCAGTAGTAGTCGACAATGTAAGGGTTTTGAAGCCATTGTTACGCAGGAGGTGTAAAGAATCGAGACCAAGTCAATCTTAAGTTATTTTTAATGCGGAGAAGGTCTGACTCAAAGCATGGTACATTTCTCATCTCTAGCTTTCGCTTTAAATTAAAGTAAACAAAGACCCCAACTCATGTTCATATACACAGATATTGAGAAATGATATGCTAAAATATTCAACTTTACCTTCTCTAACGAATACATAAACTGACTTATAATTGCTTTTAATGGCTCTCATTTATGAAAGTTGCGCAGAAAAGGGTGTATGTTTTTGGTGTATATTCCATTTACGCCGGACTCAACGTGGGATTTATGAATGTGTGAGATACGCGTGAAAACCAGTGTATTTATGAAAGTCACGCCTGCAAATTTTCAGAAAACGCCCCGTTTTTACGACAGCTCAGCATGGAGGTTGGCCAGCAAGTTTAGTTGGAAGCATCAGAAGGCCTGTTAGTGACACGCACTGATTTTATATTCAGTTTTATTGTATTATTTTGTCCCTGCTATATCATACATAAGCGTTTTTCCCTAGTATCAAGACCCCCTGCAGAGCACTGCCCGTGAGCCCGTTCCCACAAAAGAAAAAAGCGCTTGACCATATCTCTACCGTCGCTGCGTTTATGAGGCTTTATGCACAAAACTAATGAAGACATACGTAGCTTTGCCAGAGGTGAATGAGACAAAACAAATAGCCGTGCGTAATTACGCAGGGTCTGCCTCAGATTTACGGAGAAATAGACGGTCACACAGTAAGTAAGTAAGCCAGGTGTATTTGTATATAGCGCCTTCACAGAGCAAGATCACAAAGCACTTCACATAAAAAAAAAAAAAAAAAATACAGATAAAAATAATGCATACAAGTCAGATTTAAAAACAAAGAAACAGAAGAGGGTCCTCATCATGAACGTATCATGAACTGTGATTTATTCGAAATTTGCGTGTTTCCAGAGTGTTAGAGTTTTTCTGATTCATGGAGAGTGGGAACATGTTGATTGTTGAATTTCATGCGTGTTTTGGCGTGTTGTGCCAAAGGTTCAAATGAGCGTACACATTTACACCACCTATTGACTTGGCGTACGTATATTTTGTGCGTCCCACGTCCAGATAAAGTGTACATTTTTTGCGTACGCCTCATTTACACCCTGATTTGGGCGTACACAAGTTTCATAATTGAGGCGCAAATCCCCATTGTGGGACGAATAAAGGATCTCTTAATCTGAATCTAAAATTGTCTTTTGATTGACATTCATTTTGGTGACAAATTTGGTGAAATTCTATCTTTGAGCTCAAAATCACTCCCTGTATTTAAAAACGCATTCCCTCCACCCAACTTCCCTCTTGACTAATGCAAAACTACAACACATATTTCCCGGGAGGTCTTCCCGATCAAGAAAAGCCATCACTTGCGTTGAAAAAGTGATTAAGCCCAGTGACAAATTTTCCGAGCAGTTTAAAGCTGTATTTATTTCTCACTAATTACACGATAGATTTTCCCATGTATTGTGTCAGAAAATCAATTAACCGTATTACTTTCAAACAATTATGAACACATTAGTCAGCGTGCATCCAACATATTGGAAGATACTGTAATTAATATGAAAAAAAGAAAAAGTTCATACAGTCCTTATCCCTGGACAATAAGGTTTAATTAACTCCTGAAATACGAGGCTTTTATTGTTCCTCGGCACAGCACTGGGGGGAGTGTAAGTCATTCTCCGGCTTGTGAGGTTTCCATCTTCCCTGAACTCGCCTTAGGACATTTACATTACCTCCTGACAGATGTACCTCCTCAGTCAAAGCTCTCACCTCCCACCACCTCGAAAAACATACTCTCTTTTCCACCGGACCTAAGCTGCTGTTTCCAAAACGTATAGCAGCTCTCCACGCATTAACAAAGAAGATTTGCGATTATAAACTGAATTTGTAGAGACCCAAAAAAATGTACTCCCACTGTAGTCACTTTGTCAGCCTGGACCTTAGCTTCTGATTATGTTATTTATTCAATTATTTCAAACCTCATTTTTACATATTACTATAACACACTAATAAACTTGGTTCAAATAGGGGTTGGATGAAGCAGATTATGTGATTCCGACCCCATCACACATACACTGTATTACAATATCATCCATCCATCCATCCATTTTCTTCCCCTTAATCCATTTCTGGGTTGGGGCAGTCAAAGATGTCACCTAAGCACCAGCCTCTCACTGATGTAGTGAAAAAACCTGCACTGCTAAAGCCACTTTTTATTGTACATAAGATATCTTAGACAACATTTTGAACCTTTACCTTTAACATGTTTGCACACTTCCTGTCTTTTTGCACAACCTGAGTGATACTATCTATGCCAAATGTGGCATGTACAGTATGTCAGAATTCACTGTACAGTACAGTACAAACAGTCCTTACGCCGATGGTACAAGACAGACAACACAAAACACACACCCACTCTGACAACACACAGGCCCAAACACTCTCTGACCCTACACCTCCCTCCCACAACTTTCTCTGTGCTCAAGGCATCACTCTCTTTCTTCCACATATATCTACATCTTTTTGTTTTTGACGTGCAAGGTGTGCAATGATGAATGGCCAGATTTACAGATATGATTGAGGTGATTTCATGAGGTTCCACAAAATCCACTAGATTATCTATCTATCTAAACCTGGATAGACAGATAGATACTTTATAGATACGCAAAGGAGAAATTCAGGTGTCTAGTAGCAGCAAAAAAAATAAATAAAATTGATCATTCTTAAAAGCTAACAATAAACAATAAACAGAACAAATCCTAACAAGCTAGCAATAAACAATAGACAGAACAAATTCCCAAAAAACAAATTAGAAATTAAATCAAAATGCAGAAGTGCGGTCAAAAACTGTTTCCTTATGAACCCAGGCTAACTCCACGCCCTGATATGCGCCCCCTACTGGATTTTAAATACAGTGCACCAAGACCAAAACCTCCCGAACCACAAAAATAGAGCAATACAAATATGATCAATTAAAATCACGATTAGCCCAAAAAGTAGGACAATAGAAACTAAATTAGCCGCAACAGTATTGAATGCAGTCTTTTTCTTATACTTGCCAAAATTAGACGCCCTCAGCATTAGTCTGTAGCAGCAGTAATTAAAAAGCGTCAGACTCTTTCCTCAGAGTATTGGGTCTCATTATCCAAACAGGAGGTCAGACAGCTTTGTAGCCAATTTATCAAAGGTTCCATAGTGACCTTTTTATCCTCTTTTTAATAACACATTCCCATTGATTTCAAATAGCTCACGGTTATGAGCATGACAGGAATGAATACGCTCGCTCAGACTGTAAAAGAAGAGAAGAGAAAATCTAACGGTAAATAGGACAATTCAATGCACACCGTTGTCATAAATAATAAGTAAGTGGTATTACGTGAGTGTGGGTAACATGAGGTAAAGCTTGAGGCATTTGAATGTGCGTTCGCTCATGTGGGCTGGAGCCAAATTGTATTTAGCCCCAAAATGCCCTCTGGCTTCTTCTATGGAAAATTGTAAATATCAATACTTGCTGTAAAAAGCAAAGAATGTGGTCAGGCCTAAGAGCTGGTGCTAAACCCGATCTGGGGATTTCTGTTTGTTAAATCCGATACATTCTCAAATTTCAATGAGATGTATTGATTTTGAAGTCGTGTAATCTCTACCCTCCCTACTGTAAACCCTATATTTATTTAGGATCAAGATTTAGTAACAAAGCACAGACTACTCTTCATGAAGTCTAATAAACTTGTATTTTGTGCGTTTACCCTGGCTTAAAGAACAGAGCAAGGGGCAGAGAGCAGAGTGAAAAGCAGCCAATGGACAAGGTGGCAAATAACAGCTCATCAGGGCACCAAACTGCTCTTAATTGCTCAGGATGTGGTTCCCGCCCTCGAGCTACGGCACTACTCCCTCCATTTGCCATTACCATGGTAACCAGTGAGCAGGAAAAATGATCCGACAGGCATGTCTGATAAGCGTGTTGTGCACCGCTCGACATGGACGAAAGAAGATAATAGTGGGAGGAGAAGAAAGAAGGTGTCCAAAGGATGTGTATAGAAAAGGTAATGGCTGATTTGGAAGGTGCAGCGTGGGACGAGCATCAAACATGAGCAGCTGTCAAAGTGTCCAGATCTAATAATGAAAGATGAATGTGATTTCCCAAAGATGCGTCATCCAGCAGTGAAGGCTACATACTAAAGCAGGTGTCTTCAATCAGTGACGTGAGAGCAACCAGGAGCTCACCACTCCCGTACCAGTCGCTGTCCAGGGGATTTAGGGAGCTATTGTAGTTTATATTCATGTGTCGACCATTATCGTAAATTATGCTTTAACTTTGACCCACCTCTAATGCTTAACTGTGCATCTGGCTGTTCCTACACCCGTGAGGAACTTATGAACATCCGACCCACCGTTCCCATGGACCTACTGCCTGTTTTCTTGGCATCTGCGGCTGATTTAGTTCATGTTCTAGCCAAAAAAGTGTGGGCCCGTAAAAGGGGAAAGCGAGGAGGCCTGCTCGTGCGTCTTAGGAGGAGAGGAGCGCGCACGGCTCTCCCCGGCATTTTTCTCTCCAACGTACGCTCACTGGGCAATAAGATGGACGAACTCAGCCTGCTCATGAGAAGAAACAAGGACTTCGCCACATCCTGTGTCCTCTGCTTCACTGAGACCTGGCTAAATGAGCGGATCCCGGACTGCGCTCTGGACAGACCGTCCTCCTGGAAAAACGACCATAGAGGTCGATTCTACAGTTCCCAAAAACGACTCTATTTTACGTATGCGACTCCTAGTGGTTTGTATTGAAAAGCTGTCGGCCTAATCTTGGGTGGAGCACACGTGTGACGCATGACGTTTCCTTACGTACGTCCATCAAGTGGTAAACAAGGAAGTTGTTGTTTCTACGGAGGTAAATACATTTGTACCGTTACCTAAATGTTTCGTTATAGCATATTTTAAGAACAGATTATATATTTACCAGAAACAATAACCCTAACCCTAACCCTAACCCTAACCCTAACCCTAACCCTAACCCTAACCCTAACCCTAACTATTGTGAGTGTTGGAGACTGTTAGGAGGATAGAACAGGATGGCGGCTGGTGTGTGCATTGTAATGCGCATTGCGCAATATGACACTTGCGCAGATGAATTGTTTGCAGTTCTGACAGAATGTGATGCTGTTTGTAAACGCGTCCCTGGGTTTGCTGCGTCGCGTGACCATACACTGAAAAATAAGCGAAGCTGCCCAACCAGGCAAAAAAAACGCCCAAATAGACCGATTTCAGAGTTGTGACAATCGACCCATATTGTCGTTTGTGTATCGACCCATATTGTCGTTTGTGTATGAGGACGTGTAGGCTCTGGAGCTGCAGGGCTTTGGGCTGTTTCGCGCGGATCGCCATTGTGCGCTCTCAGGGAAGAGCAGAGGCGGAGGGCTCTGTTTCTACGTCAATACAAACTGGTGTAACGATGTGACAGTGATCTCCAAGCACTGCTCTCCTGCTCTGGAATATCTTTTCATCCATTGTAAACCATATTACTCCCCGCGGGAAATTGTTTCATTCATTCTTGCCTCTGTTTACATACCGCCATGCGCGGACGCGCGCGAGGCTCAGCGCGCACTCGCAGAGCAAGTACTGTGTATGGAACGCTTATACCCGGACTCTCTGATTATTATCCTGGGGGATTTTAATAAGGGAAACTTGAGCCAGGAATTACCCAAATACAGACAGTTTATCAAATGCCCGACCAGAGAGGAGAACACTCTGGATCACTGTTACACCACCGTGCGCGGAGCTTTTCGCGCTGTTCCCAAGCCAGCCCTCGGCTTCTCAGATCACTCCATGATACATCTGGTTCCTGCTTACAGACAGAGACTAAAGCTCTCGAAACCTGCAGTGAGGAGCTCCAAAGTGTGGTCTGATGAAGCTGTGGAAGAGCTGCGCGCATGCATGGAATCTACAGACTGGGACCTTTTCAGAGCTGCCACAGACAGCTTGGATGAATATACGGACACTGTGACGTCATACATCCACTTCTGTGAGGATAGCATCATTCCAACAAGGACCAGGGTCATCTATAACAACGACAAACCCTGGTTCACTGCTAAACTCCGGCAGCTCAGGAAAGCAAAGGAGTCTGCTTTCAGGGAGGGTGACCGCAGCGGCTACAAAGCAGCTAAATATCAGTTCAGGAAAGAACTGAAAGCAGCCAAGTCCCGGCACAGAGAACGACTACAGGAGCAGTTTGGTAACAACGATACTGCTTCTGTCTGGAGGGGCCTACGGGAGATCACCAACTACAAACCCAAAGCCCCCCCCTGTGCTGATGACCACAAGCTAGCTGACGATCTGAACTTATTTTTCAGTCGCTTTGATGCTGCCCCTGACACCTCTCCCTCCCCCACCCCCCACTACTCTAACGACCCACCCATCAGCCCTGCCCCCAGCCTAACAATAGCCGCTAAAGAGATTAAACAACTCTTCCTGAGGCTGCACCCCCGCAAAGCTCCTGGCCCGGACCACGTGTCTCCGGCCACTCTGAGACACTGCGCCAGTGAGCTTACTCCTGTGTTCACGGACATTTTCAACTCCTCTCTGCAGTCCTGCCATGTCCCGGCCTGCTTCAAATCCTCCATCATTGTCCCCGTCCCGAAGAAGCCCAGGATCACAGGACTCAATGACTACAGACCTGTAGCACTTACGTCTGTCGTCATGAAGTCATTTGAACGCCTGGTTCTCTCCCATCTCAAGTCCCTCACCTCCCCCCTCCTGGACCCCCTGCAGTTCGCCTACAGAGCCAACAGATCTGTAGACGACGCCATTAACCTGGCCCTCCACCACATCCTACAGCACCTGGACTCCCCGGGGACCTACGCCAGGGTCCTGTTCGTGGACTTCAGCTCTGCCTTCAACACAATCCTGCCATCCCTGCTCCAGGACAAGCTCTCCCAGCTCAACGTGCCCGATTCCACCTGCAGGTGGATCACTGACTTCCTGACGGACAGGAAGCAGCGAGTGCGTCTGGGGAAGAATGTCTCGGACTCTCGGATTATAAATACAGGAGCCCCACAGGGCTGTGTTCTTTCTCCCCTGCTCTTCTCCCTGTACACCAACCACTGCACCTCCAGCCACGACTCCGTGAAGCTGATCAAGTTCGCGGACGACACCACCCTCATTGGACTCATCTCCAACAACGATGAGTCCGCCTACAGGAGGGAGGTGGACCGGCTGGTGTCCTGGTGCAGTGGTAACAACCTGGAGCTGAACGCCCAGAAGACAGTGGAGATGATTGTGGACTTCAGGAAGAGCACTGTCCCCCCGCCCCCCCCCTCCGTGATGGACTCCCCCATCACCTCTGTGGAGTCCTTCCGTTTCCTGGGCACCACCATCACCCAGGACCTCAAGTGGGAGCCGACCATCAGCTCCCTCATCAAGAAGGCCCAGCAGAGGATGTACTTCCTGCGGCAGCTCAGGAAAGCCAAGCTGCCTGCACAGATGTTGGTGCAGTTCTACACGGCCATCATCGAGTCCATCCTCACCTCCTCCATCACCGTGTGGTTCGCTGGAGCCACAGTCAGGGACAAACAGAGACTACAGCGCATTGTGCGCTCTGCAGAGGAAGTGATCGGCCGCAGCCTTCCATCGCTGCAGGACCTGTACGTCGCCCGAGCTCGAGGCCGGGCTGGTCGTATCACAGCCGACCCCTCTCACCCTGCACATGGACTATTCCAACCACTCCCCTCAGGCAGGAGGCTGCGGTCCATCAGGACTAGAACCTCCCGCCACAAGAACAGTTTCTTCCCCTCTGCTGTTGGACTCTTGAACACTTCTTAACCTGTCCCCCCGCCCTTTATAAAGTCACTTTACTGCCCATCATACGTCACTTTACTTCACTGTACTGCTGTCACCTTACATTGTGTGCACCATGTGCACTTGTATATTGTAAATAGTAACTGTAACTCTATTTTAAATTTAAATTTATTCTTTAGAAGTGTTTTTTATTCTTATTTTTATTATCTCTTTTCGACTGTTGCACTGAGCCAAAGCAATTTCCAAGTCTGTGACCTCCCGTTACTTACGTTGGCAATAAAAATGATTCTGATTCTGATTCTGATTCTGATTAAACGCAGTAGAAGCAGCACGTGTGGAATGAATGGCATTTGTGTGTGTAACACATGCACACAAGTGTTCACACACAAATACATTAAGGGCATTCACACGGGCTCTCCCCTGTTTCATCCATATGCATCATACATGCTCTTAAGCACCTTTTTCATCTCTCCCTGTTACTAATTCACCGAGGGTGCAAATGTATGCAGGTTAGAAGACACACATTTCAGCCCTGTCCTGGTCCTTTCCAGACCGTGCATTTACCTCCTTAACTCCTGGTTTTGGATGAGGACAAAAGGAGCTTGGCTTAGTCAGTCTGCCGCTGGTTACAGAGCAGGTAACTTACATATTACAGATATGAGATTCTGTATAAAAAGACATTATTTCCAGTGATTTGAATTTTTTGTTGCACTCCTAACCAACCATGACTGCGTTTTTTTTTGATCCCCCGACAACCTTTTTCTGAAACTTTCCAACTATGGCCTGTGACGCATACAGTTTTAAATCATCAGCCCATTTCAATGGGGACAAATAATTTTGACACAAATCGAATTGTGGATTGGTCCATCGTTACAGCCCTATGTTCCAATTATCTCAACATCAACATATTCAATAATAGAGCCAGACTCTTTCAAGAATTCATTAATTCCTCGGTACAGAGTAAATGTATGTCTCTTCCACTTCTGCTGGGACAGTATCTCTCTTTTTACCTTTCCCTTCCCACTAAGTCCTATTCAGACTTGCACTGCCTACACCTCGCTGCTTTTCTCTCTCCCTTTGCCCAGTGCTGGGAAAGTGTCCCCATTTCTGCAGCGATCTTAGAGCGCCGGGATCCCAGAGGTTCAGGAAATAGCGGGTTCGTTTCAGCAGCAGATTTTTGTTTACGCTGCAGGTCGAGCGGCGCGATTAATTGGCAGTAATTTTGCGGATGTTGACAGGTTTGTTGGGATGTGAGAGGAGGCAGGAAGAAGATAGAAACAGCTTATTCCAGTTCATCAAAACATTCTCTCACATGTAAGTAAAACTAAAGCTATCATAGTTACCCTGACAATACAAGTGACGGCTCTTTCTTACTACGCAAAAGATAAAAGGCTTTCCAACAAGATAAGGACATCATGTTGTGGTCTCATTTGTTACCTTTACAAGACTTTTTTCTCACTGGGGCAAACAAACAGTATTATTAATGGGGGTTTCTATACCAGCCATAGAAAAAAAAACACTTGGGAGAGATAGCGCAACACAAATTGGGAACAAAGTGAACTAGACGCAGGTGTTCGGAGCAAATTCATGAACTCTGAAGAGGAGTTCTAACCATAGACTAAATATGAACGGATATACATTACCCGGCACAAGCCCCACTCATTGAATGAGTGCCTTCCAAAGTCCCTAGCTGCAAAACTAGCCGACAAAAAACACCCCGCTCAGTATTGGCAGCATCTGGAAAGTTAGGCCGAGAGCCAACTTTTGGACAATCTTGTAAAGCCCTTTTCTAGTGGAAAAAAAGTTGTTTTTGAATTCATTGGGGGATTCTGTTTCCGGGTACACCCCCACAGGCAAGCGCACATACTCATGGACCCTTTTGAGCAAGGACACACTGGTTCTAACCCAAGTTTAACTAATGCACAGTGCCTCCAACACTAGGACAGTTTTGCAAACGTGAAGAATAGAAGCTTCCACGGGCAATCGTCTGAATCTGGTACATAGAGTTTGAATGAGTCTGTAGAAAGCCCTAAATCCCTAAATCACAACAGTAGTTTTTGCGAGGGAATTTACAAAGCCATCGTTTCACCAGCACAGATCAGCGAATCAAACAGTTAAAACTCAAAGATAAAAAACACATAGCGCCATTGGTCCATTCTAGTGTCCTGGATCATCACCACTGGAGAAACAGCTTGCTGTGTCACTATTTGACCTTTTTGGACTGAGAACTGCTTCTCAGTCTCGGTCCTCACGGGGGGGTTTTATGTTTTATGTAAAAAAAAACATCATTCATGTGGAAAATAGTCAGTAGTAGTATATTTTATTCATCCGGCCATTATGAGCATTAGATCTTAGGTCCCATGTTTTCAAAATTCTCATACATTTTACAATTAGAAAAATGGCCTCCTACATGTTAATGCCAGATCCTGTCAGACCTCTGAAACTAGGCAGGGCCGGGCCTGGTTAGTACTGTGATGGGAGACCTCTGGGAAAGTGCCAAACTGGTTATGTCCTTAGGCAAGACACTCCACCCACATTGCCTAGAATGAGTCTGGTGTGTGTGTGTGTGTGAATGGCTTTTGTCAGTGTGCCCCAGGGCAGCTGTGGCAATAGTAGTAGATCATCACCACCGTGTATGGAGAGAAAGAATAATGACATGTGAAGCGTTTTTTGTATTGTTCAGCACTTTGAGTTACCTTGTGTATGTATAAACTTGCCTATATAAAACTGATGCATTATTATTATTATCATTAAGACTTTTACTGTCTCAACCCCTATGACATCTGTGACAATTTTTCCAAAGCAGCTGGCGAAAAGCGTAATAAATCCACAGTGTTTCTAGTAAAGTTCTCGCATTGCATAGACTTTTGTTTTGCTTCCTCACCGAGAAAAATAGGCTACATTGAAAAATAGCAACGAGTGAGCGCAGCAGATATGTTCAACTAGTTCACGGCGTTTGCTCATACCTGCGTTTCCAGAATAGTCTCCCACAGTCAGGGGGTATCCATCATCGTCAGGGTCCACGGAGAAGAGGCCCACTCCGAACGTGCCGTACTGTGCATACGCCGTGCTGTTCTCAAAGTCCTCCAGGTCGATCCGCAGCTCGTAATTCCCCTGGATGGACAACGCGTGGATCTGCTTCAGCCCTGGGAAGAGCACAGAGGAAAACAACCCATTACTTCATGCGGCAGACTTAATTTTAAAGCCATTGAGCTCTCAGCGATATAGACCGTATAGTGCTCCATTTACTGTCTGGATTCAAGCTAAAAGTGGATAATATTTTTCTTTTTAATATAGTGAAAAGTCTACGCTGGTGCTTCCAGGTTGAGTGGACTCTAAAGTAATTTTTTTTCTCCTTCGTCTATAGTTATTACGTTATGCATTGCTACCCTCAGAACACTTTGGACTCTTCCATCCGGACTTTACCTCGATAAGGGCTGTTGATTTGTAAGGAATTGGAGTCGTGGATGACATCCTTGACTGGTGCAAAAAGTGCAAGTGAACTGTGAAATTGAAACATAACCAAGTTGCATGAGTGACGCACATATGTATAAAAAAAAAAACCCCAGGCTGGAGAACCACCTGCTCAGACCAACGGATCAGAAGCATCTATTGAGGATTTTTTATTTTGTCGTTCCTTGAAAATAACATATTTTAGATTAAAAACTTCAAAGTCGGGCTCGGCTTCCTTTTTTTCCCGAAGTGGATTATTAAATTATCTTTTAGAGCAGCGGCAAGGTTTAACATCTGGGTCAACAAACATATGCTGCCACTTGATAAAGAGTTAAAGTAATTTTTCTGATTGAAGTTTTCCTTGATTTTAATTAATGGAACAAAATACAAAAAAAAAAAAGATCATAGTCCTAGATGCTATCCAGCTTTAAACGTACAAACAAAAATTAAGACAAAATTACAGGCAGAGATACATTCAAACATAAGGTCTTAAGGTTTGATTTACACTTCATTTATCCTAGAAGGGCAATTTGTCCTCTGCATTTGACCCATCCTGCAATGTCACCACGGTCGCCATAGTAACAGGGGACCCATCTCCAAATGTTGATGCTCTTGTGCCGTTGATGTATGTTCGGCTTTCCTAAATAAACCCACACCGCACTGCACCGCAATGCCTCCTCCTGTGATGTGTCATTACTTCATTAAATCCTCTTTTGATTGTGTCTTTTCACTTTGACACCAGGAGCAGAGGGGGCCGGGCGTTTCCGTGTCTCCTCTCCCTCTCTTCCCTCCCACAGTGTCAGAGTGTGATATTCCTCCCGGAGCAGGTCCCCCCTCTCCTGGGCTGATCAAAGCAGCTGGAGGAGCAGTGTGTCATTGCATTGAGCAGTGTGTAAGCCTCAAAAAACTCACCACTTCTTTCCTCGAACGCAGCACACGACAAACAAAAGTGAACATAACGGAAGGGGGATGCCATTTAAATGCATATTGTTCAACTTTTCTCTCTCTCCGTAGGCTGGGATATGTTTTAAGCAGGAAGCATCAAAGACAGTTTTTCAGAGTGTAAGGAAAATAATATCTGTGCTTGGTAATTCCACTTCAATGCATGGATTTAGCTGCGGGGGAAAAAAAAATGTTTATGAACTTAGAGCTTGTAATTTAAACCTCCTACCTGCAACCATCAATGCCAGCTGCTGTCACAAAACCAACTCCCTGCTCCACCTCAGACAGCCTGATTTGCATTCCACATGCGACTCGAGAGCACCTTGTCTCAAGT
The DNA here is from genome assembly GCA_964034765.1 of Knipowitschia caucasica. NCBI lineage: Eukaryota > Metazoa > Chordata > Actinopteri > Gobiiformes > Gobiidae > Knipowitschia > Knipowitschia caucasica. The sequence goes on along the minus strand of OZ035823.1, from coordinate 9,042,662 downwards.
GTGAGGCTAATTTGATGACAAACACCTCTGAAAGAACTCATTATTATTCTGAGTGGGGATTGTGCACGTCCGGTGTGCTCCTCTTGGATTTAATTCCGCATGAATTTGGCAGGTTGATCCCAGTTCATCATTCCAACATGTACCAGGCAAAGAATATACCTTTTAGTCTAAGTAAGTAATCAGTATTTATATAGTGCATTTCATAGACCATGGGTGTCAAAGTCGAGGCCCGGGGGCCGGGGGCCAGATCTGGCCGGCGAATGAATTGTCTTGGCCCCCGAGATGAAATTTGATCAGTATAAGAACCGGCCCGCCCGGAGCCATAAGAAAATATTGGATTACTCATATAATGTTCAATCCTGGACCTTGAGTCTGTAATAAAGTTTGATATGATATGATATGTTCAGAAAATGTTTTTGAAGGAAGTTTGATTTTGCCTGTGTCACGGCCCCTCCCTGCCTGACAGGGGCGTTTCCCTCTCAGGCAGGGTGGATCCAGTGATTGGGGCTCCTGTGCATAAATGTGTGTGTGTCACTAACACTTGGTCTCTGCTCTGCTCCCTCCAGGTACTGGATCTTTGATTCTTTGTTTCGTCATTCGTTAAGATTAGCTTTGTTTTCACACTCAGACATATGCACACATCCACTGGTTTTCATTCACTGACTTGCACACACTGCACACATTCCACTGCTCACATACTCACACCTCATTCTTGTTGATTATTACCTTTTGTTCGTTGTTTTCATTATTTACAATAAATATGTAAATGACCCTACCTGTCTGTCTCTCATTTTGCCACAAGCATAGAGCCAGCTTGTGACACCTGTGAGCCTGTTGTGTTTCACTTAAAATGACTGACAGAGCCAAACAAAAATATTGGATAATGAATTGAATCATTAAATAAAATAGAGTACACTGTGTAAGGTCATGGTTCAATAGGTTATCTGCAATTATTTTAACATGTTTTGAAAAACACTGAATCAGTTTGGACCTCGGCTTGTAGAAAATACGTTTTTTTTGGCCCTGTTGTATTTGACTTTGACATCTCTGTCATACACCAAGATTGAGCAGCTGATTGACTTACACTGACCGTGACCATATGACCACTTTGTATAGAAACTTCTGAATGGCTATAGTCTTAAACTACTGAATTGTTTATTGTATTGAAAGTGGCTATAGTGTAATATACAGTCAAGAAAGGAGGAAATCTGTGGCTCTCTTGACAGTGAAAGAAGATCCTTTAATGAACAGGGATGAATGCGCTTCTCAAGGCCGAAACGTATTGCTCTTCCCTGCTCATTAAAGGATATTTATTCACTGTCAAGAGTGCTTTGGATTTCCTTCTTTTCCAAGTGTTACCAGTGCCTCTTTCACTGCTGATCCTGTTTAGTACCTGACAAAAATGTCCGACTGAAGACCTCATCTCTCTTGAACTTTTGATACAGTAATTAAATAAGTTAATTGTATATTATAATTGCCGGAAATATTGTGCACATATCAGTGGGGGCGGGTCCAGGCTCAAAAAAGTCCTGCTTGCTATCTCACTGCTTGCCTAGGGTGGTGTACCCGGAAAATGCATTATTTTGTATTATATAAACATTTATTTTATTTTTAACCAGCCTAGTTTAGCCGCTGTGGACTTTCGAATGCACTTTTTAAATGAATGGGGCTTGTGGCAGCTAACACATTTTTTCACATTTTCCTGCTGGAGGGGCCACTCACGGTCATTTTTTAAAAAGACGGCCGAGGGAAAAGTGATGACACATAAGTTTCATCCGTTATCATTCCGTTAATGCCACATATACATATTAAAACACTCAAATGGGGGAAGATTCAACATGTTTTAACTACATCCTATTCCTTTTGAGCATCATGTTCATTGTGTACTCCTTGTCAGTAATTGTATCACATTTGAAATTGACAAGCTCAGTGAATTGAATGTCTTGCTCCTGTTTTAACAGATGCTCAAATATATAAATAAATAAAAAGGTCACACAAAGTGCTTTAGGTTTTAGAGTATCTATATTTTCTATTCTCTCCACACACAGAGTGAAGACGCGAGACGCCAAACACTGTGGTGCGTGGAAGCCTCCGACTCTCTCCATCTGTTCAGGCCTATTGTACAGGTTTTTAGTTGTAGAGGATATCAAAACTCCTGGAGGAAACTTATGCAGACACAGGGAGAACATGCAAACGCCACACAGAAAGGCTCTGTTTAGAGGAGAGGGATAAGAGAAAGCACCCACACACAGATAGAGACCAGAGAGAGGGTACACAGACAGAGAGAGACCACAGAGAGAGGGTTCAAAGACAGATAGAGACCAGAGAGACCAGAAAGAGAAAGTCCAAAGACAGAGAGAGACCAGAGAGACGGCGTAGAGACAAAGAGAAACCAGAGAGAAACCAGAGAGAGACCCGAAAGTGACCGGTAAGAGACTAGAGAGGGTCCACAGACAGAGAGATACCTGAGAGACCAGAGAGAGGTTCCAGAGCGAAAGAGAAACCAGAGAGACCAGAGAGAGGGTCCACACAGAGAGATACCAGAGAGACCAGAGAGAGGGTCCACACAGAGAGATACCAGAAAGACCAGAGAGAGGGTCCAGAGACAAAGAGTAGCCGGAGAGAGACCAGAGAGAGACCTGTTAGAGACCAGAGAGAGAGGTCCACACAGAGAGAAACCAGAGAGAGACCAGAGAGAGGGTCCACACAGAGATAACAGAGAGACCAGAGAGAGGGTCCAGAGACAAAGAGTAGCCGGAGAGAGACCAGAGAGAGACCTGTTAGAGATCAGAGAGAGAGGTCCACACAGAGAGAAACCAGAGAGAGACCAGAGAGAGGGTCCACACAGAGATAACAGAGATACCAGAGAGAGGGTCCAGAGACAAAGAGAAGCCGGAGAGAGACCAGAGAGAGACCTGTTAGAGACCAGAGAGAGGGTCCACAGACAGAGAAACCAGATAGAGGGTCCAAGAGAAACCAGAGGTAGACCAGAGAGACCCCATTGAGAAGGACCATGGACAGCAGACGCATCAAGAACATTTTTCCCAAAAAATATAACTCAAGACTTATCAATCAAATCAAAATAACTTTATCGTCCGTGAAGAAGTTAATTTGCACACAGAGCGCTGGAAGGGACATCCATCCATAACAATCACTTAAAAACAGACGGTCCCCATTCCGTCTGTCGCCATCAGGTAAAAATATTCAACGTTTCACCCGTTTTTCCTTCTCTGTGATATTTATTGTGTTTTGTAAAAAAGTGCTTTATTCATAATTAGTTCATTAGCATATACATTTTCTCTTTGATGACTGTTCTCTCGCCTCCCAATGACGACGCGTGTCCCTTAACGTCACATTTGCCGAAAAATTTACTACTTTTTTCCAAACACACAATGTCTTGTAAACACCCCACATTGCAGCGACCACTGGTCACAATCCTTTGAAAGTAAAAGTTCACATCCTGAGGGAAAAGAACCAAAGTGATTTAAAAAAAAACTTCAAAAGAAAGTAAGGCGTACGAATGTTTTTGTAGCTTTGAGGAAAAAAAAAAAACACACCAGATGCAACACGGCTCTATTTACAGACGGCACAGTTCCCTACTATATTTACATAACTTTAATTCAGTCTCTAATTAAAGCCCCCGAGAACCTCCGTCAGACACCAAATCGGAATAATTACTTTGAGACGGATACAAGAGGAATGAAAAAACATCGGAGACTTGGTTGGCTCACGTCTAAATGCTCAGGTGTACTGCACTGTTAATTACATGCTATTGTTCGGTTCATTTAAATAGGCCTAATACATTGGAGACTTTTCCGGCAATTTGCTGTGGTTTAAATGGGTTGATTGCACCGTTGGGAAAGAAAAGAGTGATTTTTCATTTAAAAGCAAACTCAGAAAATCCACGAATGTAGGTCCTCCCACGTAAATGTTTACCACTGCCCTTTTGCACTGCGTAATTCCACAGACTAGCGTTGGATGGCAAAGGTAAAAATCTCTTTAAGATACAACACATTTCGCCGAGTAGCGTAACTAAACTGGATTTGTCATGCCTCTGAATGCCATTGACATTTTTAACCTCCATAGAAAAAAAATCATTACCATACGTTACGCAACGGCGGCTCTCGAGAGGTGGGTTGTAAATGTTCTCTCTCCTGTAGGTGTTTTATAATGACGAGTAATTAGGCAGAGAGTAAAGAGAGCGCGGAGAATGTAACGGCAGACTTGAACTAATGACAAAGAAGTTCGTGTCGAGCAGATGCTAGGGAAGGATATTTCCCCGCCGCATTTTCAACAACCTAAAGTTGTCAAAGAAAGGAGCGTTCTGTACTTCGAGCCTCCGTATCACAAGGGACGAGGTGCAAACATATGGTGCTCACACAATATTTATTTTCATGTAAATCAAATCCATGAACTTGGTGTAATGCGTTGGTAGCCTCAACCAGAGGGAGGGCTGTATGTGAAGTCTATGCATTTGTTACTAAAGCTTTACATACTGTACCATTTTATCCCTGATTTTGAAATATTTTTGTGCATGACAATGTTAAGATTGCGCCGATTTTTGTGTATTCCGTGCGCAGTAAGTAAGTAGTAAGTCATCTTCATTTATACAATAATAATAATGCATCAGTGTTATACAGCACTTTTCTGGACACTCAAAGACGCTTCATATGTCTCACTTCACGCCAAACACCAGGGTGATAAACTACTGCTATGGCCACAGGTGCCCCAGAAGCGAGGCAACCAGTATGTAGATGAAAAATAGCCTGCTTGGTTAATTCTGGTGCATTTACAGAAATGTTTTATTAATGCACAATGTCCCTGTCAACTAAACTGATAAAATAAAAATAAAAATAAATGTGCCATTGGTCCCTCCGACCACCACCAACCATTCACACACACACCAGACTCCTTCTCAACAATGTGGGTGAAGTGTCTTGAACACAACCACAGTTTGGCACTTTACAGCCGCAGCCGCCCCACTGTGGCACCTGGTGTTCCCAGAGGTCTCCCATCACAGTACTAACCAAGCCCTGTCCTGCACAGCTTCAGAGGTCTGATGGAATCTGGTTTTTGGCACAAGAGCAGCACATACACTCAATCGCTCCAGCGCTGGCTCACACACTGAAGTCAATGTCAATGCCAACATTATTCTAAATGGGAGCACTGAAGGAAAGAGAATAATTCCCTGAGCACTGAGCGAGTGAGGGGTGGGGTCAGAGAGTTTTTGGGCCTCAGTCTGAGGCCCACAAGTGAGTATGTGTTTTGTGTTGAATGAGTGAGAGGTTGGAGCCAGATAAATGTTGCTTTATCTTAACCTTGTCAAAGCCCTTTTCAAACAACCAGGAGATGGCACCAGAATCTTGCGGCACAAAGATTTTAGGATAATTCCGATTCCGAACCAGACACCTGAGCATCGAACCCAACCAGGACTGCACTGGTGAGTGTGTGTGACCGTCTGTTCGTCACGTCCGAAAGAATGAATGATTTAAGAAGCATTTCGTGTGTTTCAAAGTTGTTTTATGTGTACAGCGTTTTTGAAAGCACCTCCAGACCTGCAGAGGGATCTCAGAACCAAACGCTCACGCCAAAAAAATCACAAATCACCTCATGCACATATTTTCCCAAGTGCACACAAGCATGAAACACCCAGAAAAATCAATAAGTTATGAGGAAAAAAAAAGTATGGTTTATTTATACCTATATAATCCGGATCACCGTCTGGCATTTTTAGAGGAATGGAGCTTCTGTTTTTCTTGTTTTATTTGTGACTTTTCGAGACACACATCAAAGTCTGATTTATTTACTACCAGAAACAAAAACGCAAGCTCCAATAAACAAAAACAAGGTTGGACCAATTAAGGTAAATGATTTGAGATTTATTGTTGAGTAAATAGACCTGAGGCATTGGTAAATTAGAAAAGCTTTTTTTTCACCAAAAAGCCAACTCGTTTTGACCAAACAAACTGAAGTGTCAACTCAAAACATCCATCCATCCATCCATTTTCTTCCCCTTAATCCATTTCTGGGCCGGGGGTGGGGGGTGGGGGGTGGCCGTCAGAGCTGCACCCAGTACACTTATCCTCCTGCAGGTGGTACAGGATGGTCCAAAAGTCTACTCTTGGCCCAAAGCTATGTGTGTCAATGCTGAGGGGAGTGAATTTTTTTGAACCAGTCTAGTTTACTTGCTGTGAATTTTTTAGAAGTCACTCGTTAAATGAATGGGGCTTGTTCTGGCTGACGCATGCACAGATGTGTTTTTTCACATTTTCCAGCCCCAGCTGCCATTTTGAAACTGCCCATAGACCGTGGAAGTTGTGGCACATTGGTTAGAACGGCGGAGATAGGCGTAACTACATCTAATACATTTAATTTTAAGATGTTTTTTTGTATATTAAATACATAGTAAGTATGAAGGGGCGACAGTGGCTCAGTTGGTAGAGCATTGGCCTTTGAGCCTGAAGGTTGTGGGTTTGATCCCACCACAACACCTTCTCCACCGACTCCCACTGATGTCTGCGGTTGTTGTGTCCTTGGGCAAGACACTTAACCTCATATTGCCTGAAGCCCCCGCTGAAAGATCAAGACTATACTTAAATAGATTAAGGGGAAGAAAATGGATTGATGGAATAATAAAAATGTATGTTTTTATACACTCTCTGTGTAGAGTGAGAGGACAAATGCCCAAAAAAATAATAACAATTGTAAACCGCTTTGTGACCCTTGTCTGTGAAAGGCGGTATATACAGTAAATAAACATTACTTACTACTTACTTACTATGTAAAACCTGTACATTTGTATGTGGTCATTGATGCATCAAAAAAGAGCTTTGACAAAACTATTGAAGTGCCTTTAAAGTTAGATTTTATCATCCAATTTGGTGGAAATCAGTTTTAACCACACACAACAAACTATAACTCACAAGATTGGTTTAAACACCCATAAAACGGGAAATTAAACCGATTCTAGAATGCTCAGATCCTGAACGTGGCAGATACTGAGGCCTCTTTGATCGTCAATGTGAAAATAAGCAAATACATGAATAACATTAGACATACGGTAAACAAGATTGGAAATATCTCTTGTAAGTGACATGTTAGTGCCATATGAACCAACCCGTACACTCAGAAGCACAGGGACTTGCCTCCTGCTGCTGCCCAGAGTCAGGTCTAAACAAGGGGAGGCAGTATTTCAGATTCAAGCAGCAAAAATCTGGAACAGTCTTCCTGAAAATGTGAGACAGGCTTCTTCTCTGACAGTGTTCAAATCCAGGTTAGAAACATCTGTGCATTCAACTAAGCGATTTTATCTCCACTTTTTTCAACGTACTGTGATTATTTATGGTTTTAATGCCTTTTGTGTGACCGTCTTGTTTTGTTCAGCACTTTAATTTACGTGTGGACAGCACTTTAGCTTCTCAGCAAGAAGGTCCTGGGTTCAAATCCTAGTCGGAACAAGACCTTTCTGAGTGGAGTTTTCATGTTCACCCTGTGTCTGCGTAGGTTTCCTCTGAGTGCTCCGGTTTCTCCTGCCATGAAAAACATATACAATAGGCCTTGCAGGCGCCTACTTTATGTGACCCTGCTCCCATTACTGTGTGGAGTAAGAGATAAATGCAAAAAAACAAAAACAACTATTGTCCAGCGCTTTGTGACTCTGATCTGTGAAAGGCGCTACATAGATAAATATGACTTACTACTTGCCTTGCCTTGTTAATTGCCTTGTGATTGTCTCAAAGAAAAATAACATGTAACCACCTCATAAAAATAAATAAAAAAATCCACAGGGCAACATTAGCCTCCCTTTTCATTTCCCTACCATCTAACACATTGTGGATTTAAAGTCATTTTCTGGAAACATCGTCGGTACCAGTCTTGCCAAATGTATTTTACAATTGATCATAACCCAAAGGGCTTTCTTGGAAGTGGAACATGCAAATGCACACGGGAGAAACGCATTGTTCTCCTTCATAATAAATCTATTTGAGCCACAATAGAAATGATGTATGTATACAATTACCCTGTTAAACTAGGTCAGGGTAATCCATAACTCAGGGTTTGGGGGCAAATTCTGTGTGCGACAACCAATGAATGCAAAACCGTGTAGTTTCTGACTCTTTTTTTTATTCATTGAACACGATCCACAATGGAATCCCACATCTTAATGCTGCACATCAAACGGTTACTAATCAAAAATCCTGTTCCAACAAAGTGGTTTTATTGCTAATGAGACTGGCATCAGCGGCAGAAAAATTGTCTCCTCAAGAAGCATGGTTATTCATAATTTATTTGCTCTTATTTGAAAAGTACATCAGGGGAAAATGTATCGGATGCTTTTAGGGACACGCATTTTGACGCATGTGCCACGACAAGGAAAAGATGAAAAAAAAAAATAGAAAAACACTTGCGCACAGACATAGGAAACTCCACAGAGAAATGAGTCTCTCCAGTTAAATATTCATCATGCCTTTCTGCCTGTGTTGGGACAGCTCGAGAAGCTTTGAGCCTAGAAGCACAGGAAAGGAGCAGCTTTTCTCTCCGCCCACATCGCCGTCGTCCTCCTATAACTCAACGGCCTCCCACGATTTGTCTCCCCTTCTATTCCGCTAATCTGCCTCCGTATACATTTACATACATTGAGCTCGCCGCTAACACAGCTCAATTATGCCCAGGGTAGAATTCTGCACTCTCTCCCGATGTAAGTGAGAGTGGCTCAACTTCTCTAATCTGACGGAGCGGTCTGGAATTACCAATTGTTCTCTTTTACAGTTGATCTATTAGGATTGTTACAAAATGGTACGCCAAGTCAATCAAACAACACTAATATATATAAAATACAAAATTATTAGATACAAAAGAATACAAAATATTACATTTCCACAAATGGACAGAATTTTTTAAGTACCCATGTGTGCCCACTGAGAAAGGCACATACGGGTAAACTTACTGTATTTCAGTATTTAGATTTTTCAAGATTTTTTTCATTGACAAAACTGTTTGAAATCATTTGTGGTTATTCATTAATTAATTAATTGTTGGAAACTTGGAATATATTGTTGGGCTGATTTGCATCCATTTTTCCACACACTCACATACTCATTCACCCTGAACTATTGTACGTTTTAAGTGGTGGAGGAAACCGGAGCACCTGGAGGAAACTTGTGCAGACACGGGGAGAACATGCAAATTCCACAAAGAAAGTCCCGGTCTGGAGGTGGAATCAAACCCAGGACCTTCTTGCTTTGAAGCAAAAGCGCTAGCTGTGCTACCGTGACAGTGGATTCGTTATTGTGTGTGACCGATCATTTCTGCAAGACCAGAACTTCCTTGGAAAATAAGTAAGTAATATATTATATTTCATAGTTGGGACTGATCAAAGAAAGGTGAAGATAAAGTAGATAACATTGATTGATATTATTGGATATAACCACTCACATCAAACTCATTCTAGGCAATGTGGGTGAAGTGTCTTGCCTAGGGACGCAATGGTACTTTACAGCAGCAAAGGTCTCCCATCACAGTACTAACCAGGCCCTGCCCTGCACAGCTTCAGAGCTCTGACAGAATATTATTACTTTATTCCTGATTTAGTCCAGATTAATTTCACTTTTTGCCCCAGTGTACTCTATTCTGCATACACATTTGGGAAGAGAAACAGAAAGCGAGTCCCCAGAGAACGCAGACATCCTGTAGGTAGAAAGTCCACCCAAAATGGCCGTGTGCCGCTGGGAAAAAGTCAAACCAGGACCCTCTTTCTTTGAGTCAAAAGTGTCAAATGTGTGAAACAAATTTAATCGGAAATCTCTCATTCACATTCATCTATTCACAGTCTCCCCTGTCTGGGTTTTTTACAACACACAGGCTTTCTGCTGGGATCCACACACACCATTTCCATTCGCCACCAGGAGGGAGAGGTCCCTTTCGGCTCAGGAACTCTCAGCCTGATGCAACAACAAAAAAAACTCTTTGAAGGTTCCTTAAGAGGCCTTTACGCTGTCGGTCTGTCCACAAAAAGAACTCACTACAGATTCACTAATGCATGCTTTACCCTTGCCATCAAAGAAGAAGACAACACAGACGTTCAGGTGTGTGTTCTGAACTCAGGGACCGCTTTCCCCGGAGACAACTGTGACATTTAATATTAGAAAAAGGACAGGGATCATCTGAGCGTGACTATTTGCAACTTTAGCTTTTGTCTGTTGAAAGAGAATGCATTATATCTGCCCTCCGTTTGTGCTCGAGTCTGCTAACGGCACACATAAAAAGCTTTAAGTTGTGTGTTTTTTTTGTTAAACTACTTCAAAATAGTCTGCGTGAGGATGTGTGTGTGTGTGTGTGTGTAGAGGTATATGGGTGTCTACGTTGATGTATGCGTGTGTAAACGTATGCATTTTTTTCCCGTTTTCTTTTACCTTTTTAGTTTGTTATTAGTATCGTTATTATATATTTCAATCAATCAATCAACGTTTATTTGTAGAGCGCCTTTCCTACACAAGGCAACGCAAAGCGCTTCACATCCCCTATCACATCATGCATAAATCAAACACATTAAGAGCACAAGATATATTAAAAACATTAAAAATAAAATCACAAAAATTAAAAACCTTTAAACATTAAAATCACAGATGGGACTAAAATCATAAATAGTCACAGTGCATTAAAAAGATTAAAGATAAAAACAAAGATGAAAAGATAAAATCATTCAGTTGTATATGCGCAGCTAAACAGAATTGTTTTGAGCCTAGATTTAAAAGATGCCAGAGTAGACGCCT